>JAMPIV010022292.1:317500-675000 GCA_024509875.1 Oreohelix idahoensis
CCCCCCCCCCCCCCCCCACCCCCCACCCCCCCCACCCCCACCCCCCCCCCCCCCCCCCCCCCCCCCCCCCCCCCCCCCCCCCCCGCACCCCCAAACCAAACCCCCCCCCCCCCCCCCCCCCCGACACCCCCCCCACCGCCCCACCCCCCCCCCCCCCCCCCCCCCCCCCCCCCCCCCCCCCCCCCCCCCCCCCCACCCCCCCCCACCCCCCCCCCCCACCCCGCCCACCTCCCCCGCACCCCCCCCGATACCCCCCCAACCACACCCACCCCCCCCCCCCCCCCCCCCCCCCCCCCCACACGCCCCCCCCCCACCATCCCCCCCCCCCCCCAAACCCCCACCCCCCCCCCCACCCCCCGGACCCCCGCCCCCCCCCCCCCCCCCCCCCCCCCCCTCCAAACCCACACCCCACCCCCCCCCCCCCCCCCCCCCCCTATCCCAAAAATCCACCCCCCCCCCCCACCCCTGACATAAAACTTACCCAACCCAACCCCCCCCCCCCCCTCCCCCCCCCACCCCCACAACCAAACCCCCCCCCCCCCCCCTACCACACCCAGCCCCCCACCCAAACCTACCCCACCCAACCACCCCCACCAACCCCCCCAACTCCCCACCCCCCCCCCAACATCACCCCCCCCAAACCCCCCCCCAACACCCACCCCCCCCCCAATCCAAACACCCCCCCATACCCACAACTCCCCCACAACCCAAACCCCCACACCAACACCCCCCCACAACAATACACCCCCAAACCCCCCATTCACATTAAACCTCAAAAACCCCCCCCCCCAAAAATAAACCCACAATCCTCCCCAAATCCCCACCTACCCCACATACATCCTCACAAAAATCTACCCCACCCAACCCCTCAAGACCAAACCATCACCCCAACCCACTTCAAACCTAATACAAACTACCCCCACCCTAAAAAACAAAGCCAATCATATTCAAAACTATGCCACTTACCCCCCAACAATACAATCCCCCCAACACCCATCTAAAACCCCCAATACATCCCACCACACGTCAATACACCCATTCTCACGATATTAATACCGACCCTCACTACCTAAATTTACCTTAACATTTGCATACCTCCCCCATACTACCCACGCAACCGACGCCCTATATGTCAACTAACCATATCTTAAAATACCCCCATCCCAAAATTTACACAATAAACATAAATCACCCATCCCCTAACTAAGCCCACAAAACTACAAAAAATAACTTCAATCCACAATTAAATTCAATTCCAAAATAACCCAACCAAACCCCACCCCAACCCCCCCTTCCCGATACCATCCATACCCCATACAAACCCCCTATTATCCCCAAATAACAACCAACATCCCCATATTGGATAACCTCCATCCCCCCGGGTGATCACCCACAGGGGTAAATATCCCAACCCCAAAAAACCCAGTCCTCTACACTCCATTACCCCCAAACCGACCACCCCCATAACACCCATTAACCCACCAACACCCAACCCCCCCCTCCTACAGCAACTCCCCCCAAACACCCAAAAACCCTCTGGCTACCCCCACGCGTACCCCACCCACCCTAGAACCCCACCCCAAAACCCACCCCCCCAATAACATTCACATCCCGCCCCCCCCCCCAGCAATTTTGGCCCAGCCCCCCCCCCTCCTCCCTCCCCCCCCCACCCCCCCGCCCTCCCGAGCGAAATCCCCCCCTGAAGACCCCTTCCCACCCCCTCCCATGCGCCCATTAGGCCCCCCCCCTCCGGCCCCTCTTGCCACACCCCCCCCCCCCCTGTTTCACCCCTTACACCCTCACCAACCCACCCACCCCCCGAGCCGCCCTCCAACTCAGCCCGGGCGCGCCCCACCAATTCCCCCGGGGGGGGGGGAAGGGGTCGTCCACCCCCCTCCCCCGACACTTCCTCCACATGCGGGCAGACACAGGGTAGCACCAAGCCCAAAACTGTGATACAGCCCCCTAACCCGCCATACAGCCGACTGTATTTTTTAGATGGTATTTTCCTTTAATAGTGGACCCCCGCGTCTCCCCCCCAAATGCTCGGCGCCCCCTCCATGTCTGCGCCCCGTACCCCGTGCGCCGCCCCCTCACACTGGGGATATCGTACCCCCATTCAACAGTAAAAGCCAAATACTCACTCGATAGGGTTTCCGCGCATTCCCACGCTCCCGTTGTGGAGCCACACTAAAACGCCAAGCCGGTTTAAATCCCCCCCCCCCCCTACCCGCCCTTCATGCCCACCCGCCACCCCACCCTTTGGAACTGTTCTCCCCATTCGCGCTCGCACCCGTACCCCGCCGCCCTGCTCCCCTTAAAATGAAAAAATTATATACATACCCTAATTGCATACCGACAGTTATAAAAAGGGCCCCCCCCTATACACCCCCCCCTTTCCAACACACTAATCCCCCCCCCTACTTGACCCCCCCTGCCCAACCCGCCCCCCCTATACCGCGGTTGCGTCGCAAACCCCCCGTTATCTTACCAAATATCCGTGGGCCCCACCCACCCCCATCACGATTTGGGATTGACCCCCGCCCCCATTCCCGAGTACCTCACCCCCCCCCAAGCCCCATGTTACAGCCCACCCGTCGGGTTCACACGTAACCTCCCCCCCGTTCCTTTCCAACGTGTTCCCTTTATTGTCCCCTCCCCTGCGCCATTGTTAGTTTACCCTGGTTTTATTTTCGGTCCCCCTTCACCACCCTGACGGGACCACTGCTCTCGCCACCCTGTGCCTCTAAATACGTCCTACCCCCCTCAACCCAGATAACACCCCTGCCATTTGCGCACCGCCCCACCCCACCCCAACTCCCCTCCTACATTCAAACCCCCCCCGAAGTCCCCCTTCGCCTCACCCCATCGCTCTCAAACTCCACCTACCCCCCCCCCTCCCCCCCCCCCCCTCCCCCCCCCCCCCCACCCCTCCCCCCCCCCCCACCGCACCCCATCTGACCCTTCAACCACTCTCCTCACCCCATGTCCGACCGCACTCCCACTCCCCCCACCCGATAACCGGCAGCCCCCAAGCCCCTTCTCCCCCCCCCCCCCCCAGTCCGCGTACGTACCAACTCCCGGCCACCCCCTCCCCCCAACCCCCTCCCCCCCCCCCCCTGGCCCGATTCCCTCCCCACGTACCTACAACCCCCAGTTCCGCCCCGCACCACCCGTTTGCGTCCATGACCCCCACTCCCACAACGCACCCACCCCCAGAACTCCCGCGCAATGGAACCCGACCCCCCGCTCCCCACCCCAACCCCCCCCCCCCCAACCCCTATTCCTCCGCCTTAAGCTGCCGCAAGGATCCGTGGAGCAGCCCTTTCGACCTTGCTCCGCAATGAACCCACCCCTTCCCCCCCCTCCTTCCCCCACCACTCCCCCCCTCCGCGCACGCTAAAACAATCCGCACACCCAGCCCCGCCCCCAGCCCCACCCTTTCCACCCCCCGGAGTTCTCCCCCCCCTCCCCCCCCCCCCCCCCACAGCCCCCCACCCCCCCCCACCCCCCCCTCCCCCCCCAGTCATCTGTCATTTAAGTTGTTCCCTTGCCGCTTCTAACGCCCATATGCAGGCCCTTATCCCCCCCCCAAGCCCCTCCCACCCTCCCCCTTTCAAGCCCCCTACCCTCCGCAGCTGCAAACTCCCCGCCCCGCCCCCCCCCCCCCACCCCCCCGCCAAGCAGACCCCCCCTAATCCCGCATAATATCGCGGCGCAACGCCCACCCAGTTTTTCAGTGTCCCATGCACCTATCCTTCCCCCCCCCCCACCCCCCCCCCGCCTACTTTCACAACCCCACCATCCCCGCCATGTCGTTTCCCCCCCAGCTCCTTTGTGTACCACCACGCCTACCCCAGAGAGACACCCCACCGCTTGCCTCGCCTCTCCGACCACCCCTTCCCCACCTACCCCCCCCCCCCCTCCCACCATCGACACCCCGGGCTTCTTTTAGCAGCTCCCCAAACCGCCCGATCACTCCCACCCCCACTACCGTACCCCCCACCCCCCCCCACCCCACCCCGAATCTCCCCTAACCCCAAACGCCATTTTCCCCTACCCCCCCTTATACCCCGTCAGTAGCCTCCACACACCCGGAGATTCCTCAAGCAATCTTCCCCCCCCCCCCTCCTCCCCCCCCCTGCTTAACCCCCGCCCCCCCCTTAATCCAGTTGCTCCCGCACCGCTCCCCACCCCCCTCCCGGTCCACCCCCGAACACAATGCCTGAAGTATTCTCCTGTGACCCCGCGGGCCTACACACAACCCCCCCGACACTCCCCCCTGCCCCCCCATCCCGCCCAGAGCCACTTCCCCCCCACCCCCAATTTCGACCCCGCCCCCCATCCCCCCGATGCAAAAACTTGCATCGGCCACCGCGCAACCACTGCACCCCCCCCCCCCCCTAGTTCCCCCACCCCGAATAGTGCACGTTCCAACACCCCTACCCTCCCCCGGGCGTACCATCCGCTGAACGCGTACTTTCGTCACGCAGTGCCTCACACCTGTGCTCACCCCCCTCCGAATGCCCGATTCCCGTGGCTCGACCCAGAAGCACCCTTATGCTACAGACCCCCACCCTCTCCGCCCACCTACAGCGCTCCAGTTCCACAACCACGGCAACCCCCACCGGCCGCCCCCCTCCCCCCCACCTCACAACGCGCCCCCTCACCCTTCTCACAACCTCCCCCCATTCAAACACCCTCCTCCACCCCACAACCACCTGTGGTCACCCGAGCCGCCCTGCCACCCCCCTCCCCCCACTGCCTCCTATCTCGACGAAGCCACCCCACATCTTCCCGCCCAGACCGCCAACCCCCCAACAACGCCCCCCCACCCCCCCCCACCCATTTCAACCCGCGTCAGACCTCCCTACCACTCCCCGACCCATACCCGTATGCCGCCTTGTAGCACCCCCAAGCCCTCTCCCCCATCTCCATCGTCCCTCCGCCACCTCCCAGCTTCCCTCCCCCTCACCGCCCCTCCCCCTTCCCACACGGCACACCTCACCCCGACAACCCCGACCCCGAAGTCACCCCCAACCCCCCACTCCCTCCCCCCCTTAAATCACCGCCCATCTGTTGACCCCAATGCCTACCCCCAATCTTTCCCTGTTCTGTCACCATCGGGATCTCTGTCACCGCCCCTCCCACCCCAAATTCCAAAGCCCCTTGCACACCACCCCCCCCCCCCCACCATCCCACCCCCCCCAACCCGTCGACGCACTCCCGGCTTACCAACCTTCCTCTTTCCGCAATCTTCTCAGCCCTTGCCCCCCCCTCCCCCCATGCCACCATGACATTCAGCCACACACCTAGCTTCCCGCTCCCGACCCCCCGTCCCTCAGCCTCACCCCCACCCCGCCCGCCCACGCCGCCCTCCCGCCTTCGCACCCCCCCCCCCCCAACCATGCAAGTAAAATTCACCCACCATCCTACACCTGCTGATCCCCTCTGTCCGTCTCTAGTCCAACCTCTCTTCCCCGGCCTATCCCCCGAGTCAAACCTCTTGCTATAGCTCCCATCGCCTTGCCGATACTATGCCAATCCCCTTTCTGCTCATGTCCTACAATGTATCTCCCCTGCTAGTTACCACCTTACTCCCACAACTGATCCTGTTAGTCACAAGTGATTATTGTCTGCATTCTTGTGTGTTCACAATCCCCTTTCCTGTAACCCTAACATCCCTAGATAATAGATACACTGTCAGCAGTTCACCACCTGCTATTTATATTCTTCCCAATCTCCTTCCCTGATACTGACCATCAACCCAGACATGACACTAATAAAACAAGTACTTTCCACCCCCCTTCCCCCCCCCCCCCCCCCCCTTCCGAGATGAGTGTGTCCCCCCCCCAAAAAATGGGGGGGCTCACCATTTCTGGCATCCCCTTTTTTATCGCTACTTAGCACTGACAATTATCATTATGGCATTGCCAATCAAAGAGGTCGATGACATGCTTCTATTCGAATATATGAGCTAAATATTGTAATTCACCTCCCTGTGATAGGCCATGCGTGACGACGAAACCTCCCTCAGATCTCTCGTTCCACACGACGATCAGCAGATAAAGCAGTACTTTCCCACACCATGTCTATTCACTGTCCCACAATATGACGTGTCCCGCTGATGAACTGGAGTGTCCTCACATTAATCTGCTCCCTATCCCTCCACAATTATCCCCCTTCGAGCACTTTAGGATCTCCTTCTCTCAGGACCTCAACCAACAGTAAAAACACACCCACTTCATGAATTTCAAAACATGGTGTTTTCAGTAACTAGCTAAAATTAACTTCTCTTCACGCGTCTAAAACACCCCGTAATGCACGTCGGCATTAAAAATCAGCCTAACTTCGATAAAATTCTAGCAACTAACCCGTCAAATACCAACTATTACATTATCTCCCTAACAAACCGTTTAACAATACCTCTTTTACTATTTCAAAAATGTATGCAATCCCTTGCGCGCCCCATCCCTGGATCATACCATTAAAAATATCAGAACATCACCAACCATTTACATCAACATTAACAATCTCTCTCACAATGCCTACTAAATAAAACTCCATCTGCCTACTAATCTCTACTCTTTCTCTCACCCAATTATATGTTATCAAAGGGCCAAACATCACACGAACTCGTGGATCATATGCTTCATCGACTAACTGCAATAATCCTCCTTAAGCCTACCGAGCATTATATCTAATCTACGCCGACAACATCCCCACCTCCAAGTGAACAATCATACACTCCTTTGCCTCTTTCAGGACAACGTCATTATTCTATCCATGGTGTGTTCAATATTCTTTCTTTGATTCTTGGCCTCTTTCGGGATTACGTCATTATTCTATCCATGGAGTTTTCAATATTCTTTCTTTGAGCCTTGGCCTCTTTTAGGACAACGTCATTATTCTATCAATGGTGTTTTCAATATTCTTTCTTTGAGCCTTGGCCTCTTTCAGGACAAAGTTATTATTCTATCCACGGTGTTTTCAATATTCTTCTGTAAAACCAGATTTCTTGGCCTCCAGTGCTGTTCCTACTTGTTTACTAATGTCTATGACTTACCATTTGGGAGCCGCGCTGGTGTAATGGCTTCGGCGTTGTACTGGCGACCAGGTGTTCATGGTTCAAACCCGGGCGTCGGCGTTTGAAGAAATGTTTACGGCCGGAAATTTGACTGAATAGCCTGAACGGCTCCTGTGATAAACCCTCTGTGGATGGGAAGGAGCGAAGCTCCTGACCGGGTTGGAAGGAAAGTCCTCAGGTTCCCCAGCCTCGCAATGACATGTCATTGGGCCGAAGGGCTGAAAGCCCAAGTGCCGCTGGTTACGAAAAAAAAAAAAAAAAAAAAAAAAAAAAAAAAAAAGAAAAAAAAAAAAAAAAAAAAAAAAAAAAAAAAAAAAAAAAAAAAAAAAAAAAAAAAAAAATGACTTACCATTTCCGTAGGTCAGGATTGGTTCTGTTTAAAACTGAAGAACTCTCTTTCTTACAGTTCTTTCAAACAATTTTTGTATAGAGTACTTTTCATTTTCTATATTGTTGATTTTTCCTGGGCTATTCTACTCTTCAGTTCTGAGATACATCTGTCATCCAATTTTGTTAACGTGCCTAGGTATTTGAATCTATTGACTTGTTTTAACACTGGTTCATTTACTTTGATAGGGCATTCTAGAAAGGTCCTTTTCTTTTAAAAAACCATTGCATCGTTTTTGTTTTTGTTTTTGCTATTAAATCTAAAGCCTTTATTTTTACTTTCTGTCATTACTGTATCAATCATTTCCTGCAAGCTCTTTTCACTTATTGGTTATTGATGCGTGATGCCATATGATGATGGATGGCATCCGCATGTCTGGTTTTGTGTAGTGTGTAGATGTGTTCAGTCAAAACAATGTTCATGCAACAATAACAGGGCAATCCACATAGGACGTCAGTAAACTCACGACGTATAAAGTCAATGAGTCTTGAAACAGCCGTTGACGTTTTTCTTCATTATTTATTGTGGACGCCACAGTGACAAAATGGTTACGCAAATGTGTAGGCACATCAAACAGTCATTATCACAGCAACATTCAATACAGCAATAAACGGTAGACAGCATTACAATGATGAGTCAGATGCATGTTATATTTCAAAGTGCTGTAAATGTAGTCAGGTGAACAACTCCATCCTTTTCTATAACAGCCAGGAGATAACCAGATGTATGAGATCAGTTCACTCTCCTTAGTTTGACTTCAGCAAGACAGACACGTCTGCCGAAGTATAAATAATGTCCTCAAAAATATCCTCTAGATAATAAAGGTTTTCTAAACCTAGTTCATTTAACAAAGTAGCAAGTAATGGTCCTTGGTACATGCATCAACCGATGCAGTACAATGCAGCGACATGTGAGCTGGAAAAGAACATCTCGTGACGACGACTTTCGGAGACAGGCTATGAATCGAAATCGCTCACGACCCAAAATCGATAGAGTTAATGAAAAATTCAATTTACCTTGCTTTCATGAAATACACAGAAATATCACGCCTCCCGACATGTGGGAAAACACTAGAGGTATTATCTCGACTAAACGAAATATCCATAGGAGGACTACACATCCCTGACAGAACAAAAATAGCGGAGATCCCCTCTTCAACGAGGCATCTCTTTCGCCATTCCAAATCGCTCACTCCCCACTAGTGGTGGGCGGAAACCGATCGACAAACAACAAGACAAGTCATGCGCAGTCCAGCGCAAAAATGACCACAGCTCAAAAGTTAACTGCATTCGATACCAACGCGAGAAGACAAATGCTTACCGAGAAAAGTGACTATAAATTACAAGCAGTTGTTGCCCTTGCGTTATAAAACAGATATTGAAATAAAACGATGTTGCGAGAATTTATCACGCAACATATCACCACCTCCTCCCGATAAAAAAAAAATGTGGAACATATTTTTTTTTTCAATATCAAAGAGCAAGCGATAAGCGGCTCAAAACGCACGAATTATGCGCTGATAATTAACTAAATTGCCAAACAATAGGCTAATTATAGAGTGTCTGGTGAGGATATACCTCAACAGAAAAATAAATATGTCTCAAAAAATATTCACATCGGGGAGGTGTCACCAACACACATCACGTTAGCATGTAAACACAATATACGTATGCAAGTTACTATAATCATCATTAAACAGCATACTCTAATATTGTCTTTAAAAATGGATGTACAAATCTGATAGGAAAATTTAAATAGTACATTCTTTGACATGTAATGACATAAGTACATAGTAAAGTTAAACTACATGACGATCCAGGACATATGCTCTGGTATTCCGAGGGTAAGTACACAATCTAGAACTCGTCATGCTTGAAACTAATAAGGTAAGTCCTCAGCTCAACAATGACATTCTGAGAAAGTACAAGCAATATAATGCTAATTAATAACTAATATGCTTCATAAGGTACAATACATTATTAATAATTGTGGCTGTTTAGTAAACTAACGGCCCTTATATTAACTACTCAGTCCTCCTCTATCATTTTAAAAAAACGAACAGAAGAAGATGACAACAAAGCACGATAGTGTGTACATATAAAGTAAGTACAGATGTGCTAATCTATTGTAGAAATATAGGTGTGTTATGACTCTGTAATATATAGAAATATAGGACAGAAGTATTAGTTGGAGTCATGTGGGCATCTAGACAAAATGTCAGCCATCACATTATCCGCACCACGGATAGCTCGTACCGTGAAGTGAAAAGGTTGAAGAGCTATAGCATATCGAGTGGATCTCGAACTCTTCAAATTCTTAGTCTGAATAGCTGTAAGAGCTTTCTGATCAGTCTCTAGAATGAAATGTGCGCCCAGGAGGAATCTTTGTAGCTTTAGAATTGACCAAACCATCGCTAACAACTCACGGTCTAAAACCGAGTAGTTCCTCTCTGCCGCATTTAGTTTTCTAGAAATGTACATAACAGGATGCAGAGTATTTGCATATTCTTGCATCAGTGCTGCTCCAATCCCAGTGGATGAAGCATCACTCCGAAGAACAAAAGTCCTATCAAGAGTAGGTAATCTTAAGATGGGAGGAGAAGAAAATATATTCTTGATTTGGTCTAGTGAAGATTGGCATTCTTCAGACCAACGGACCAGATTAGGCGAACCTTTCTTCAACAATGTTGATAGAGGTGCCATGATCGAAGATAAATTTGGAATAAATCTCCCATAAAATTGAATTAAAACCTAAGAGACTCCTAACTTGTTTCTTCGTTTTAGGAACAGAGATGTTCAGTATTTTGGAAGTATTGTGGTCTTCTGTCTTCAAGAGACCATGACCAACACGATGACCCAGGAAAGAGATTTCACCAAAACCAACAAAAGCTTTAGAAGGTTTTGCTGTCAAATTATTCTCACGTAGAGTGGACAGTAAGTCATATAACCCTAAATAGTGATCTTCCCAGGTATCACTGAAGAGACAGATGTCATCTAAGTATGCGATGACATCCGAACGATGTGACAGAATTCGACGCATCATGCGAACGAAAGTGGCAGGGGCGTTCATGAGACCAAAAGGCGTAACATTCCATTGAAAAAGACCCCTAGGTGTAGAAAAAGCAGTAAGAGGTTTGGCATGCTCTGCTAAAGGCACTTGCCAATAACCTTTAGACAAGTCAAGTTTAGTGAAGAATCTAGAATTAGAAAGTCTAATCAGTAGATCTTCTAACAAAGGCATCGGTTCAGCGTCGAACTTTGTGACCTGATTCAATTTGCGATAATCAACGCAAATTCGTATGTTCTTATCCTTCTTCCGGACAATAACCATGGAAGAAGAATATGGTGAAGTCGATGGTTCAATTATATTTAATTGAATCATTTCATCCAATTCCTTTTCCACTTGCGACTGAAAGTGTACAGGAATAGGATACGGCCTAACCCTAATTGGATTATTGTCGGTAAGAATTATGTCATGTTCTATGACATCTGTGTGTCCAGGAATGTCAGTGAGAACATCCTGAAATGTTTGTAACATCGACGAGACTTGTCGATGTTCGTCACCAGAAAGATTAGGAGAAACAGAAACGTTTTTTCCAAGATTCCGTGGAATGTAATGGAACCACTGGAAGGGGAAGATTGACATCAGAGAAGGTAGCTTCCTCATCCTGAATGACAGACAGGGATGAATAATGACCGTGAGGTGCAGGAGCATCATCCGTTGCCTGGAAAATAGGCAGCAAATAGTCCGGACGTTCGTGAAATTCCGAAAGCATGTTTATGTGGAAAGTTTTTTGCTTTCCATCAATATCGACCACATAGTCAACATCGGAAATCCGAGAGACTATTGCATACGGACCTTTCCATGCAATAAGAAGTCTATTTTCCCTACTGGGGAGTAGGACGAATGCTTTGTCACCTGGACAAAGTTGTCGTAGACATCTATTCTTGTTAGCAAACTGCCTTGCCTTCTCTTTAGCAATTTCTGATGAAGCAGTTGCTAGCTTACATGCCTCAATGATCTTTTGTCTAAGAGCAATGACATACTCATATGAGGATTGAGTTTCATCGCTAATATCATCGGCAGTGATGAGATCGTGTAATAAAGACATAGGGCCGCGTGGACGCGCGCCAAAGACAAGTTCGAAGGGAGAAAATCCTGTGTGTTCATTAGGGACTTCTCTATAGGCAAAGAGAGCCGCGGGCAAAACCCTGTCCCAATCTTGAGGATGATCTTCAGTTATCTTACCAAGCAAAGTCTTGAGCGTTCTATTCAGACGCTCAACTAACCCATTAGACATAGGATGGTAGATACTACTGAGAGATCGTTCAATATGTAAGGTAGACATTACCTGTGACATAGTGTCAGATATGAGTTGAGTGCCATGGTCTGACAATATTTCTCTGGGGAACCCCAAGCGAGAAAATATCAACCAAAGAGCATCTGCGATATCTGTAGTAGATATGCTCTTAAGAGGAATAGCCTCTGGCCAACGTGTGCACATATCGACACATGTAAGGATAAACTGATGTCCTCTGGCCGACTTGACCTTAAAAGGGCCAATAATATCTATGGCCATTTTCTGAAACGGCCGAATAGGAATGTCAGCAGCCTGGATAGGCGCAGCATGTCGTGGTCCTCTAGATTTGACCTCCTGACATACCTTGCATGATCGGCAGTAAATACGAATGTCCTTATTGACAAAAGGCCAAAAGAAAGCCGCAAGGACTCTCGACTTCGTACGGGCAAAACCCATATGTCCAGCACATTGCGAGTCATGAGCATGTTGCAATATTTGGACTCTCATGCTCTTGGGAACAAGAATTTGCGAATGTGCCGACGTAGTCGAATCTTGTACCATACGTACAAGTACGCCGTTTCTCATTGCAATCCAAGATTTTCTATTTGTATCCTGATTCGGATCACCTTTCTTCGCAAGAACGAAGAATTTTTTTAAAGAAGGATCTTCTTCTTGCAATTTTATGAAAGAGTCACGAGTAATTACTAAGTGACTATCTTGGCTATCAACTTCATTATCACTATTCAGTGAAGTTTCGGGTGTTTGTAGAGCTTGTGCTCTTGTAACTACTGCATTTGTAGCTTGCATGTTATTATCTTCCCAAGCAGCAATCTGCTGTGGGGTACACTCCCTAACTCCGTGAATACGACCAATAATAAGGTCCGCAATAGGATTAGGTAAGAGACAAGCATGCACATCTCCAGTAAAGAAAGGAGTGGCAATGCGAATTACAGCAGTAGGATATTTTTCTAGAGTGCCGCCAAATGTGACACATTTAGTAACCCTTCCTGTAGCACAAGATGGATCTACAAGCGATTGTCTAACACCAATAGTGGTGCATCCGGAATCGAAAAGTAGTGAGACCGGAGTATCATTAACAAGACCCTTATGTAGAATTAAAGAACCCCTCCCGTCATGCGCAACAGCAGCAGGAAGAGCGGGAAGTGGGTGACCACAACTCAAAGTAGTTATGGTACCTGGTTCGAATAAAGTACTGCATTGGGGGCATTTGTTTGCTCTCTCAAAGTCAAAAGCAGAACTAGTGACAGCGTCAAAGTTTTTACTATCAACAACATGATTACAGGCTCCCTCAGTTTCCTGTTGTACAGCATTAGCCTGCTGATATCTCTTTTTTTGTGTTGAGATCTACCCCGACTATTATTACCTCTGAAGTTATCAAAGTTATTATTATCTCTGCAGTTATTATTGTCTCTATTGTAATTGTTATCCTGGTTCGAATTCCAGTTTCCACGATTACTATCATGTTCACATTGATGCGAACATCTATTTGTTTGGTTCTGAGGTCTTCGGCAGGAATAACCTCTATTACCATATCCTCTTTTGAAATGCTTATAATTATTAGGGTGATAGTAACGAGTACTATCAGGTTGTCTCCAATTCTTCGAAGAAGAATCACCATGAAATTGGTTTCCATGATTTTGACAGAAATTACCGCTGCCCTTTCTATCAAAATTTTGTTGGGATCTACGAGCAAAGTTTTGACCATACGGAGCTGCCGAAGCAACTGGTAAACCTTCTTTCACCTTAGAGTTACCCATGGTTATGTGTGGGTGCGCAGTTACGTATTGGCAACAGAAATCTTCCATTTCTTTTATTGTTTTAGGTTTACGTTCATGAAGGAAAGCAAGGAAAGACTCATTGACAGACGACATGACTTTGTCTCTAAGTATTAAGTCCATAAGTCCTTCATAAGTTTTTTCCGTCTTAGATAGTTCAACCCTTCGTGAGAAAGTAATGCGTATTCTTGCAATAAACTCGGAGAATTCAACTCCATTTTCAGGTAACATGTTTTTAAATTGTAGACGATAGCCGTCTTCGTTAAGCTGATATTTCTTTAACAAAGCGGCCCTGACAACCTCATAATTGCTCTTGTCAGGTTCATCCACCATATTTAATATACTTAGAGCTTTACCTGTCAGTATCCCTGATAACTGATAAACATATTTTGCTTTGTCTATGTTATGAGCTGTACATGCTTGTTCAAATCTGTCCAGATAGAACATTATGTCATCACTGGAAGGACTAAATGTTGGTAACTTAATCTTAAAAGTATCATTATTAGCCTTCCCAGAAGATGAACCCTTGTTTGAATCATTACCATTACTCATGCTCGTCAATTTCAATTTCTCCAACTCTAAAGCTAAGAGTTTTTCTTCATGTTCCATTTTTGCTTTCCTCTCATCAGACTCTCTTTGTAACTTCCTTTCTTCAGCTTGAGCCTGCATTTGAAGTCTTTCATTTTCAGCTTCTTTTTCAAGTCTTTTATTTTCAGCTTCTTTTTCAAGTCTTTTATTTTCAGCCTCTAGCTGTAGCTTTCTTTCCTCAGCTTCTGATTCCCTTTTTTGTTTTTCCATTTCCATTTGGAATCTCTTTTCATCCACCTGCATCTGCAGTTTCTTTTGTTCAGCTTCCATATGCAGTTTCTTTTGTTCAGCTTCCATTGCTTTATCATATCGAGCAGTTGCAAATTCTTCTAACTTATCACCAGTCTTCCCAAGCAATTTACCCTGCTCAATAAAGTGCTCAAATGTAGACATGTTGTCTAACATATGAGTCCAAAACCTGAAATAATTAACTAATTTATTTCAAACCTAAGTGTAACAAGTCTTAATTAAGCACTTGTATATTCACATCACATTATATTATCCCAGTCTCTGTGGGAAACAAGTCTCCAATCAAAGAACTTGTATATGAAATATCAGCACTCAAATCTTGATCATAAGTGCACTTCTCATTCAATAGTGCACGACACTATTCATCATTCATTTATCATCAGTATAGTAGTAACAGTGCATTAGCATAGCCCATTAACTAATTACTATAACTGTAAACAATGACTATGTAAACACATGCAGAATGTAAACATTGAAAATGTAAACAATACAAACAATGTAAACAATAACAATGTAAACAATAACAAAGATCAGCAACAATACAAAAACTTTCGCAGAAATCAACTAAAAATAAAGCAGAAATTAATGAAATATCACAAAAAATGTGACGATATCTGCGATAGAATTAAACAAAATACATGACACCACAGTGTATAAACAAAAATGTTGTATGAAACTAAATCATAGACAAGAGTAGGCTAACAAATACAAACAAATCACAACAAAACTAAAGAATGTGAAATAATAACGAAAACAATATTAAAACATGTCATCACAGCTAACATAAATAGCAACAGAAGTCGCTTAGCAAATTCCAGTATCGGAAATTTGCAAACCCTACAGAAAACGCTCACAATAGACGACCTCTATGACGTGGCATAATCTAACGGAGACACCACCCAACCGAGAACCCGCTGAAATATAAACATATAAATATACAAATAACATATAGACATATAACATATAGAATGAGATGATACACAGAAGACTCAGCAGAAGTATAAGGGCACAGTTTACATACAAACAGGCCACTTAACTTAAAGGCTTCCAATCGTAGAACAGCAGAAAAACGGATGTCAATCAACGTCCTAAAGAGCGAAGCTCCAACGATGATGGCACATCTGAACTGCTTCCACTGCTAACACGATGGTACAAGAGCTTCTGACATACTGTGTGTTGAGTTGTTTCGGCACTTGACCTTCTAATCCAAAAGTAAGTTGATGGAAATCGGTATTTGGCCTTCTTCAGAAAACAACCCGTTTCAACCGGCACTTGACCTTCTCAAAAAACGACAGCACTGGAACCTTGACAGCAGCAACTTGCTTGACTTGCGTAAAAGATAACAGCAGTCCGAGTTATCCGGCAACATGTAACAACGCCGGGTACTGTCAAATTCGTGTTTCCGTCAAAAAAAATTGAAATTTTGACTTTTACCGGGCAACGCCGAGTACTTTGAAAATTTTGAAGATGTTGACTGTATTGAAGAATGTTAATTTCTTGAAGGATGCTGATGAATTCTTGTTGAAAATGAAGTGGGTAAGGGACCCCGTGTTTGCTAGTACCAGAATCAAACCAGCTTATGGCCACCAAATGATGCGTGATGCCATATGATGATGGATGGCATCCGCATGTCTGGTTTTGTGTAGTGTGTAGATGTGTTCAGTCAAAACAATGTTCATGCAACAATAACAGGGCAATCCACATAGGACGTCAGTAAACTCACGACGTATAAAGTCAATGAGTCTTGAAACAGCCGTTGACGTTTTTCTTCATTATTTATTGTGGACGCCACAGTGACAAAATGGTTACGCAAATGTGTAGGCACATCAAACAGTCATTATCACAGCAACATTCAATACAGCAATAAACGGTAGACAGCATTACAATGATGAGTCAGATGCATGTTATATTTCAAAGTGCTGTAAATGTAGTCAGGTGAACAACTCCATCCTTTTCTATAACAGCCAGGAGATAACCAGATGTATGAGATCAGTTCACTCTCCTTAGTTTGACTTCAGCAAGACAGACACGTCTGCCGAAGTATAAATAATGTCCTCAAAAATATCCTCTAGATAATAAAGGTTTTCTAAACCTAGTTCATTTAACAAAGTAGCAAGTAATGGTCCTTGGTACATGCATCAACCGATGCAGTACAATGCAGCGACATGTGAGCTGGAAAAGAACATCTCGTGACGACGACTTTCGGAGACAGGCTATGAATCGAAATCGCTCACGACCCAAAATCGATAGAGTTAATGAAAAAGTCAATTTACCTTGCTTTCATGAAATACACAGAAATATCACGCCTCCCGACATGTGGGAAAACACTAGAGGTATTATCTCGACTAAACGAAATATCCATAGGAGGACTACACATCCCTGACAGAACAAAAATAGCGGAGATCCCCTCTTCAACGAGGCATCTCTTTCGCCATTCCAAATCGCTCACTCCCCACTAGTGGTGGGCGGAAACCGATCGACAAACAACAAGACAAGTCATGCGCAGTCCAGCGCAAAAATGACCACAGCTCAAAAGTTAACTGCATTCGATACCAACGCGAGAAGACAAATGCTTACCGAGAAAAGTGACTATAAATTACAAGCAGTTGTTGCCCTTGCGTTATAAAACAGATATTGAAATAAAACGATGTTGCGAGAATTTATCACGCAACAGTTATTAAGACTGCGGCATCTGCATATCCCAAATTGTTAATAATATGTCCACAAACTGGTGCCCTTGACATGACCTCTTTGAATCTCATTATATTGTCGCTGTAGATCTTGACATTTCGTGGAAGGACAAAGTGACAAATATCAAGGTACTGTCACGAGCTTGCCTTTATAGCATGTACACAGACAGCGTAGATTGGGCCATGTTTTACGCATGGACGATCGTCGCTTCCCCAAAGATATTTTCAATCGAAAACTGGCAGCCGGCAAAAGAAACGGCAACCACAGCTGAGATTTTAAGATGTCTGCAGGAGAAAAATGAAGGCAGTGGACAAAAAATCCAGCAACCTAGGAAGACAAGGCTGCCGATGGAAACATTTCGAATTGCTCCCTACGGTGCCACCTCAAACTGGGTGTCTGCAGCAATTGGTTTTATATTATGAAGTTGCCAGCTCGATGGACAACCTCATATTAATCTCCCTGTACGACATGCCTGGGAGAGAAGTAATCCTATTCCTTCTATATCTCATACACGACCCCTGGAAACTACGCGCGAGATGTTCCCACACAAAAAAGTAATAAACAATTAGATAGACAATCACTCTATAATTAATGGCCAGGTGAACGGCTATTAAATAATACAGCTAAATTGTGCTATCAATAAATAAACAGCCTGCAAACTAATAAAACAATCCAACCTTTTACAACAGATATTTAAACACTGGTCGATATTATACAAACCTCTGGTGCGAAACTCGTCCGCCCCTACAACGCATATAAGGATACCCATAACAAACACGCTGGTGAACGCATACGCATTGTTTCATAAATCGTCCTGTAAAATAAAAACTAAATTTATCTTTGTTTAAATTATATATATATATATATATATATATATATATATATATATATATATATATATATATATATATATATATATATATATATATATATATATTGTCTTAATGTCTCTCTCAGATTTATAATAGTCAGTAGATAAAGTGGTTAATAACCAGAAAACATTAGAAGTCTCCTGCATCTTCGTTCACTTTCAGACGATGACTTGAGTATGTTCAAATAAAGCAGTAGTCAGCTAGATGCTGCGGGTATGTCCGTAGTGTTTTTCCAGGGGTCGGTACTGGTAATGGCCATATGCACATTCTCTGCTTCTCATAAGTTCGGCACCTTTGAAGTAGACGTCCAGCAGTCATTTTATCGGCGCAACAGCTACACTCATCAGTAGTTCTTATCTTTAAAAGTAATCATCGTCCCCATCATTAATCCTTATCGTTTTCCGTGTAGCATGCAGTGCAGATGTTGCAAGCCACGGATAACTATTATGGAAGACTTTCTTCTGCTTAACCCATGACGTTCCAATTGCTTTGCTTACTTCCTTCAACCTTTTTTTTCCACATTCTCTTTGGCTTTCAAATCGTCTCTTCCCCACAGGTTTCCAGTCTAGGCATGTCTGGTGGTACTGTTTTTTTTTAGCCCCCTCAGAGTTTACTCTTTCTATGAGTTCACCGGAGTCTCTGAGGGGAGACAAAGACAGAATAAGACTATTTCTCTCCCAGGCATGTCGTAAGAGGCGGCTAATATAAGTTTGTGCAGCGGGGGGAATGGGGGAGGCCGCTGGCAGCCTCATCATGTAAAAGAACTTGCTGCAGAAAAGAATGCTGCAAGAGTACATGAATACTGGAGTCCAGGCTTCTTGTATGTTGACCAGCTACAGTAGTGAATTCAAGCTCTATAGGGGAGCCGCGCCAGCGTAGTGGTTTCCACACTGCGCTGGCGACCGGGTGACCCAGGATCAAACCGGGCGAGAACATTTGAAGATTTTCGTCGACCGGGATTTGTACTGGATTAATGCGAGTCTGGCGAGTACATTTGAAGGAGTGTCGTCGACCAGGGTCTGGCGGCTCCTGAGCCGACCCAGCTCTAATGGATACCTCCGAAATCGGCCTGAATGGCGAGGGACAACTGTCTCTGTGCAAGAAAGAAAAAAGGGATACTCACGTAAAATCAGTCTCAGGTTAGACATAATAACCTCAGATTTCGCCTCGAGTAATAGCAGGCGTACGAAAATAAAGCTCTATAGACAGTGATAAGAGATATGAATGAATGAAGGAACAATTCGTCTTCACTTTCCCTTATAATCTTTAGTTCTGTTGTTACTGTGAGTAGTAGGGAATGTGGGACTTAGGTATCATTCTGGTGGCGCGCAGGTGGCGCGGCTGGTGGCGCGTGACTTTTATATAGCAAAAACGCCAGGTGGCGGGGGACTTTTATATAAGGGAAATGCGGTGGAGCAAGATGGCGGATTTGAGATAACAAGAAGAGGGTATAGGAAGATGGCGGTTTTTTATATAAGGAAAATGTGGCAAGATGGTGGACTTGAGATAACAAGAAGACGATATATTTAGATAACAAGAAGAGGTTATATTTAGATTTTTAGACATATATATTTACATAACAAGAAGAGGATATATTAAGAGGTATTTTTAGATAACGAGAAGACGACAATAGGAAGATATATATTTCGATATTTTGACATATATTTACATAACAAGAAGACGATATTTATAGAACAGTTATACGTTATATTTCGATATATATATATATATATATATATATTTTACAACAGTTAGACGAACAGTTATTTTACAACAGTTAGACGAACAGTTAGACGAAATACAACGGACGATATAGGTAACAAAAAAGAATTTTAGTTAATATAGTTTTTATTTTATATTCAATAGTGTTTTTGTAGTATCAAAACATATATATATATATATATATATATATATATATATATATATATATATATATATATATATATATACTGAAGCACATTAAAAACGCACCACCTGTATAATCCAGGAACAGAGTGTGAAATGTAAATATAAGTGTGTACAAGTTTACATATTTGGAATCTTTATTCATTTTCCTATGAATCCATGCTGGTCATTAATTTGTACATTTGATTGTTATGAAATTCATTGCATTCTGTGCAGACAAGGGAGAAAACCAAAAATACAAAAAAATGCACGTGCGTTATCCTGCTGGAGAAGCTGCAAGTCTGGATAAATTGTGAACGCAGGAGCAACCAGTGCATCCAGAACCTCATCTCGATATGTCACAGCATTAACATTTCCACGGAAGACGTGAAGAGGCAAGCGATGGTGAAAACTGAATCCTCCCCAAATGTGAATACTGCCACCTCGAAATCGGTTGACACAGCAATCTGCAAAGCGCTCTTCACACCGTCGCTAAATCCGCATACGTCCATCTGCAAAGGATATGTTGAATCTGTTCTCGTCTGTGAATAGGACAGCATTCAACTGCAGTCTAGTCCATCTGATATGTTGCTCTGCCCATTGCAGGCGCTGCTAACGATGTCTGTGAGTCGAGTTTGGCCCAACATAAGGTCGTCTTGCAGTAAGGCCTGTATCTCTGAGTCGTCGTATGACTGTCATTCGAGAGACTTGCCCATGTCTACCCACTATTGCTCTTGCTGTTTGACTTGCCGGGAGAGTCAATTCCTTAGGTGACTCAGCACAATATGACGATCTTGCGCAGGGGTAGTAACTCGTGGTTGGCCACTCCGAAGTCTATCCCGGGCACTGCCAGTGGTTCCGTAACGTTCATTGAGACGTACAATAGTGATATGGTAGCAATTCATCCTTCTGGCAATGGCCCGCGAGCTCATTCCGGTCTCCAACATACCAATGGCTCGTTGGCGGTCGTTTTCAGATAGTCGTGGCATTTTAAGCACATGTACTGGGTGTTTTGTCTCAACGGCCTTTTTATACCGAGTATACTGCCACAACGCGTACACATTTTCAGGGTCATAGCTGTTGAGAATCGTGTTGCACGTGTAACTTTCATCGTTTTCATGTAGTCTGTACACACACCCATGGGTTGAATCTTGCACTTTCCATTCCAGCAGCCATTCGCTCTCTACCGCATGGCAAACACGGGGAAAATCCATTCCCACACTTTTTTTTGCCAGCTTCTCGGCATCAGTATATATAATAGTGGTGCGTTTTTAATGTGCTTCAGTATATATATATATATATATATATATATATATATATATATCTATATATATATATATATATCTATATATATATATATATATATATATATAGGGCTAATAGCAGTATCAAACAGGAGTATATATGGTAATCAATAGGAGTACATATATATATAGTATTTTTGAACATTACATGAGTATACATTCCCAAATAATACATAGTGACATGAACTTTGTTATATACATATATTAGTGGTGTTTTGTTACAAAATACACATTTTCACAGATTTATTTACAAAAAAAATATCACAGCTGCAGGCCAGACCTTGAGGGGTGTCGTCACATTGTTGTCACGTCGTAAGAAATAGAGGTGTTGTGTATTGTGGGTATCTGGAAGACAGTTTAGATGTTGAGGGGTGATGTGGTGACGTTGTCGGGATGTACCTGTCTTTTGATTTAAAAGTAAGATAGGGCGTTGAAGTGATGTTCGTAGATGTAGATGGAGGATTTGTGTGCACGGAACCCGATATTTTTCCCGCCCTGTGCTTGTTTTGTGTTGAGTACGTCTAAGAATGTGTGTTTGTCTACTTTGTTGTGGTGTTTGTTGAGTCCTTTGGTGGTTGTTTTGTCATATTCACCAAAACAGTGATAAGTCTTGCTGCACAACGAAATCATTCCGCTGCCTTCGTATTCTAATTTAAAAAGGCCCGGTTTCCGTTTGTCGAATAATTTTTGTTCGCGGCATTTTTGACAAAGGGCGAGCGTTTTACCCTCGCTAGCTACAAAGTCGGGTCTATGGTCGGGACATACCTCGGCGGGGAACCACTGGTGGTAGGAGCTATAAAATTCTCGTCGCATAGCGGGCTTAACAACATCCGCTAAGTTATTCGCGCAAAGGGCCAAGTAAAGGCTGTCTGGGTCCGTCTCGCACAACTGAAAATCTGACCTATCTACAAATTTATCTAGACAGTCGCAATGAAATTCTAACATGCGTAATTTCGCGTATTGGTAAACGAAAAAAACCTATCTGGACGGGGAGGTCCCAACTAATAGTCTGTTTAAGTTTTTCTACTTCAAAAATCTCGTCCGTCACTAACGTCATTTTCCTAAAGCGGGGTGAGTTTATTAGGTCAGGCACATCCTCTTCCATCGTGTACGAGACATCCACATGCTTCGCCTTATTGGTTAATGTTTTACCATAGGCGGCATTACCCAACAGTTTCATGGTCTCGCTGGTTATGGCGTAGGCAGGATCAGTATCACCTTTTCGACGCGCGTTCGAAACAGTGTCCCCAAACCGCTTGAAACACGTCACAGGTGTATACTCAATCACCTGGTAGATACAGGTGACTTCTAAGCCTTTGATTAAGTCCCACCGAAGCAGAGGTGTTGTCAACATAATTTTCTTGCCCACATAACTCCCGATCAACGTCCGTCTGGGGGTAGTCAGGAGTTTATGTTTCTCGGCGTATTCCCGCATGAAAGGCCCAATATCTTCCCTCGTGACGTCAACATTCTTAAAAATGGGCGTCATTTCAGAGAAATGTTCTTTTAAAGAGTCGGGGACATGTATGTCACACTCGACTAGACCAAACAAGGTCTCGTCTAGCACCGAGGCGAGAATATTCTCCTTTGATAGCGGGTACCGACATTTGGTGTAAGAT
Source organism: Oreohelix idahoensis (assembly GCA_024509875.1). Lineage (NCBI taxonomy): Eukaryota > Metazoa > Mollusca > Gastropoda > Stylommatophora > Oreohelicidae > Oreohelix > Oreohelix idahoensis. The sequence goes on from JAMPIV010022292.1 coordinate 340,279, forward strand.
GGTTTCTGGGTAGGGAAGGTGGCGTTCAGAAAACGACGGATTGATGGATCGGTTTTCTTCAATGCCTGCCACTCGCATTCCCACATTTCTACCAATTCGACGTTGCAATCGTCCCGTAAATAAGAACCAATTTCCACCGTCTTTGCGTACAACTCAGACAAAGGTTTTTTGTTGACTGGGTTAACGTCACGACCGGCGGTTAGTGGGCAGTTAGGGTGGCCGTGGAATAGACACCCATGGAACTGGTAGGCGGTACGAGAGTATTTGTCCCAACCGTCTACCCTAATGCATATATCACCCAACGCCTTCTCACATCCGTTAAACTGGGTTTTTAAGGTCACTTTATTTTGGTGGGAGACCCAAGCCAAATAATCGCGGCACTGCACGGTATATTTGTGAAGTTTGTGGTGCTTGAAACCATCCTCCCTGTAACGTCTAACGGGAAAGTCAGTGGGCATTTTCTGCATTATCGCCCACAAATAAAGGGCGTTGGCATCAAAACCTTTAATGGATTGAACCGTTTTGCCATCTCTAATGCGTGTTTTTCCTTGCTCGTGGAACCTGTGAAAAATAATTGAGGGTCCCCCAACTATGTTTTGGCGCAAGGTGTTATGCAAATCTGCCTCCTGCTTCGAACATAAAGAAAACAAGACGTTGGACGGGAGTGTTTTGAAGAGGTACTTTAACGTGACACCGGGCACGGAGATCGCGTCTTTAAACATGTCTACGCCTAGGTCCGCGTAAAAACTAACTTGTCGGTCTAACGCTGCCAGGAAGGGGACCACGTCTTTATTATTATACCACGTCAGAAAATCGCGCAACGTGGTCATGTGGTTCTCGGTCCACACCTTCTGACATTCGGCGTACTCGTCGACGGAACTGTTAGTGTTTTTAAGGGCGGAAAAAAATGCCGAGTGGGGTGGTAGCGCCGTTTCGTCTAACTTTGCTAAATCTGTTATGTATTCATAACAGAAAAAGCCTTTGGTTTCTTTAACGTTGTACGCGGCCAGATATTTGCTATAGCTAAATCCGGGGGCTACGTAGTTGACTATGTCTAAAAACTTTAACTCGCTAGTGGCAATACACATAAAATTATTGTTTCTCTTGACTAAAAATTTGAAGTCTTCCCCCATGAAATATTTGATGAGGTACGGTTTGATTACGTTAACGTCGTACTTCCCCGAATTGAAACCTAATACGGGTAGCTGCCCCAAATAACCCTCTAATCTAGCAAGGAGCCCGTCTGAATTACCGATCGTCTCTAAAGCCTCGAGTTGCATGCAAACACCGTCAAAATACGCACGCAGAATCTCGTAAGAGGCCGCGGCAATTTTGTGGCAGATGGTCAGCCATCCTATTGACCAACTCCTGTGGATCAACCTTTGTGATAAGACACACGGGGGCTTCAAAACCGGGGACGTTAGAAGCCACCGAACACGACAGGGGCACGTGTTTGGCCGTGTAGGTAGTGGCATTACCACTGGGCTCTAGACTGTTCTAAAAAAAAAACACTCATAGTCAAATGTGGCTCTATAAGGGAAGACGAATTTTGTGTCGACATCTATGCCCTCCTCCTCGATTAATTCCCAAATGGTCTCTGGGGGATTATACACACCACCTCTAAATGTTTCTCTTCGCTTAGAGCCGGTACAGGTCTTTTCAGTGCGCTCCATATCCCTAAAAATCTTCCACAGCTTACCGCACTCGGGACACGAAAAAGAGTTACTGGCCCTATCGATATCTGTAATGTACATAAAATGGTTCTTAAACATTAACAGACGCAATGTATCCTGAAAAGTGTCACTACCTCTAAGTTTGGGGGTCAGAGTCTGCACGTCGTCAAACTCGAAAACGTCAATATTTACGTTAAAACATTTTTCTAATTGGGGCATATCGATTAAACTAACCCCGGGGAAATCGATGAGGGACATAAGTCCCTGCTGTGTTTGCCACTGTTCGACTAGTCGGCGCGTCGGTTTTCTAACGTTCTTAACGGCACCACCCCTAAAAACGGCTAGACATCTAAAAAAGCAAAAGTTATCACTGTATGGTTTGGAGTTTGAATCGTGTTGTAGTGTATGGATGTGGTTATTGTCCGTGATGAAGGAGGGGATGTCTTGTAAGCAGCAGCCAATAGGAAAGTCTTGGATATGATATAGATAGAAAGAAGTGGCTGGAATGGCTTCGACAAAGTATTTTGTGTCTGGTCTGTTTAACTGTGCTTGTGTGACAATGTCGCTGTCGTGTAACAGTGAGAGAAAAGATTTGAAATCTGTGATGTTGTTGACTAGGTGAGGTTGATCTAAGATGACCGCGTTGTTATGTGACGAGTGATAGAAACGGAGGTCATTTGTTTCTCTGTGGCGTAAGATGATGTGGAAACTGTAGTTTATTTTGAAGCGTTTTGTTTGTTGTGTTAATACAGGGAGCGAGAGACGGTCCCAGTCCATATTTTGTGTTGGTCTGTGGAAAAAAGTGAATGTTGATAAATATTTATGTTTGTTGGAGTGTGTTTTGATAGCGCCCCAGTTATCGGTGTAGATTTGTCTTATGTCATCCTGTAAGTCTTGTAAACTGTCTTCTTCACTAGGCAGACGGGGTTTTTTGATATGGGTTTATTGGGTACTGGTCATGGGACGTTTTTTGGTCTGGCCTGTTTTTGGTGGGTGAGATGGGATGGGTGTTGAAGTGGGTCCTGTATGTGGGGTGGAAGTTGTTGCTGTTCTCATTGAGTCTGTGGTCCCTGCTGCAGCAGATGATGTCTTTGTGTCTGATACTTTCTCTTGGTGCGTCGATCTTGATGGTGTGGTGTCTGCTGGTGATGTCTGTTGGTGCCCCGATGATGATGCTTGGTGGGTTGATGATTCGGCGCCTGGTGTGGCACCTGATGTTGGTGTGGGGCATGATGCTGTGGTGCCTGGTGTGGCACCTGATGTTGGTGTGGGGTGTATTTGTGTTACATGCGTCTGTAAATTATCGCCCCGGGTGAATTGTTTACCACAAATGTTTCAAGAAAACAGAGGGGTTGAGTGCACTGTTTTGCTGTGACGTAATAATGCATCACGGCGGGTAGATGTTTTGCCGCATCGGGTACACAAATTGTTCTTCACCGCTGCAGTGGTGGTCCCCACTGAGGGGTTTGTAGCGCCCGCAAGTGCAGTGGTGCTCCCCACTGGGGCGTTTATAACAATAGCGGCCCCCGGTGCAGTGTTGGTCCCCAGTGGGGAGTCTATAACAATAGCGGCCCCCGGTGCAGTGGCTTCCACTGTGGGGATCTCGGGGCCGCTGGGCCATGAAAGACCTCTAGATGATGTTGGAGTGCTTCAGGTCCTGCAAACTTTTGAGGACAGACACGACAGGGATGTGTCGGTTCAGAGTGGACCGAGGAGATATGACGTGTTAGGTTGCTTTGACGAGTAAATGTACCCTTGAATTGAAGACATCTGTTGATTAGAAACAAGAAAATATTACTCACACATAAAATTAAATATATGTATCAATCAGTTAAACAGAGAGAAAGAGAGAAAGAGAAAGTGAGACAGAGAGAGAGAAAGAGAGAGAGAGAATGATAGAAAGAAAGAAAAAGAAAGAAAGAAAGAAAGAAAGAGAGAGAAAGAGAGAGAGAGAGAGAGAGAGAGAGAGAAAAGAAAGAAAGAAAGAAAGAGAGAGAAAGATAGAAAGAGAGAGAGGGAGAGAGAGAGAGAGAGAGAGAGAATAAACACAGTGTTATTTCTTATTCTATACTGTTAATGGATCAAAAAAATGCCCCGCGCGCACTGTGGCAAAAAAAAAAGATATCGATTAAAAAACCCAGCCTGTGCGTGACCCAACGAATTGATCTGTCGTTTAAAATAATGGAGATATAAATATGAACGTGTTTTGCTAGTTTCAGTCAGGGTGACTTAATGTAATATGTTGATTGTATTATCTCTATATTTTTACAGGTATAGTACTGTTAAAAAATATACTATGTTCTAAATATTCTCTTTAATTTTCTTTATTATGTTAACACACAAAAATATTCCTCACGCTCGAGTTTAGTTTGTAGAATTTACTGCACCATCAGTTGAAATCCAGGCTGAGTAAATGTGATTGAACAAAAACACTTGTCTAACAAGAGGGGAGAAACACGGATAAGTGTTAGTCTTTTTTTCCTAGTACATTTTCGGTTAAGTCTTATCAAAAAATATACACGTTAAAATGTTATGTCCGGATTTAACATAAAACAGATAAAAATAACAGTTTAGTATCTGAGTTAACATCTTAACACACAGATATTAACAGTTAGACTAATCTGAAACAGGGCTAGTGCACAGACATATCTTTTAAATAGAAAACAGATATTTTTAAAGTTATTTATGGTATCCTAACGAAAACACTTATATTTTGAAACAGATTTTTAGCAACACCGACTAGTACACAGACATATCTTTTAAATAGAAAACAGATATTTAATACAACACACGAATACACTATCAACTAAAACCTTTTTATAATTTTATTAAATAGAGATATTTTAACAGACTAACACGTAGTACCGAATACACAAACAACTAAAACCTTTTATAATGTTATTAAATAGAGATATTTTAACATCCTAACACAGAACATGCTTAATCATTCACAGACATATATCTTTTAAATACAGAAAACGATAGAAATATATTTAACAGACGAATAATACATACGCTGTAACACTCAATTGATATGATAAAACAAGTGGTTCTTTTTTCAGAAGGCTTGATCTTTCAGAGATGTGTCCGCTTCGGGTTCTGATAAATTAATGAGATGTCTAGAGACAATATGCCTCATTATATTACAAAAAAAGTGCGCGCGCGTAACAGGGTTCAACGACCCTAATGTTTACACACCTGTTAGCCTGCTCGCAAACAGTTGTAAATTGGCATGTACCGATAACGGGGCATGATTAAGAAATAACTCAACAATGTTTGATTACTGTCCAGGTGTTCTGAATAAGAGTTTTTCGGGATTGTAATAAAATACTTAGACAAACAATACTGTTGGTCATTCGTCTTTCGTTTGGACACGTACGAGTATTGATCCACAGCGAAAACCGCTAGTAATTATTTATCTAGGCACAGCTGTACAATGTTCCACCATAAAATTAGCGAACTTTATTTGTTTAGCGCCCAGGTGTCTTGTTGACGAGAAAGAAAAGGCATTAGACTGTTACGAATAACGGTTTACAAAAAATATCTAAGTATTTTGAAATAAACAAGAAAAAGTGAGAAACACAGACATATTTTTAGACTAAATATCTAAAACATATATATATTAAAAGAGAAAGATAGAAAGAAAGAAAGGCATATGATTTTTCTTTCCGAGTACGTTTTAACAAATGTTTTACAAAAATAATATATTCTTTAGACTTTTTCGTAGCGAAAGACACACATTTTTTCTTATCTAAAACATATATATTAAAATCAAAATCAACCGTCCTTTAAAAATGTCTCCCGGTATGAAAACAAATCCCCAAAGATATTTATGTTATTCGGAAAACGTATACTTTTAAATATATTCCAGGGATTGTCATGTTCTTGACCACACAGTGATTCTCAAATTCTTGAACAGTGATTCTCAATACATATTGGTATCAGGGGTTCTCACATTTTTTTGCATTATTCTCACAATGTTTTACACAGTAATTCTCAATACATGTTGGTATCAGTGATTCCTACATTGTTTTAGTATGATTCACACATTGTAGAACAGTGATTCTCATGGTTTTTTTTACACCAAAAGTTCTCACGTTCTTTGATTCTCAATACATGTTGGTATCAGTGATTCTCACATTTTTTAGCACGAATCTTACGTTTTTTTAACTCCAAAGGTTCTCACAATGTTTGCGCGTTGTGTCTTTGATATAAAATAACTGGTTGTAAGTGTGATCTATCATTCTTAACTATGGACACACATTGGGTCCATCCGTTTACCTGTTTAATCTCAGGGCCAACTGGCTCTGTAAAGACTGTTTTTGTCCATCGTTTCCTAACACATATCAAAGATATGGTAACAGCCGTACCAGATGAAATTATTTGGTGTTACAGCGAGTGGCAACCCCTATACAATTCAATGACTGGAGTTCAGTGTATTGAAGGACTGCCCGATATTGAGCAGTGGACAGGTAATAAGAGACGGTTGGTGATTATCGATGACCTCATGAACGAAACAGATGAACGTGTAACTAAATTATTCACAAAAAAGTCTCATCATAAAAATGTAAGCGTATTTTATCTTGTGCAAAATTTATCTGGCAAGAACAAAGAACACAGAACCATTAGTTTGAATTCTCATTACATAGTACTTTTCAAAAATCCACGCGATGGGTCGCAGATTGTTAATCTAGCCAAACAGATGTACCCAGGTCAAACTGCCTATGTCCAAAGAAAGATTTAAAGACGCAACATCGGTTCCACATGGTTATTTGCTAATCGATCTTCGTCAAGACACACCAGAAAATTTAAGGCTTCGTTCGCGCATCTTCCCAGACGAGCAGCAAATTGTTTACGTACCCAAGTAACGAGATAGGAGAAAAAGTAAAAAGACATGCTGAGATGTTAAAATGTCTACGTACAGCCAAACCACCAGTCATCAAGGCTGTTATGAAAACAGCATCACCCGAGCTGGTAGGAACACTCTGTGAATGTTGTCACAACGTTTTAAAAGGTAACGTTACACTGACACCCCTCAGAAGAGACGTATGCGTCGTTACAAAAACACCCTGCGAGCGCTTACCAAGAAGAAATTGTCGCTCAACAGACGAAAACAATTTTTACAAACTGGAGGATTCTTAAGTGCTCTCCTTACACCAATACTATCTGTACTAAGAGGACTCTTTTAGATGGCTAAAAAATGATTTTGATGGATCCTCGTTTGTTAGAAAAACCTTATAGACCACCCGACGCTCTAAGAGATAACTTGGGAGAATTGGATACTCAAATGCAACTAGTCTTGGATCGACAAGATTTGCCACTCGGTGACAAGGCAAGACTTTATCAACAAACATTACAGCGTTATTTGACTCGACTAGAACAGTACAGTCACGTACCTCTAGGTCTCGTGAATATTAAACAACCACCACCATTACAAACCAGCGAACAACCCACTGTACTTAAAGAGGAGGTCGTCGACAAAACGCCTCAGTCCCCACCCGTCACACCCACTAATCGAAAAAAGGTGGTGGCCGGTAAATTGCGAGAAACATCGTCGCATTCGCTCAGAAGAAGGAAAAAGACACCAAAGTGGGAACCATGGCCAAAGAAGTGAATAAGATTTTAAAACAACATTACTACGATCCAAAACGCCCCGGATCTTATGGCGGAATCGCCCCCTTACAACGTAGCACCAAACTTACTCGTAAAAAAATTGAAGAGTGGTTAGGTCATCAGGACACCTACACCCTACACAAGCCGGTGCGCAGAAAATTTAAACGACGTACGACCATTGCAGGTGGTATCGACCAACAGTTCCAGGCTGATTTAATTGACTTGCGTGGTTTAAAGAAATTCAACGATGGGTTTTCCTATCTAGTAACGTGTATTGACGTGTTTAGTAAATTCGCTTGGGCTGTTCCGTTGAAAAACAAGACTGGGACAGCGTTAGTAGCAGCGGTAAAAACAATTTTTAACAGTCGCAAACCGATAAATTTTCAAACAGACAAAGGCAGTGAGTTTGTCAACAAAACATTCTTAAAGTTTCTTAAAAACGAGAAAGTCCATTTCTTCACTACGGAGAATGAGGATACCAAAGCAGCTATTGTCGAGAGGTTTAATCGAACCCTCAAAGAAAAAACGTGGCGTTACTTTACCAAAACCAACAGTCTTCGCTACGTCGACGTGATACAACAACTGGTCCACAACTACAATTATTCGTATGATCGGAGTATTAAGATGGCACCGGTGGAAGTTACCCCGAACAATCAAGAAGAAGTGTGGCGTACGTTGTACTCGACCCCTGACGTCAGCGGTAGAAAAGTCTATTTTAAACCCGGTGATCGCGTGCGGATCGCCCAAGCCAGACAAACTTTTAAAAAGGGTTATACGCCGGCGTGGACAGAAGAGTTGTTTACGATCAGCCGACTAAACCAAACAAGACCGGTCACGTACGTCCTTAAAGATGATTCGGGTGAGGAACTGAAAGGTTCTTTTTACCAAGAAGAGCTACAGCGAGTCGGCGACAAGATAGTTTATCAAATCGAGTCCATTTTGGAGGAACGCCGAGGTGGCAGAGGTGTAAAAGAATATTTAGTCAAATGGTTCGGTTATAACTCGTCATTCAACAGTTGGATTTCGTCAAAACAACTAGCGAGATATCGAGACTGATGGATATTGAAGAAGACGTGAGCACCCCAGTTTTGAGGCCACCCCCTCCCAAGACCGCGAGAACCTCGTTCTGGCCTTTTTTTGGGAAACTAGTTCCGCGACTAGAGATCGTTTTCATCTGTCAGATGATCGTTATATATGTCGTCATCGGTGTCTCGTTATTCAATCTGAGTCGGAGCAACGCAGAGGGACCAGACGGCAAGTTTTGGATCGCTTTAATGAGCAGTTGTCTGGGTTACATGTTACCTAACCCTAAGATAGGATGAGTTTTTACGTGACTTTACCCAGCAATGCCTCGATGAAAATATACCCAAACAATAACGCCGGTCACTTTTTCGTCAAATTGCCACAGACTATAGACTTGAGTTCGCGTTACGAGGTTGGTTTGGTTGAGATTCAATTTCCCAAAAGTTATTTTAACGTGCTAGAGGATGATGTATGGATACATTACTTTCCCAACAAAGAAGATGAGTCTATGGTACTCACGTTGCCCGCTGGTCTATACACGTCACCCGACAGCTGATCGACGAGTTGAATTGTTTGCTTTTAGCCACGGATGTGGATGAAAAAGCCCGAGTTAGATTCCATTTTAACAATAATAAGGCCACCTTGAATCTGTATGATCCGGAGGTTGAAGTTAGAATTAGCGAGACGTTGAAACACATGTTAGGTTTTCCTGCCTCACTCGCCACAGACATCGACCCAATACTACGAGGCGAGAGTGAAGTACAAATGGATAGCGACATGAAAAATGTATACGTGTACTGCGATCTCGTAGCGGCGAGACCGGTTGGAAATGCCTCTGTCCCTTTGTTACGGATTGTTCCTATTTTGGATAGGACTAATGATTCTGTTTTCAGGATTTACGACAAACCACACTACGTACCACTGAGCCGTTTTTCGTTTGACGCGGTGGAAATCCTTTTAACTAACGATCAGGGTAAGACTATCCCATTCACTAGCGGAGCTTCGGTGTTGACACTACACTTCCGAACTCACAGACGGTTTGATTTTGACTAGAAACATAATGGTCAGACACGTACCCATCCGACGAAACCCCAAGATGTATGAGGAGTTTTACTGCAACCAAGCTGGCCATGGGATGCCAGTGTTTATCGGAGGCAGAAGTCAAAGAGGACATGGTTTGGGTAGTTTTTTCGGCGGGCTCGGTCGTATGGTTCTCCCGTGTTTAAAAACTGGAGGCAAAGCTTTACTCAGAGAAGGGCTTGGGACCGGTCTACAGGTCGCGAGCGATGCGTTAGCCGGCAGAAATGTTGGCGAGGCATTTCAGCAACGAGCCAAGGAGTCGGGTCAACATTTATTACAGGGAGCGGTTGAACACCTCACCACTAACCAATCGGGTAGCGGGCTTAGAAGAAAAAGAAAAACGAGAGCTGCCCCACTTGGCGAGCCGAAACGAATAAAACGCAGTAACCGAGCTCGACCTTCTCATTCTCACCAGAAGAAGCGAAGGTACTCTGATATATTTGAATGATGGCGCTTATTCACCCCAGCTCGTGCGAGTGTCTTCACAGTGGTCTAGATTTGTTTAGCGTACCACCAACGCAGACAGCCGTAGAAGAGACACAATTTGTGGAGATACATCCGTTGGCCGCCTTAGCCCCCGGAGCCCCGGTGGAATTTGTAATTTCGGGAAACGGTGAGGAATATCTAGATTTGTTCAATACTTTTCTGCACGTGCGCGCCGAAGTTACGTTAGCTAATGGCGGCGCATTACCCGCTGACGCAGAGGTGGCCCCGATCAACTATTACATGCACAGTTTATTCTCCCAAGTCGACATTTCACTGAACGATACGCTGATTACACCCAGCGAGAACACCTACCCTTATAGAGCTTACATCGAAGCCACGTTGAATTACGGGGAGGAACCCAAACGAGGCCATCTGACATCGGCTCTGTTTTACAAAGACACGCCAAATTTTATTACGGACACAATTGGTGACAATAACAACGGGTTAAGACTGCGTCGACATATAGCGGCTGGTTCTCAGGAGATTGATATGATGGGTCGTTTACATTCAGATATCTTTGCTCAAGATCGTTACCTGTTAAATGGTGTGACAGTTAAAGTAAAACTCACCCCGTCTAAAGATGCCTTCAACGTGCTGGGACACGACCCCACCGCTGGATATAAATCTATTATAACTTATGCGGCCTTGGTTGTCCGGAAAGCTAAATTAAATCCCGCCGTCTCTCTAGCCCACGAGAAAGCCTTGGTGCGAGGTAATGCCAAGTACCCCTTGAAACGAGTTGTGTTAAAAACTTTCTCTATCCCTAGAGGTATGCTATCGCACATGCAGGATAATCTATTTCTCAGTCAAACACCTACACGGATCGTGATTGGACTAGTCACTTCGTCCGCTTTTAACGGGTCGTACACGGCTAATCCGTTCAATTTCGCTACCTTTGGTCTGATATATTTGAATGTCAGCGCGGACGGCAGAACAATCAGTGGCAAGCCTTTGTCCATGGATTATGAACACAACCAGTACGTGAGAGCCTTCTTCGCGACGAATCTAGCTATGGGACTGGTTGGTAAAGACGCCGGCAACGATCTCGAGTATAGACATTTTAAGCACGGTTACGCCTTATACGCCTTTGACCTCACCCCCAGTCTACTAGATGGTGACCAGTTTGAGATGGCCAAGTCGGGTCCAGTCTCAGTAGAACTTAAATTCGCCGAGGTCACACCCGAACCATTACAGGTTCTCGTATACGCCGAGCAAGACTCGATCTTGGAGATCTCGAAATCACGCCAAGTTTTGACAGACTACACCACTTAGACGATGAATACAGACGAGATACGCACCATCCTCCTGTCGGACATACTTGTTAAACGAACTGGGCTCGTTAAAGTTTTAGCTCGTGACCAATTACCTCTACGCATCGATCCGACCAAGACGGCTGCTTTCGTCATCAACACTGATCCTAGCTATCGCCCGGGTGACCACTGGGTCGCTCTATATTATAACGGACTTGGTACTTTTGAATATTTTGATTCTTTTGGCCTACCACCTACACACTCGGATCTGATTAATTTTATAGCCAGAAACTCTACTCGACCTGTTAACTACAACGCCAGACATTTACAAGATGTAGTCAGCAACGTTTGCGGACTCTACGCCATTTATTTCATCTTGATCAAAACACGAGGTGGTACTATGCAGCGGGTCCTACTACCCTTTTCGGTTAGACAACACGCCAAAGATCGATTAATTTTTCGATTAGTCAGAGGAACCACCAGATGGCTTTTTCCTTCATAGACAGGTGTGTGTATTTTTCGCTATCGGGTTTCTCCCCAATACGGCCATGTGTCATTGTTCCCACGCAATACATCGACGAATCACGACCTGGCTAACACACGCTCGATGTTCGACGAATCAAATCCTAGCTAGGGCACGCCTAAAAAAACCAGATTTAACTGGTATTCCTGCATATAAACGGAAGACACTTTATTCAAGCGTTGATAACGACAGATACACCTCGTTGAAAATGACTGCTCCCACCAACTGGGTCTACATCAAGAGAAGTGATGAAATGCTTAAACCTTTGGCTAGTGGTCTGAAGGCTGCGTCTGTAAGTGTTTACCGAGGCCAACCTTTACTGCACGTGCGAAGATATTTTGGTGAATCCTACCTCAAATTTCCTACCAAACACGGCATTACGTTAACTCGATCCGAGTTTGACCATTTATTGACATTACAGAGTGACATCCTCGCCGAATTTGACCGATTACAGCCACCAAGCACGGATACCTATCCTACTACTGGCACCACGTTTGACCAGTACATCAACTCCAGCTGTTACCAACCAACGGAACCGAGTTTGTTTCCTACCACAGACCTATCCGATGTCACCAATCTACCCCCGAAGAAACCTACCATCTTCACTAACCTGTTTGACGAATACATGAACTCTAATTGCCCAGTATCACTAGACCCGAGTTGGTTTCCTACGACCACCACCACAGACCTGGCCGATGTCCCTAATCTACCACAGAAGAAGAAGAAACCTACCAAGCGATTGAGAGTTGTCCTTTAGTATTTGAAAAAAATAAAAACTATATTAACTAAAATTCTTTTTTGTTACCTATATCGTCCGTTGTATTTCGTCTAACTGTTCATCTAACTGTTGTAAAATATAAATATATGTCTAAATATAACGTATAACTGTTCGTATAAATATCGTCTTCCTATTGTCTAAATATATCTCCCTATTATATGTATATATCGTCTAACTATCGTCTTCCTATTGTCTAAATATATCGTCTTCCCCTTGTCTAAAAGTCTAAATATAACCTCTTCCTATTATCTCAAGTCCGCCATCTTACCACATTTTCCTTATATAAAAAGCCGCCATCTTCCTATACCCCTCTTCTTGTTATCTCAAGTCCGCCATCTTGCCACATTTTCCTTATATAAAAAGCCGCCATCTTCCTATACCCCTCTTCTTGTTATCTAATACACCGCCATCTTGCCACATTTTCCTTATATAAAAAACAGCCATCTTCCTATACCCTCTTCTTGTTATCTCAAATCCGCCATCTTGCGCAACCGCATTTCCCTTATATAAAAGTCACGCGCCACCAGGCGTTTTTGCTATATAAAAGTCATGCGCCACCAGCCGCGCCACCTGCGCGACACCAGAATGATACCTAAGTCCCACATTCCCTACTACTACTGTGATGTTCTCTTCTGTAGATTCGTGTTTTTCAGTATACGGGTTGAGTTACATGTCACGTGCCCTTTTAAAATATTATGTATGAAAAACACTAATAATAATGTATAACAAAACATTTGAAGGTATAATGCTACTAGTTCGCATGGAAACGTGGGTCATATTTGATTTTCCTGACATATTTCAATTAACTACGGCTTGTTTTTTCTTTAGTTATAAGCACCAACATTGAACTGAAAGCTCATCATAGCAATTTAAATCGTTTGGCAGATTAGGTTTTTTTATATAACTATAATAGAACTCGAGCTATAGAGCTTTATAATAATAATAATAATAATAATAATAATAGCCCCTTTAGTCATAACTGACTATGGGAATGCACTCCAGTGGTGACAAACCTCAGCTGCTTATTTTCCTGGTGTTCCTTTCGACGTTGTCTCCTCTCCTGCTTGCCGTGAGAGCTTCTTTTCGCCCAATCTGAGGTGACTGCGTAGATAGCATCGCACCTTGGTGCGATAGGCACCTTCATCCTCACAGATTTCTGGATGTGTGTCCAGTGCTCTCATGTCTCTCTTGTACACATTTCTGAATCTCAGCTGCGGTCGCCTAACTGCTATTTTGCCATCTGCCAGTTGTTCGTAGAAGATACTTTTCGGGATACGACCTTCTTCCATGCGGCGGGCATGGCCAAGCCAGCGTAGTCTGCGCTGTCTAAGCAGTGTATATATACAGTACTTTGAATTCCAGAACTTTACAAGTAGTATCTATTTGCACAATTTTATGACATTTTTTTTTTGCAAAAACTCAAAATGTTGATATAGTATCAAAAATCTGATCTGACAAAGGTTTTACCGTGCACTGGAAAGTACACGTGTTAATCTCATGTTATCTAATGAATAAACAGGCAAGTTATAAAGAAATTTGTGACAAGAAACAGGGCTCCGAGAAATTCATATTTTTCTTCATAGGAAAAGCACAATATCTTTAGAAACGAATGCGGTCACAGTCAAGATAAATCTGCTTAGAATGTGATGAGACTATTAATTTTGACAAATTTAGATTCAGTAGATTATCTGTCATCAGTACACAAACTAATCCTTATATTAATTTTTTTTAACTTAAAAGACAATGAAGCTCCGCCCCTTAATGGATGTTTAATTTATCTTTCACGGTGTCATGTGAACATCACCAAGAAAACATTGAAGGCTTTTTGCTGTTTTAAAATATGTTCAGTTTAGCGTTCACGACCGGACTTTGTCTTTGTTTGCTACTGGATGTTTTACTTAGAGTCTTAGACAATGTAGGGATATGTCTGGCTTTACTAATCGTGTCACTAGCATCCGGCTTCGTTTCCTCCTTCTTTGTCGATGTTACTTCATAAATATGTTAAACTGTGCACTCCTTCGTCCTCATGACCAAATAATTAGGTCGTTAGATATGTCTGACAGGCGAACAGTTTAGCTGTTCCAGCAATAACTGGACTGTACGGGATCAACAATCATTCTTAGGAAAACTCAACGGACAAAGTATAGCCCCGGCCCAGAGCATAGGAAGGGAAATTCACATAGTGAGAGATGAATTACTTTAGAAGAACACTTAATGTTACCAAGAGAGGCAGAATTATAAATGATGACGTTACAAAGAATGGGAACTACATCCTGCAACAAATAAATAGAAAAACAGAAAATTATGTGGTTATGCCATCTAAAAATAATGCACCCCTATCAATTGCTACTATGCTTCTTGCAACAGGAAAAGAGCTTGTTTTATGGCAAGCTGTCAGTGATAACGGGAAAATTCTCAAGTAACTTCAGAGCAGAGGTAAGTGAAACCTGCAGCAGAGATCCTAATGACAAAGGAAATCACAGAGTGACGACTTGCTTTCTTTACAGACGCACTATCAGTGATTTCAACGCTAAAGAGCCAGAATAATGCAGACCTGAATGATCTAAGAGTAATACTCCACAAACTGTGTCAGCGTTTCAGAAGAATTGTAGTACAGTGGACCCCATGCCGTTGCAACGTCCCTGTCAATGAAGAGGATATCAGACTGGCAAAGGAAGGTGGAAAGCTAACTCAGCCTGATACAAGTATAACTTTCGAAGAGGTAAAGAATTTTATCAGAAGCAGATACGTGAACAAGTGGGAAGTAGAATATCCAGGCCACCAAAAAAAAAAAAAAAATGATGCATATTATTAACTCAGCAGAAGAGAACAATTGGTAATCTTCAGACTCCGCACGGGCCACAACAGATTGAGATACCACCTATTCAACAAGCTAAAGATAGGAACTACTAACTGTGGCACCGATAAAATGACTGCTGAACATCTGCTTCAAAGATACCTGACATAGGAGGAACAGAGAAAGTACATATGGCCATCACCAGTACCATTTACAGCTGGTTAGACAGGGGTGTGACGCTACCAGGTGTCACCGTCTGTGGCAGAGAACAGGACAAAAGGATGCATGCCTCTTTTTTAGATGTGCTAATCGCAACTATCTAGCGCCATGATAGTAAAGCAGAACACATCTCTGTCAGACGAAGTTATAAAGTTTGTTTGTTTAATAATATTTGGGGGGGAGGAAGGGGTGAAGGGGGTTGGTTGTTCGTTACACTTGAGATTTTCTGTTCTCATATTATTATAACTCGCTAGTAATTTTTTTAAAATAAAAGGAACCTTTTCAGCTATGGCTTTTCCTAACTGTTGGTGAATAAATATGTCTTCTCTTTGGACATAGATCAAATCTTTGGATATATATATACTCTTTGGATATATATCAACTCTTTGGACATAGATCGACTCTTTGGATATATATCAACTCTTTGGACATTGATCAACTCTTTTGATATACATCAACTCTTTGGACATAAATCAACTCTTTGTACACAGATCAACTCTTTGGATATATATCAACTCTTTGGATATATATCAACTCTTTGAACATAGATCAAATCTTGCTCCATAATCAACGCTTTAGATATAGATCAACTCTTTGGACATAGAGCAACTCTTTGGATATATATCAGCTATTTGTAAATAGATGAACTCTTTGGGCATAGATTTTATCTTTGGATAAAAGTCAACTCTTTGTACATAGATCAACTTTTTGGACATAGATCAAATCTTTGTACATATATCAACTTTTTAGATATATATCAACTCTTTGTACATAGATCAACTCTTTGTACATAGATCAACTCTTTGGACATAGATCAAATCTTTATACTGTTGAGGATTGCTTCATGTCTGCAGCATGGCGCATTCCTCAAATGATTATATCTCCGCGAATGAGGTTGAGGATTGTTTCATGCTTACAGACATTTGGATTTGTCGACGATCCGAATGGCTGTATCATGGAACACCTTAAACGAATAGAGATATATCTCATCGACCGATGTCGATGATTGTTGCATGTGTGCAGGCATTTGAGTTTTGGCCGACTCGAATTGCTGCACCATGGAACATCGCAATTGAATATAGTAACGACAAGTATGCATATCACTATGCATGACGCGTATGTCTTTGTAAGGTCATTCGACGTGTGGGCTTCGGCCCCAACGGCAGCGTATGGCATGTGTGGCCATTGCCACTATATATTCGACTTGTGGGTTTTGACCCGAACGGCAGTGTGTTTCAGAAGTGTGGCCATTGCCACTGATATTGTGTGGTACAACCACTTTTTAATTGTGTGGCTGGGAAGCCATTTGAGCAGTGTATTTCTTGAACCAAACGTAAGTCGTCGTATGAATAACGCAGTTTGCATAATTATGGCAGATTAGCCCGGCGTGGTATGCCAAAGGAACATTATGTTACTAGCAATAGTGTAAGACTAGTATAGATGGATATTGTACAGCTAGCGGCAAGCGTAAGCCTAGTGTAACGGATGTTAAACGACTAGCAGTAGACGTAAGCCTAGCATAATAAGTGTATTGCGAAACTAGCAGGATAGTTAAGTCTAGTGCAACAGGCTATTGTATAAACTAGCGACGGGAGTAAGTCTAGTTAGCCTCTGAATTTATGCCAAAGGACATTGGCCGTTAAAAGGAACTGACCTCTAACCAGAACTCTAGATAGAGATTGTGAACATGTGCTTATGAAATAATGAGAACTCTTACAGATCGTATATGAATGTGATGTGACTTTTGTTCCCATGTAGTTGGTGTCTGCTCATGGTATGAAATTATAGATTAAATATTTTGAGTCGTCAAAATCACAGTCTTATCAACTATCGTATTCGGAGTTGAGTTAAATGCTATTCATCTTCAACTGATCATGACCAGTGATGATTAATGTCTTAACACGCTGCATCTCACACTGCCAATATAATCAATAAGACAAGAGACTAACACAGGTCAGTCAAGGGTCGAATATTTAATATGAAACATATTCAGCACAGAATGTATCACAAGGGTTAAGCAGACATTATCGATACCAACGAACAGTATTACGGAATCCTACAAAAGTGATAAGAACCCGAGGGACTTTGACTCTATAAACTGAATACGCATATAATAACTTGGTCATCCTCAAATACTAGAAGTCATCGAAGCACCCATAACACACGGGGGTCCCGAGAGGCCGCAACATACTGGTGTCAGAAAGTGTCTGGATTTCGCGAATACTGGATTCCCCCCTTCAAGTATCGAAGAAAGTCAAACTGATGATGAACGTTATGAAGGCAAAATAATTCATTCAAGCCTAACTGGCAACTGAAATGCGCAGGACAGAAAGTGACGTCACTACATTGATGCCGTCAACGTTAGCAGACAACATTGCCTGAGAATCCGAATTTTTCTTCCACAAGAGACTGATTCACGCAGATAGAACGGTAATCTTCCACTCGAGAACCTGAACCAGTGGAGAATGTATCTCTTCATCAAATTCATCTGAAGCTGCGACGCAGATCGATTGAAGAAACTACGTTCGAAGTCCGAAGCAATACTTTCAAACGGTTGCCCTGCTGCGAAGGTCAAAGTCTACCATCAATGGACTACAGCTGTTGAAGACACGTTTCGGAACTAGGATTAGAATTACATGCATTCATGTATTTCTCAGAGGGACAGCTAAACAGATAAGTTCTTGATTGTGCTTAGGCGCTTGAACATTATCATATTGTCCTTGCATTAGCTTTGGTTTACAGTTCATCATCACTTTACTTACTTTTTACTATCATCTGTGTTTCCCCATTCATGTTTATCCGTATATTTGTATACTCGTCGTGTTTAATATTGACTGGAATTTTCCCAGGAAAGCTTCAGTGAATGTTAACTTCTATTAGATTTGCATGCTTATACTGCTGACTGAGGATCTGACTGATTATATTTTTTCTTATGAGTCAGGATATAAATGTTTCTTCGGTTCGCAGTATAACCATATTTTGTGTACTTAGCAGTTTCGTCAAGTGAATTACGTCCTCTTTATTTACATAACCTAATTTCAGTACTGTTGACAATTGTTCTCGTGTGTGATCTAAAACTTCTTTGTCTACACGTTCGTTTATGACGACTTGTCTTGTTATATTTTTGTAATGTAAATTCTTTCTTTCTTTTACTGATTACTGTTTATAAGTCTCCTTTATTTACTTTATAAGTGTAAAGTGTTGTCGAATAATTGAAAAATCATTTCATTGTAACTCATTTGATTGTTTTCACTGTCTTTGTCACATGTTCTTGGAACTTGTTTGTTATTGATTAATATATTCATGTACATATTATAGTGAGTTCTATAGTCCTGGTGTATATTATAGACTATTGAAGGTACTCAGAAACCTATTATCATGTCTACACTACAGGAATTCATTGATATTGGAAAAAGTTATGGAAAATCAGGGGCGGAACTACAAAGTTTTGCAGATACAAAATATGATGAATATTTATAGCGTCTGGAAAGAATGGAACAGCGCGAAATGACTAAACGAGCTGATGAGCTTAGGAGGTTTGAATTAACCCAAGAAAGGGAAATGAAGGAAAAAGAGATGGCTCAGAAGGAAAAAGAAATATCCATGAAATTGGAATTAGAACGATTGACTATAGCTCAACAAGAAAAAGACAGAGAATTTGAGAAAGATAAAATGGCTCAACGAGATAAAGAATTAGCTCAGCAAGAAAAAGACAGAGAACAAAAAGATAAAGAAATGGAATTAAGGAGAATGGAACTTATGCAACTGGATCAAGCACATAAAAATGCCATGGAAATGGAAACATTAAAACTTCATGCAGAAAAAGAAAAAGCTTTAGAATTAGCTAAAGTGCAGTCTGAACAGACTAAGACTGCGGCTGCTACAAATATTTTTTATCCTAAGTTAAAAATGCCACATTTTGACCAAACTCGCGATTGTGTTGACTCTTTTATATCTAGATTCATCATGAAGGTCACAGCTCTGAACATACCCAAGGAAAGATGGAGCAGTCTTTTACTTGATTTTTTGACTGGTGACTCACTTAAATGTTTCATGAGTCTTGATGAAAAGAGCAGAAGCGATTTCGATGTCGTAAAAGAGGTATTACTAAGACGTTTCCAGTTAACTGAGTCTGGATTCAGAGATCGCTTTCATGCGGCTAAACCAAGCAAGGATGCAGATTTTGGTGAATTCATTGCATCTATTAAACATTTCCTTAGCAGATGGATTGATCTGTCTGGTATAAATAAAACATATGAAGGTGTTATAGATCTCATGCTGCGAGATAAAGTTTTATCCGCATGCAGCACTGAATTAGAAGCATTTTTACAGGAAAGACATCCTAATTCTATCGATGAGTATGAAAAACTCGGAAGACAGTATCAGACCGCACATCAGAATAAAGATCTTCATAGATCGACTATTCGAGATCCTATGCCTGTGTGTGCGGCACAACATGATCACAGACCTCGATCGAAGAGCTTTGATGGACGTTGTCGTTCAGATTATTATCAATCCGACAGAGGTTTTTTATAACTTCCGTCGTCATCGCTCTCCTTCGAATTCATATCGACGAGGTTATAGAGGATATTCACCTCATGATCGTGGGTATCACAGAGGCAGGGATTATGATGGTTCACATCAAAAAGGATACTATAAGCAGAGATCATCTTATGGTAGAGATGCCAGGAAGGATGACTCTACTGATTTTTATTATAGCAATAAAAAGTCAGTCAATAATAACAAAGGTAATGCCAGATCTCCGTCGAGAGACAAAAATAAACAGAGACATGCAAATAGTTGCAGTGTTAAAAAGGAAAAAGGTAATGATGATAATGATCATGCGAACGCATGTATGGTAATGAATGATACATGTTATGAGTGTCAGTCGAAAGACAGATTAAAGTCTACAATTACACTTGATTGTGGCCATTGTATGCCAACAATGTCGGCATGTGTAAATGTCGGTTATCTTACATTTCATCCCGGAATATTGGAGGGTAAGGTAGTAAGAGTTTTGCGGGACACTGGGTCTTCAACGATAGGCATAAAGCACTCGCTTATCGAGCCCTCTGCTTTTACAGGCAAATCAGTTAAGTGTGTCACATTTGGTGGGAATATAGAAACTTTCCCTGTGGCACGAGTATACATTGATACTCCTTTTTACACAGGCACTGTCTATGCCTGCGGCTTGAGAGCACCCATAACTGAAATTATAATAGGAAACATACCAGGAGTTAAAGATTGCACTCCTGAGGAGATTGCAATGTGGGTTGAATCTCACCCACAGGTGGCAAATGCTGTTGTAACGAGAGCACAACAGTTAGCTACGGATATGGCTACACCACCTCTTCCTATAATAGATACAATTATGTCTCAAGTTGGCACTGTTTCACCTTCTGTTTTTGCAGAAAAACAGAAGAGTGACCCAACTTTACAAGGATTGTTTAGCCGAGCAGAACAAAAAACTATTAAATACACAAGAGGGGCTAAACAATGGTTCAAGATAAAGAAATCAATACTCACTAGATATTATGATGATGGCAAAACAATTATACATCAAGTGATAGTACCTAAGGAATATACAGACCATTGGTCCTACAAACAGGTCATGACTCCCCTATGGCAGGGCATATGGGGATCAAAAGAACATTGTTTCGTGTTACGTCACAATTTTATTGGCCTGGGGTTAATAAGGATACAAAGTTATACTGCAAATCATGTACAACATGCCAAGGTATAGCACGTAAGGGCAGGTTCCATACGGCACCCTTACAGATTACGGACGTGCCTGAGAGACCTTTCAAAAAGATTGCAGTAGATATAGTGGGTCCGTTATCAATTGTTTCAAATAATGGATTTCGTTATATTTTAACTTGCGTAGATCTTTGCACGCGTTGGCCAGAGGCCATACCGTTGAAAACCATCACAACTGCATCTGTGTCTGATGCATTATTTTCGATATTTTGTCGAATCGGTTTTCCGGAGGATATTTTTTGTCAGATCAAGGATCACAATTTACTTCCAACATTATGAGGGATTTAGAATCCATGTTATCTGTTCACCACTCGTTTTGTAGTGCGTATAGGCCTCAATCAAACGGTGTGTGCGAGCGCTACAATAGCACTCTAAAACAGATGTTATCTAAGATAACTGAAGAATGCCCTCGTGAATGGGACAGGCTTCTGCCGGCGGCCCTGTTTGCTTTTCGTGAAGTGCCCCACGAAAGCACGGGGTGGTCTCCGTTCGAATTGGTTTATGGTTCGAATCCGCGCGGACCAATGATGATACTCAAGGATTTGTTGATTGGAGCATCAATTGATACAGCCACTCGAAACAGCTACGAGTTAGTGATTGATCTCCGACAACGAATCATCGATGCGTGCACTTATGCATCCCAGAGTATAAAATCAGCCACTCAACGATCACGATTATTACATAATCAAAAGAGAATATTAAGATCCTTCAAACCAGGGGAAAAAGTTTGGTTGTTGCTACCTCATAACGATAACAAATTACTGATATCATGGCAAGGTCCATTTGATGTTATCAAACAAGTCACAGATGTTGACTACTCAGTGAACGTTAGAGGTAAAATCAAAACCTTCCACGTCAACATGCTAAAATTAGCAGTTGAAAGACCACAGGAATTAATTCCTGTCATTAACTCTATTGATGATTCTTCACATCATACTGCTTCTTTTTTGCAGTTGTTCATGAAGAAGATACCACTTCGTCTATCCCTTTACAATTCCAACTACCTTCTTTGCAATCATCGGAATCTTGGAAAGACGTGACTATTTCTTCTTCACTGTCTTCTTCTCAACAAGATCAAGTTCGGGATATTCTCATTTCTTTCAATGATGTTCTCACCGACCTTCCAGGTCAGACATCGCTTATATCCCATGATATTACTCTCTTACTGATTATAAACCTATCAAACTTAGACCCTATCCTATATCTTTACACCACAAAGATAGGGTAGAGAAAGAGTTAAAGGAGATGATACGTTTAGGTGTGATATCTCCTTCGGAATCACCATATGCATTCCCAATGGTGATTGTTAAAAAGAAGGATGATTCTTTACGTATTTGTATTGATTTTAGGCGATTGAACAAAATTACAATCACAGACGGTGAGCCTATGCCACTTTTAGATGATCTTTTGTCTGAATTATCTAATGCTACTTTCTTTAGCAAACTAGATCTCTCTAAAGGCTACTGGCAAATTCCTCTTGCCGAAAATGCCAAACCTTACACAGCTTTCACAACTCCTTTTGGGCTCTACCAATGGAATTATATGTGTTTTGGGTTGGTAAATGCGCCAGCGACGTTTGTGCGCATGATGCGCCGCCTTCTTGGCGATCGTAAAGATGTCATCACGTACATCGATGACATCTGCCTATTTCATGACTCGTGGGAAGACCATATTGATGGTTTAACTTCCCTTCTACATACGTTACGTATGCATGGTTTGACTGTGCGACCTTCAAAGGTCCAAATAGGTTGTCAGGAAATTTCTTTTCTTGGTCACCGAATAGGTAACCACAAACTGTATCCTGACGACAATACAGTCAAAAGAATTCTTGAGATTTCTACCCCTTCAACTAAGAAACAAGTTAGAAGCCTTCTAGGTCTGATAAACTATTACCATAAGTTCATCCCGCATTTCGCACAACTATCTACACCTTTGTCCGCACTGTTGACCAAAGGTAGTCCTAATAAGGTACGTTGGGACAAAGATTGCGAAAGCGCTTTGGTAACAATTAAGAAATTATTTAGCAATGCACCTATTTTGTTATTACCGAATATACGTATTCCATTCATTCTCCAATCAGATGCCTCGAGCTACTCCATGGGTGGTTGTTTGCTGCAATGTTACAAGGAAACACTCCATCCATGTTTCTATGTGTCGAGGAAACTGACTCCGGCTGAACAGAAGTATGCGACAGGTGAACGTGAGCTCCTGTCGATGGTCTGGTGCCTGGAGAAGCTGTCAAGATATCTCATCGGCACGCACTTTTACATTATGACAGACCATAGTCCTCTTACTTACATAACAGCTAGAACTATGCGTAACGCTAGAATACACCGATGGTATTTGTTGATTCAGGAATTTTCATTTACGATCCTGCCTATTGCTGGACCAGACAATAACTTGGCAGATCTTTTATCGCGCAACTTCTCTGAGAAGAAATTGAATTAACTCTTTAGTCACCATGTTGACAAGTGCTACTATTAATGTTATAAAATTTAATGTGTCTACTTAATGATTATCATAGTTATAAGTAGGTAGTACTAATATTGATATGTTCGGGAGACGGGCGTCTTCTCCATCACTATCATCCGTGCCACAAGTGTCACGTTTGGAAGTGAGGGGGATGATGTTGAGGATTGCTTCATGTCTGCAGCATGGCGCATTCCTCAAATGATTATATCTCCGCGAATGAGGTTGAGGATTGTTTCATGCTTACAGACATTTGGATTTGTCGACGATCCGAATGGCTGTATCATGGAACACCTTAAACGAATAGAGATATATCTCATCGACCGATGTCGATGATTGTTGCATGTGTGCAGGCATTTGAGTTTTGGCCGACTCGAATTGCTGCACCATGGAACATCGCAATTGAATATAGTAACGACAAGTATGCATATCACTATGCATGACGCGTATGTCTTTGTAAGGTCATTCGACGTGTGGGCTTCGGCCCCAACGGCAGCGTATGGCATGTGTGGCCATTGCCACTATATATTCGACTTGTGGGTTTTGACCCGAACGGCAGTGTGTTTCAGAAGTGTGGCCATTGCCACTGATATTGTGTGGTACAACCACTTTTTAATTGTGTGGCTGGGAAGCCATTTGAGCAGTGTATTTCTTGAACCAAACGTAAGTCGTCGTATGAATAACGCAGTTTGCATAATTATGGCAGATTAGCCCGGCGTGGTATGCCAAAGGAACATTATGTTACTAGCAATAGTGTAAGACTAGTATAGATGGATATTGTACAGCTAGCGGCAAGCGTAAGCCTAGTGTAACGGATATTAAACGACTAGCAGTAGACGTAAGCCTAGCATAATAAGTGTATTGCAAAACTAGCAGGATAGTTAAGTCTAGTGCAACAGGCTATTGTATAAACTAGCGACGGGAGTAAGTCTAGTTAGCCTCTGAATTTATGCCAAAGGACATTGGCCGTTAAAAGGAACTGACCTCTAACCAGAACTCTAGATAGAGATTGTGAACATGTGCTTATGAAATAATGAGAACTCTTACAGATCGTATATGAATGTGATGTGACTTTTGTTCCCATGTAGTTGGTGTCTGCTCATGGTATGAAATTATAGATTAAATATTTTGAGTCGTCAAAATCACAGTCTTATCAACTATCGTATTCGGAGTTGAGTTAAATGCTATTCATCTTCAACTGATCATGACCAGTGATGATTAATGTCTTAACACGCTGCATCTCACACTGCCAATATAATCAATAAGACAAGAGACTAACACAGGTCAGTCAAGGGTCGAATATTTAATATGAAACATATTCAGCACAGAATGTATCACAAGGGTTAAGCAGACATTATCGATACCAACGAACAGTATTACGGAATCCTACAAAAGTGATAAGAACCCGAGGGACTTTGACTCTATAAACTGAATACGCATATAATAACTTGGTCATCCTCAAATACTAGAAGTCATCGAAGCACCCATAACACACGGGGGTCCCGAGAGGCCGCAACTCTTTGTACATAGATCAACTCTTTAGACATAGATCAAATCATTCTTACATAGATCAACTCTTTAGATATATATCAACTCTTTGTACATATATCAACTCTTGGGGCATAGATCAACTCTTTGGACGAAGATCAACTCTTTGTACATAAATCAACTCTTCGGACATAGATCAACTCATTGGATATATATAAATATATCAGTTTTTTGTATACAGATCAACTCTTTTGACATGGATCAACTCTTTGTACATTGATCAGCTCTTTGTATATAGGTCAACTCAGCCATCAAAATATGTCAAGACGTTTACAACTAGCTCTCCCTATTAACATTGAGAATTTTCACAACAGCGAACTCACCAGTTAACAAAAGACTGCCTGTTCAGGGTGATCTAATTTAATCGGTGATAAAAACATGGTGATCTCTGGGTTATTTCATTTTATTTTCATTCATAAGTTAAAAAACAAAAACAAACTAAAGCCTCATTAGGAATAGTTGGAATAAAAAATAGTTGCATAATTTCCATGTTTTGTTGTTATCGAGACAACCTTGTTAGTTTCGTCATTAATCAAGGTCTGTTAGTTTTATAAATATTGGATGTTTTTCGTTTTTATCTTAGCATTTATATTGAAATAGTGAAGCTTTTACGTTTTTCTACTTTATAGTTTCTACTTCAAGCTCTAACTAATACATGGTTAATCGTTCGCTGTGTACTGTTGTCTTTACAATGAAGTTTCCGATACATGAATTAGTCGGCACACTAGGGGTGATGTGATCAGCATCACGCCGGCCGATCTCACCTTCCCAGAGTTGTTCTGGTAATCCAATTCATGAGGCTTGTTCGACCCAGGAGCCGTTTGTGGCCTAAACAATCTCACCTCAACTGGGGATCGAACCATGGACCACCAAGCGAAGCCAATGCACTTACCACTGCGCTACCGAATAAATGAATTCAGTATAAATGATTTTTTTAAAAAATAAAGTTTTGCCTCGTTTTGGCGAGGCGCGTCCCGTTCATCCTAGTCGGTTATATTAAGGCGCATGTCCAAACATAAAAGACCCTTAGGTCTGGGGTATAAGTATAAATGATGAGAGAAAGGAGGTGCAGAATGTTAGACGGGCCTGCATGCCCAATTCTCAACACCTTGAAAATAAAGTTCGTTCGTAAGTACGCCCGGAAAGTTATTATTAATGCTGTTGGTGGTTGCTAAGTAGCAACGAGATCTCGTTATTTAGGGACACCTGAATTATTAATACAAATTTAAAATTTAAAGTGCGCCTTTTTTTAAATAATTTTTTTTTTTTTTTGGGGGGGGGGGGGGGGGGGGGGGAGGGGGGGGGAATCTGTGAAGTGACTTCTTATCTGATAAGCAACGAGATCTCGGTATCAAGCGAGACCTGAGTTATAAATAGATTTCCCTAGGCTTACATTAAAATGCGTTCGTTTTTTTGTTTTTTTTTAGCATTTTTGGGGCTATCCATGAAAGACGTTCACAGCAGAGGTGGGAGGGAGGGGTATGTAAAAGTTGACAACTGTGGACATGAGGGAGGGGGGTATTTAAGTTGAAAGTGAACGTCCAATTCACAAACCACATGGCAACTCTCACTCACATACAAATCTGTAAAGAGTAACAAACCCTCATATCTTCGAAATAAACGTTCGTCGGATTTTGTCCCTCTTGCTAGGCCTTCCAATCCTTCTAGACTCCAAATTTCTAATAGGAAGAGGTTTTAACTTCTATGCTCCTGTTTTCTGGAACAAACACCCTTAGTATATTAACTGGTATGTTATTATGTAGTGTGCAGTATTTAGTAACTCGTGTTTCACATAATTAAATTGAGTTGTTTGGAAACAAATGATGGATTGTACAGAACTAAACTAAGTTTTACGTATAGGTAGGTGATTTAAAATGTAAGCTTATGTGTTTAATCAAGACCATATGGAGTGGACGTCCACAAGGGGGGAGGGGTCAATCAAAAGTGGACAGGGGTGGATATGGGGGAGGGGAGGGTTAAAAAAATGCCAGAATTTTGAAGACGTCTTTTATGGATGGCCCCAGAGGCGATCGACATTATGATATTTTTTTCGTTATTTTATTATTTTTTTTAAACAAGGCATATTCCAGCTGACACTTGTGATTTAATAGGAGTTCAAACATTTATTACTTAAGATATTTTAATAAAAACATTTAATGAAGCAGCAAGTTTAAATATGGAAGGAGACCAGTGTGCGACGGTATGGGCGGGGGCAGTACTGACTGGTTTCTTAAATATTTTTTTTTTAACTCGACTATAATTGATGGTACGCTCTTAAGGTTCAAAAAGGGAAAATATCGCTCGACTTATACTCGGGTATATAAGGTAGATTTTATGGGTAATATTGTTTCAAAAGGGAAATCAAAATTAGCAGTTTCGATTCCGCAATTCTTTTTACTTCAGGAATTTTCTTAAAATTGACTTGTGTTTTCTGATTACTTTGGTTCATTTTGTCACGTTCAATTTTTATTTATTTATTCTTTTCTTTTTAATAAAATAAAAATATCACTTTCAACCAGTGATGGTTTATTATTAGGATATGTAGTGTCGCCAATTCAAGATAATTTTTTTTTATTTCCGATGCATCATCGTAGTATGATTTCATCTTTCCAGTTAGTGTTGAGTAAATTAAAGATATCATATTATGTGGATGTGTGTGTGTGTGTGTTTGTGCGTTTACTCTTGTCCCAAAATGGTTGTCTATAATACCCGCCATACTGTTAATAAGGAGAAGGGTGGGAAAACGTGAGTTATTAGGGATGACACCAAATTCTTTATTTTGATGTCATCGATCAGATCCAGGTTGAGTTCATCATCTACCGCCATTTTCATTGACAAGTTATCATCATTATCATTTCTTTCTTCCCCTTCTTTATCTTCGTTTGTTATCGTTGTCGATGACAAGATGTCGCCGAAAAGTCTGTTTATTAATTCTCCTGTGAAAGTTTATATAATGTTCGTATTTTTTAACAGAAGGAAACCTGTTCTTCTCCACATGTTTCGCTTTCTGGATTTTGAAGGGGTGCGAGTAGGGTAATAACTTTCTTCTGTCATCATTCTCCCATTCCTTATTAGATTACCTTCATACCTTTCCTCGGTAAAATGGCTTTTCAGAGATTTTATTAATTTCTTACGAAAATATTGAGCCCCCCAGACCCCAGCCTCCCCCCCCAATTGAATGTTTCCCCATGTATGTGGACACCCCCCCCTTCCCATAAAATTTGGGGGTTATTATAAAACGAAGACCGCCCCCCCCTGTTAAAAAAGGAAACCCCCCCCCCCCCCACACCCCCCCCCCCCCCCCCGTTGTCATCGATCAGTTGCCCCCCCCAGTTTCCCGGTTCATATTACCCAACCGCCTTCTGTCATCATTCTCCCCCCAATTCCACCCCCTCCTTATTAGATTTAGCCTTCAGCTGCCACCTGCCTCGATTAAAATGGCTTTTCAGAGTTTTTAACTTGTTTTAAAAATTAGAATTAAAAAACAGAACGATGAGAAAATATTGAGCGCTACTTTTTTTAAAACACCCGAACAGCCTGATCTGCACCGATTAACATTGAATTGTCTTGTTTTAACATGATTCCTCGACATGCCGAACAACATCTAAGCGTAAATAAAGTGAAAAGTTGTGTGTTGCGTAAATTTATTTAACCAAACGATTTTTATTAATAAAAATTATTTTTGGAAATTTCCCGGGTCACGTTCATTTTTTCCCGGGACTCGACACACTAAAATGCACACAATTCCCGGGAATTTCATCCCGGGAATTCCCGAGTCAGAAACATCAGTAGGTTTATCCAAGCTCCATCTCCACCTCCGTATCCCTTCACTTAACCCATTTCCAATATCTCACTTTCCAAAATTAAAATCTTCCATTTCAATTCTACAATTTAAAAATAAAATAAAATGGAGCTTCATTTTGTGGATGAGCTCTTTTTAGCCTAGACACAGGAGGATCCGGCGTTTGCATTAATTGTCGGTTAATATAAAAGGCCTTATGATCTGGCTAGTGAAGTACCGAGTGAAAGAAAAATTCATGCAGGGAATTGATAAGACGCTAATTTATGTTACTTTGCACTGACACTTTAAAGTAAATTTCTTAGTATTGAACATTCCGTGTGCTATGTTGTCTTGTTGATCCTATTTCCGGTCACATTGAATGTCATTGTCACAGTACGGTGTAATAGTCAACATAGTAAAATTTTAAAGCTATATCAATATCAAAATATTACAGCAGTACAGCCAGTCGACATATTTATTTGTATGTACGTCAGATGTAGAATAGATAAACCGTATGTATTATTACAACAGCAGATGTAGTACAGATAAACCGTATGACAGTGTTGGTTCAGATAAAATATACGACACGGCTGTTTGCCAGCGATCTTTTAGTTTTCCCTGACCGCGCTATTTATAGCTATCGTTGCAGAGGTCACGTGGTCAACTTCCTAAGGGGAAACAAATTTGGCGGTGTTTACTTTTAATACGGCTTAATTAATGCTTTTTGGCTACTTTATTATTATAAATACCGGCTTTAATTTTGCGTAAAGCTGGACTAGAAATGTTAGAGTAATATTTAGAACAAGAACAAACATTTTATCACAATTAGAACAGAAGATATAGTAGTCTGAAATAGTGTAAAATTTACGTTTTTTTAATATTTTGTTATGGTTTGTTTCTAATGCAATTTACACTAAAACGGTCACAATCAACATGCATAACAAATTACAGAAATCAAAAGTAGAAAACCTGCAGAAAATGGATATCAAAGTTTTGTTTTGGTTTCATGCGTCAAACATTAATTATTGAAACATTAAATTGCAAGTCTACATTTATTACCTTAAAATAACACACCCAATTGTTCCCAAAACATGAGAGCTAACAATTATCTCAATCATACATCACGATGGTCATGTAAAAATGAGTATGGTCATGAGTAACACGAAATGTTCAATTTAATAGATAAATAGGTCTTTTTAATAAATACATCTATTAAATGATTTCCACACTCTGTTAATTCTGTCACTCTCACGCAACAACTGCCATAATTTGCTCTATTCCCAACATTTCGTTCAATTATCATTCACACTTCCTTTTTTTTATAGGATGAATCTGTACATTCACAGATGGAGAAATTTGTAACAAATGAGTTTCCATTATAAATTTTAATTGTAAAGTTATATTTTTAACACCGCTTGCGCGTCTTTCAATTTTGGAAATAGTGGAACGTACAAATTCTCCTCCTTGCTCTCCATGCATGCCCATTCCAAAGCCATGAGTTCTGATCCAGTCTGCGCAATGTTTTTCTAATATGTGCTGTTTAGGAATTGTCTTACTGGGGAATAGCTTTCTGAACAAAGACATATAAGTCTCTATTAATGCTGCTAATGATTCTTTACTAATTGGTTTACTGTGTGATATTTTGTTGTGTACTTTCTCAAATGCTTCTTTCAGTGAGTTGAATTGTTCTTGGGCAATAAAAGCCATGTTAGTTATATCTTGTCTGTAATTTTCAGTGTTTGTGTAATGATTGCTCTTGTAAGATCTTTATAAACTTTTTGTGTGAGATATATGTGGCAGTGATTCCCTATGAATGCTCTGCTATGATAAGCCTGTGGTATGATTTTGTGTTTGGCTAGTACCTTGTCCAAGTGTGAGCAAACTGGACTAGACCTAGCACACAGATCTTGAAACTGAAGTTTGGCCAGCGCATCTTGCGCATTTTCAAGTTTAACTTTAAAACTATCTGTCTCCTCCTTATCCTCACAAAGTTCAATACCTGCCTGAAAAAATTCAATTTTAGCTTCTAATTCTTCTGATTGTTTCCAGTTCCAACCAAATCTCTTCAAGTTCTTAATAGTACTAATGTTTGCATGTATCTCTTGCGGCTTCTCAAATATCTTTGCGTCTATTGTATCGGCTACCTGTTCTAGAAGTCTGTGGTGTTTCAAAACAATGCCTAATAAAATATGAAGGTAAGGAGGGGCTACATTTTCAATTTCAATCTCTAACATTGGTTTGTGTAAACAATTATGGTAACGTGCCACTTGCCTTTTATTCCCTTTCCCATATTTCATATATCTATTGTAATCTCTTATCAACATTGCCAAACTTCTTGGTTTGCAAGTTGTATGCTCTCTGGATGTCTTTATTTCCTAGTATTGCTGGAGACACCACAGACATGTGTATATTCCTTGAGCTCCAGACAAACCAAACATTTTCATCAAAAAGTCATAATCCCCGAATAAGAAAACAACAACTTTTTTACCATCCCACTCTAAATCTTTTAGTGACTCTATCTGAGCTTTCATGATATTCATAAATATTTCTAAATTATCATATGTATCTCTGACTCTAGCCATTGATAAAAGGATGGTATTAGATTTAGAATTTGGTTTATCTAAATTTACTACCTGCATTGTAACTTTGAATGAAAGAAGATAAACAAACAGTTACTAAGAATTCTTTGGCAGCCGTCGTGTGCACAGGATTGTCTACCAAAGAACACTAATGGAACAGTCCTTATCTCACACACAATAAAAAAAGACATTCATATTATAAATAAAAGATTAACAAGACTTGAAAGATAGATCAAAGTATTGTGGAAGTAATCTATCTATAGCTTTACATGTTTTCTGACGCTTATATACGCTGCTAAATATCATTATAAATGAATGAAAATGCAAAAACAGATGGTGCTTTACAAAAACTTATTTTTTTACAACCTTATTTAAGATTTGCGAGTATCAGGAATGCGTTTACAGTGATTTAAATGTTATAAAATCTGGTGACAATATGCTTGTTCTTGTAATGCCAAACTCACAAAACTGACTACCACACATTCTCAAGATATGAAACCAAAAGAAAAAGTATATGGAAATAATCTTTAGCTTCCCTTCGAGAAGCCTTTATAATTATAAACTCAAACGAATGTGCCGATTTTTAGATATTAAATTTTTTTTTTTTTTTTTCCCTTAACCAGCGGCACTTGGGCTTTCAGCCCTTCGGCCCAATGACATATCATTGCGAGGCTGGGGAACCTGAGGACTTTCCTTCCAACCCGGTCAGGAGCTTCGCTCCTTCCCATCCACAGAGGGTTTATCACAGGCTATTCAGTCAAATTTCCGGCCGTAAACATTTCTTCAAACGCCGACGCCCGGGTTTGAACCACGAACACCTGGTCGCCAGTAGAACGCCGAAGCCATTAGATATTAAATTAGAAAGATTGCTTATTTTATGAGTTTCCTCAAATGATGACGCTGTTTTCAAAAGTCTGTAACTCCGTCAAAACTAATTTCAAACAAATAAAAATGCAATCAAAAATAGAACACAGAACAAAGTTATAGTACACAAAAGAATTTTAGTGCTTTGTTTATCTAGAACGAGTGTGTAATGATTTATATTTTACTGATTTTACACACACATCAGCTGATTTTCCGCACCAAAACCCTAAGTAGTTTTTTACGGTGCATATGAAAATTTTATACCCGGTGTCAGAATTCCGGTCACCGAAACTAAAAGATCGCTCGGGTATAAGGCACAAACAGCCGTGACGACAGTTTTAATTATAAAGACTATATGACCGTTACTGCAAAGAAATGGCAACCTCATAATGTAAAACAAATTGCAAAGGAAACCGCCGCTGGAAAAGCACATGCACGTTTTGGTACAGGCTTTTTGGAAGGGGACCAGTGGCAGTAGAAAATCCATTCTCCAAAGGGAGCAAAAAGTGAAATATTGAATAATAATGATGACAGTCATAGTCTTGACAGACTGCGTGACATTAGAAAGAGTTCATCGGTAGAAGTGCACATTATAGAACAGTAAAACTGTGAGCTGGCAGGGGCATTAAATACTGCGATTCTTGCTTATGTCCCCTATTGTTCACCCAACAATGTGGGTGTTGCAGACTTTTTAAAACATATTATATTATGTTCTTTTCTTGACTCTTACTGTCTCTATTATATTTGCTGCAACCGTGGGTACGTTTAAGTGACTTGCGTTTTTTAATGATTGTTCTTTAATAAAATTCATTTTTTCTTTTACCGCTGTGATGTTTTAGTCTTTCTTTGAATTCATAGTGTACTTGTAGAGTTTGTTACTTGACCAAGGTTAAGTCAACGGTCGAGACAACACAAATGAGTGAACTTGGTTTGAACACAACTACGTATAATCCTTCAGCGAATAAGTCTGATGAAGACGACTCTACATAAAATTTATTGATCCGATAACATTACAATAGATATGAATCATTCATTAATATGTTCTTCACATTGGCGGAAATATTGAACATCAAAATTTGTTAATTGCCTGCCTTGCACCAGACATAATGCGTTTATCCTAACCGTCAAAAATGTAAGTTACTGTGTTCATTATTATTATTCAAATAATAGCACGTTCAAATGTTCAGGCAGTGTTAATACACATCTGTGCTAATTCTTCAATTGCTTGTTAGGACCAAAGCCTACTGTTCATTATTCTTGATTTTGCATCACATGTTATGGACTCACAAGTCCTTTGTCGGCTTATTACTTTATTCAAAGAATGTCAACCGACATTTATATATTTATTAACACACACGTTGCGTCGTCTGACAACAAGAAGACGGGTTCCCTTTCACATGGATTGAAAGATAAGTTCTTGTTTTCGTTGAAGTGCTGGTACATCATTATGTCCTAAGTCTAGCTTTAAAAATCGGCCTCTCACTGTTGTCTACTGAAATCACTTCTTTATGTTTTCATTACCCGTTTATACATTTAATTCTAGCGGGTTTGGTTGAAATTTAAATAGTTTTCTAAGAAAATTCAGAAATTTCAACGATCTTTTAGGGACAGTGTTGATATCACAGATTGAGAAGCCAGTGATTCTCCACTGTAGATTGAATTTTAGTCTCAGTTTATCATATAAACATCATTGATTGTATGTCTAGTCGTGACGTCATGTCTTCCGTCATTTCTATTTTTAACTGACCTGATTTAAGTGGTGTGACGCAGTTTCTATATTCGTTATACAGTACTATCAATCTCTTGTCTTTTTGTGCATTTTATGACGACTTGTACATCGTTTAATTTTGTGGTGACATTTTAAATGTTTTCTTTTATCCGATTACTAAGTTTGCGTTATATTCCGTTTCTTTTCTTTATATTCGTCAAGTAGTGTTAAGTAATACAATATATAACTTCACTGTTTTTCATTGCCTGTGCCTTCCATTGTTCCTGTGCTCGCCCCGTATTTCACATTGGTGGTACAAGTAAAACAACTCCACCTAGGCCGGTCCCAAGCCCGGCTGCACGGAGGTCGTAAGGAGGCAGCCCCTCCACCATGCAAAGGCACAACAGGCCAATCACCTGTTTGCTTTAAAACATGATTACGCGAACTACAAGAGAGAAAACTTGACTGATTCTAAAGGCGACGAACTGGAACAGACTACGACTTATGGAACTTGGAACACAAGAAGTATAAATGGGAAAGAAGAGGAGCTGGTGGAAGAGACGAGGAAAGCAAAATTAGAAATCCTGGCTATAACGGAAACAAAGAAAAATGGACAAGGAGTCATGGATCTAGATGGCAACATGTTGCTCTACAGTGGTGTACCCACATCTGAAACAGCTAAAGTGGGCGTGTGTTGCATTGTGGCCAAAAACCAAAAAGATGGTATCAAGGGATGGAACTTTGTCTCGGAGCGCATTATGGTTGTTAAACTAAAAGAAGGAGAAACCATAGTCAACCTGATCATAGTGTATGGGCCAAATGAGGATGAGAAAGCAGAGGTCAAGGAGGAATTCTTCGAGCTGCTTCAAAGGACAGTGGATGACTACTTAAATGAAATTATCATGCTCGAAGATTTCAATGCCAGAGTTGGAAATGACCATGCTGGATAGGGTGGAGTTATAGGAAGATATGAAGAAGATACTCTCAATGACAATGGAAAGCGACTCCTTAGATTCTGCAGTGAGCAGAATCTGATCATTACAAACACAAGGTTCCCCCATAAGCGCATACATGCATACACTAGATGTGAACCAACAAAGAATGAGAAGTCATTGATCGATTATGCCATTGTTAGGAGGAGCTCATTCAAATATGTCCAGGATGCTAGAGTCTGGAGGGGGCCAGAGATTGGAAGTGATCACTACCTGCTTACAATCAAAAGAACAACTGAAAGAGTTGCTCAGCCTAGGAAATGCCCAACATCACGCAAGAAACCAAGTAAACAAAAGGGAGAAATGAGCATTAAGACCTACAAGCTGAGAGAGCAAGAAATTAAGACCAGATATCAGGGGCTTATTGCTTCTGCGGTGAGAAACACAGAAGAACAACCTGATGACTTGCAAACCCTCTGGCTTAAATTCAAGGACGTCATAAAGACAGCTTCTGCAGAAGCATGTGGTGAAGCCCGACTTGGGAACAAGAGAAAGATGACACCTTGGTGGAAATAGGAAGTCAAAGAGAAAATAAGAGAGAAGAAAATGGTATGGAAACAATACTTAGGAGCTAAAAACACAGCATGACAAATAGAGAAATATAGAGAATATGTGATACTCTGAAAAGAAGCAAAGAACAAGGTGCTAGCGGCAAAACAGAAGTCCTGGGAAGAATTTGGAGAAAAGCTAGAAAAAGATGCGCAAGAAATTGTTCTATAAGACCCTAAAGAACACGAGGAAGTAAAAACAATGCTCTCTCAAATTTACAAGGACAAGCAAGGCAAATTGCTTACTGCCCCGAAGGAAGTAATGGAAAGATGGAAATAATATTTCTCAGAACTCCTGGATGGTGAACAAGGTCAAGCATCTGAAGTAATAACCACTAGCACAAAGGAGGAAACCAACAGTGATGAAGATGACATAAAGATGGAAGAACTGAAGGCAGCACTGGAGAAAATCAAGATGGGTAAAGCAGCAGGGCATGATGGTATAACACCAAAAATGGTTAAGTACCCTGATAAAATCTACTCTAGAATCCTAGAGCAGAGACTCCGAAGGCTAGCTACGCCACAATTGGATGAGGTCCAGTGCGGATTCCGAGCTAACCGAAGTACTCAAGACCTAATCTTCACACTCAAACAGCTGAGTGAAAAGGCCCTTGACTATAAGAGGGACATCCATCTTTGTTTCATAGATCTGGAAAAGGCGTTTGACAGGGTCCCATGGAGCAATCTTTGGGACTGTTTGGCATGGAAGAACATTCCAGCACCTCTGATTCATGCTATACAGAGCTTCTACAATTCTTGCAGAAATTATGTGAGGACAGCAAACCATACGTCAGAAGAGTTCAGCACCATCACTGGTGTAAGACAAGGTGATATCCTGTCACCTTATCTTTTCATACTCCTCATGGACGATGTTATCAAGGCATGTAAGGAGAGAACAAGGAAGTATTCAGTGGGGTAATGGAAGATGAGACAGGTCTGTATTTCGGAGCTGGCATTTGCTGATGATGTTGCCCTGATTGCTAAATCAAAGGCTGTGGTAAAGTGGGATGTTATAAATTTTTATAGAGGAGGTAGTGTACTGACTGAGGTCAGCTGTGAAGGTATCTGTATCTAATAGGTGTAGTGTTTTACAGATAACCTTACTTGCTACCACATTATGCCTCAGTCAGAATTATTCTGGAATATTGTGATGACTACGTTAAATGTCTAGGGTATGTATATGATGAAGTGTAAGTCACAACAACAACAGACAGATAAACAATTTAATTTATTCCACCACACTTGACAACACTGTGACACTCACACACATGTACCAT
This sequence comes from Oreohelix idahoensis, assembly GCA_024509875.1. Taxonomy (NCBI): domain Eukaryota; kingdom Metazoa; phylum Mollusca; class Gastropoda; order Stylommatophora; family Oreohelicidae; genus Oreohelix; species Oreohelix idahoensis. Next base: position 377,244 of record JAMPIV010022292.1, read on the forward strand.
TCTATAAGACTATCTTAAATGAGTCACTGGTAAATTTTCAAATATCAATATGTATTAAGCACTTTCATTAATATATATGTCCTGATTCAACTACAAAGTGAACCAGGAATCACAATCAATTTTAATTACAATTTATATGTACAGAATTTATCAATATGAAATTTGTAGTGACATATTTTATTAATATTATCCTATGTGTGTCAGTTGTGTAGTAGTAATATGAGGTAATACTGGTTTTTTTTTTTTCAAGCTATGTTGTTATTTGTCATCATGACTTCAAGTGTTTGTTTATCTTGTACATGGTATGGGGAAAAGTTCACAGTTCCTATCAATTTAAACACTGTATTTTCCCTCTGGTTTATTATAAAGTCAGATTTTGAAGAGGGGGGGGGGGGGGGGGCATAATGTTGAGCTCCACGGGCCACATAGGCTTATCTTTCGTGATGGCGGCAGGAAAAGACTCCTCTGCTCGATAGCCTCCCTGTGTTCTGGAGACACCTCACTGGTCACTATCTGGACCCAGGAGTATGCTGTCAGCCTCTAGGTTCAGCAAAGCTCCGACCAGGTGCTGCTCAATAACTTTTGGACCACGGTCCCTAAAACAAGAAGGTTGTACCTCCTACTTCATAACTAGTTTATAATCCATTTACAGACTGAACACAATACATAACAAACACTGAGTTCAGAGCGGTAGGCCAACTGTCAGCTTCATCTGAAATAATTTACACCAGTATATTCCTCCCTAATGGTTACCACGCCTCTGCAATTCCAGCATTATTTCTTTCTAGTCAATAAGATAGGTGTCAGTGTACTGTTTGGCAATTCCATGCAGTTTTACTTTCCTCCGACACCTTCTTTTCAGGTTGGAGCACTATATAGGCCTTGCCTCATGTTCGCTACTGAACCACACATATATATATAGACATAAATTATCAATTTACATTCAATTTTCATTAAAAAGATATTGAATATATCAAGCTTACCACAATTCATGGAATAATACACAGTTACGTTGACTGGCAATGAATATAGCACAATTTCGATCTGCCGATGTCCCAGGCTTTTATTTAGAAAAATATGCACTGGTGCTCAACGCACTGGTTCTGTAGTAAGTTTATTTGAACATGTGGTGGTGACCTGACGCCTCTGATTGACTATATTCGCGGATCTAACCAATCGTGCCATGTTTACCCAATCGTTTGAAAAAAAGTACTCCTACTCCCGTTTCCCCTGACAACAAAAGATAGTATTTATAGCCCGACTAATCGTGTTTAGCCTTACATTTCTTGCGCTCCAATCAAATCGGATTTAACATGGAGACCCATTTCCCGTACAATGGTGGGGTGAAAATCTGCCACTGAGCGATTCTGATTTTGGTGTTGTCTGACATCCCTCACTATTTCTTTTGGCTATAATCTGTTAATTCCTAGACTATTTGCGTAACGTTTAACATATTCTTTGTCAGCAAGTCCTAAGGAACCCAAATATACAAATTTAAAGGAGCTAAGTGGCTGCGTTCAAAATATGCATTTTCTTCTACCTCCTGTTTACTTCGAATACGATGTGGTGTCTGGGTACTGTAATGTTTTCAAACGTAAACCAGTATAATGTCATGTTTCCTAATAAGCGTTTTGTGAGTTTTTAAAAACTAACTCTCGTGTGTGTAGTGTTTTTTATCACTGTCGATTTGAAAAAAGCTAGTGCTTGTGGCCTTACACGCGTGATGGTAGTAATTGTGTATCGCGAGACTGTGGTAGTATTGCCTGCGTTCCGGCTTTCAGCCTCTCCCTTTCTTTCTATCTTTAGTCCATCTGTCTTTCGTTTTTTGGTAACGTAGTGTATAAAATGACATGAATGGAATTTTAAATCTAGGTCATCTTGCGTATCTCAAGGTTTTTCTTAGAAATGGAGTACACATTTTATTGTGTTGGGGAAACGCGTGTATGCTGCAGAAGGCTTTTACTATCAACGTGAAACGTTACAATTTGCAGACGCAGGAGAAAACAAGGGTGATTTCGAGTACAGTCATTGTGACAGCACTGTTCTTTACCATTCTTCTTTCCTTTTATTGAATTTATGTGTTAGGCTTTACATTTACCTGATAATTTATATATGTGGATTAGAATTTCTCACGACAAAGGCACATCTCCAATACAACCTGCAAGTCTGGAAGAAAGAGCTGGAGAAGAGAGGGATGTCATTAGCATGGTGATATCACGACAAGAACTAAGACACCAGATTAACTTCGGAGAACAGGTCCTGGAGCAAGTCGACCACTTTAAATATCTCGGGGCTATTATAGACCGAAAGGGAGGCATCAAAGAAGAGTAGCCACTCGAAAAGCAGCAGCTGGGAGACTTTTTGACGCCATAAATTGAGGATTCCTCAGCAAGAGAGAGATTGGTAAGAAAACGAAGATGGCTGTAAACCGCTCTACCTATGTCCCAGTCTTGACATATGAATGCGAGTCATGGGCAATTACTACAACCCACAAAAGCCAGATCCAAACCTCATAAATGAGGTATCTGAGGAAGGAGGTTGAAGTAACAAGAAGAGACATGGTCAGCAACCAGACGATACGTCAAGGCCTAAAATCCCACCCCCTGCAGACCCAAGTAGAACAGTCCCAACTAAGATGGTTTGGCCATGTCTGCAGAACGGGAGAAGATCGGCTACCACGACAAGCATGGGAAACAAAGAGCCAGGGATCCAGACCCCCAGGACGACCCAGAGTCCGCTGGGAGGACAACATTAGACAATCTTTGAAGGACCGAGGACTAGAATGGAACCAGGCCAGGAGGAAGACAGCTGATAGGATAGTCTGGCGCTCTCTCTTCCAAACCTCTACACCTCATTGTAGAAGGGGAACGACTAAGTAAGTAAGGTACAAGTAAATCGCAGTTTGATATTGTATTGATTTATTGAGATTATAAAATAGTTGTATACTATATTGGTGGCAACTTATTGCGCTGTGCACAAACTCCGTAGCACCTACAAGAATCCCTAATTACAAATTCCTAAATATTTTGCTTGGACTTCAACCGTTGGCACACTTGAAAATAGGATTACAACATCCGGGGTACCGAAGACTCATATCGAATGTTATTTCGCAACCGTCGCTGGCGGAGAATGTACCACAGCTGAAAGTTAAATAAACAATACATGTAAAGATAAATGTAACGATGTTTCTGTTGAGTGGGTGTAAGAAAGACTGTGAAAATAATGATACATTTTGTTCCATATTTTCGGGTAATAGCGGTGGAACTGTGCCTCAGTGATGTCAACAATGTAATTTTGATGGTAGTCATAGAGAAAGTGCCAGTGGACCAATAGGTAGCATTAGATAGGACACACATCAAGAAAACGAGATGATTGCATTACAAGACCGTCCTTATTCTGAAATCAGCGAGGGTAACAGATATAGAGGAAGACAAAAAAAACACAAAGAGAAGAAAACTGGAGACATAAATTTATCAATTAATAAAAAGGATAAACCAAAAGTATGCCCTGGACAATGTTGTTTTCAAGATAGTCTCTGTCAGAAACATGATGCTATGTTGATTTGTTAATGAATATTATAGCACCACAGAATAATGCCATTGTAAATTCAGTTCACAACAAAAACAACTAAAACGTTACAGATTTTCATGCTTGCGTAGAGTAGAAGGATTGTAATGAAGTCTGATTCATATCTCGGCATCATTCAAACCCCGTGGACGTAACTGACCAATGAAAAGCCAGCTTGATATAAATAGTGTCGGAAGATCGCTAGACATGGAGGAAACGAAAGTGTAGACGTTAAGGATATTTCGGAAGGCAGTGTGCAACTAATCATGGAATACCTAGATAAAGAAGGGCCCAATTCGACAATAGGGATCATTTGCTTTAGGCAGATAACAATAGATTCACTGGATGTGTTGTAGAGCCGAAGTTATCATGAATAGAAGACAGTGGAACATGAACCATGTTGTGTTTTTCCATGTTTCGGCTGCTCCAGTGAATAGTCGGATAAACTTTAGTATAAAATGGATATCCATAGTGATAGAGCTCATTCTTCTTCTTCCTCGTTCGTCCTGACAAGGACGTTGGTTGCGTTGTGTCCGTTCACAGCGAGGCTGCGGTATTTGCGCCTTTCGGCCGACACATCCGACTTCCGCAAGGCATTTTTTATGACCGGGTTTGCCTTCCCTCTTCAGTCTCTATTCCTCAGCCAGACTGCAGTGATGCAGCCTGTTTCCAGGACCACCATGTGGAAGTGCAGTAGGGTCTTGGTCAGCTCTGGTTCGCTGGCCCTTACGCTAGCACTCAAGCTATGGGTCGCTTTCTGCATTCCTCACTTTTGATGCGTCTTGGGTACCAGAGCTCATTTATATGAGTAAAATAAGCCTAAGATGGAGGAAATCGGTGCAGAAATAAGGATTCCATAATTATTTTGGATTTACTTTCTAAGCACATCTTGCTTTGCCTTCACGATTTTGGATGCATGCAAACGTACCTTGGTCCAGTTGCCACCTCGTACATCCGAAAGGCCATTATAAAAGGGGAGAGAACGCATGACACAGACACACTCGCTGCCTAATTCAAACTACAGACACAGAGCACAAGCAGTTATATCAACTCCATTGCCATCTGCAGAAGTGTGAGCAGACTGTGTAACCATTAAGAGCCTGTCTGTGATTGAGGGTATGCGAAATGTTAATTATATATACATTTTATCAATGTGTATTAAAGAAATATTGACAGGCGTAGAATCATTGTGCTATTTCTGGAGGAAAACCCGAGGTGTGTAGGTTTAGTTCAATTGTGGAATAATTAAGTAGAACGAATGGATTGAGCAAGTTTGTTGTTGAAAGCGTTTTAAAAGATATTATGCTTGCTGGAAAGGACTATCCAAACTACAGGAAGGAATGACAGATTGATTTTCTGTATTATTTTATATATGTCACAATGAAAACCATAAGGCCTATATGATTTTATTGAAACAGAACTGTATCAAATGAATTACTGAACTATTGTGCTAGTACTTGAACGAATTGTGTTATTCATGACTTACTATGTCTCTTGTAATTTACCACAGCTTGTCTGAACTGTCTCATATTACCTCCTGTCTGGCTAAGGAGACAATGAGCGATACTACGTAGGTTGTATATATTGTTTCAGATTATATCCTGCCCTGAGTGTCATACACAATCTCTAGTGACCAAGTCAGCAATTAGATGCTCAAGTTTGCCAGAGCTTTTGCCAGTATTAACTGTGTCATCTTGACGAGTGGAGGACTCACAGTGGTGGGGTTCTATCCAATCATACTGCTGTACGAGGCCTAGGAAGGACTTTGTTTCAGATAAGTAGCTCAGTGTTGGCCTACTCTTCAATTTTCAAACACAACCAAATTAACCCACCTACGAATAGACTATATAATGATGAAATACTGTGGTGTATATAGACAACATTTGACAGTCACATGAATCATAAAGTAACATTTAGATTCATCTGTACTAGAAAGCACAAAAGTAGAGACAGATCCCATCAGGAAGCAAGAAAGCAGTGAAATTGAACTATATTAGTAAAAGAAATTATCTGTAAATGAGCTATATATATATATAAATATTTGAAAGTGAGCCATAATTTTATTTTGTATTCAATTGAATTTTATTTGAAAAATTAAAAAAGAACAAAGAAGAAAAGATCTTGTACATAAATAAATTCTAAATTGTTTCCAGAGTCTTCAGTGAATTATTTAAACTTGGTTTAAAGTTCTTGTTGTGTATTTAATTACCCCTAGCAGAGTTATTGTCTAAGGTTAGTCTGGAGAGGAGCCCATAGGAATCTAGAAAGCACATTACCATCTCATCTAGGAACCTATACAGCTTGACTATACCTTTGATGTCGAATACACCATTACTCTTTTCAGAGAATGGGGTATTTCTTGTAAGACCAGTCTCTTATCTGGCACTATCTTGGTATCATCTGATACATCTATTTGTCCAAGATAATATCACCATCGTTATATCTTTTCTCTCCCTACAAGGATTAAATTTTTATGACACGATTACAAATATAGAACTGATGACAAAAACTAAACAAGTGCTAATGGAACAAATATGAGAAGGAGACGCTAGCGATGGACAGAAGAAACACTGAGAAAATTATGTTGAGCTTCATAATGATATATATCGCTCTCCAGTTGAAATCTGTACAGTTTGTTTAGTACTTTCATGTCCACGTTGATTTCATTACTATTGACAAATTCGATTTTGAGGATCGACTATGACATCACATTATGTGTAGCTTGAGAAGGGAACTGGAGACAAACATGACAGGGGTAATGAAGACAAATGTGACTGGGTCATAATAACGCCCAAGGTCCATATTTGCGTTCTTCTTAAACGAATTAGCAACTGGCTTCACATTATGGTTTCGTCAAAGCTCGGAATTCTGGTTGAATTTTACACCGACTCCATGTAGCGTTCCGCGAACCGAGCGAACAATCTTTTCTCGCTGAGCGCGGCTGTGGAAGCAAGACATCAAACGAGACACACAGAATTGGCAGACGTAGTCTGCAAAGGCATGGCAACACGTGAGTTTTGGTACAATAATTTGTAGATGATTTTCTAGTGACGTGAGCATTTGCTTTTGGTGATTTTAAAATTAGTTTCAGCTTTTCCCTTGTCTAGTATTTGAGAAATTGGCTAGCTCTTTGTTAACTAGGAGATTTCGACAAATATAATATAATTCATTATTATGTTATAAATTAGTTGAATGAATGTGAATAGATTTTAATCATTATGTTAATAAATCAATTTGATGCTATCAGAACATAGTCGGAACATATTTCGTATATGGAACTGGACAGAAATGCTATCAAGTACTTAAACTGAAATGAAATTAACTTTACAGCAAAATGGCGTCTTTGAGCCAGTGTGACCGGTTGGCCTACACTAGTATTTATACGTGCTATAATGCTACATATAAGAATGACAGACATTAAAAGCAGATACGGCGTTTTCGCACAAAACGCAGTATCATTAAAGGTTCACGGCTATAGAGGGCAAAGATAGTGCAGTCCCAGAAAATAATATTGAATGCGTGTTTTGCGTGGGATTTTGTGAATTGAAAGTTGTTATTTTGGGTTTTCTTCATTGTAAAATGGTGGGAAAAGAGAGATGTGACAAAAGTCGAAAAACAGAAAGACGTGTGCAAAATGTCGAAAACAGAGAGAAGTGTGTAAGATAAATGTAACGTGTGGAAAAAAGAGCGAGTCGCGCGAAAATGTCATGAAAAAAGAAGGAGCTGTATAAATAGGAGAGATGTGCAAGAAAGAGGAGATTAGATAGATATAAATTTTTGCTAGGCAGTTATAGTGTTTAGGTGAACTTCGCCTTTGAGATTATCAAGACCAATGTTATTAATTTTCTTCTGTTGGATATATTTGACTGAGAATTTAATTAAGCGTAAGTAAACGATCATGTCATTGTGTAAATACCAGTGCTTGTCGAATGACGTTAAATAAACTTCTGGTTGAATTTTACTGCATTGCTGTGTTTTTCTTTACCTTACAGTTAAATCATTTTAAAAAACCATTGTACGATTGTTTGCCACACTAATAGAACAACATCTGAAAAGGGTAAGAACAAACCTGGAAAGAAAAATTAGCAACGTCAAGAATCTCCATCTCAGGCGGAAGGCCTGTAGCCACTTGAATGACATATTACCAAACAAGAACATTACATTAAATTATTTTTGTAATAGAACCAACCAAGATAACTAATGGCCAAATAACTGACGCGGGCACATAACTGAACTCATTGGCGCCGTGACCAGCCCTTTTCTTTAGTGAAAGCATTCTCATTTTGGCACGCGAACAGCTTTTTTTCTTTAGTAAAAGTAAACAGGCCTAATCACTTATCACTATCATAGATCCACAATCGTTGCAACATCAGCTTGACCAGCAACAATTACTGCTACAACAGCAGCAACAACAACACTTGATTAATATCCAGCAACAGCAATATGATTGTCAACCATACCATAGAAAATAGGAAAGAGACACTGTCAAAACCGGAGCAGATTGGAGTAGTCTAAATAGAAGACACCATCGGATAGCAGTAAGAAATTTTGTTGGTCAAATCGGGAAAGGAATGACACTGCAAATAAATAACACCAACATAGGGAAGCAAAAGAAGTGTCGGTTAACAACCGAGAATGGTTGGAACATTAATGTAGAACCGGTAGGCGTAGCAATTACATGACATCTTCCATCGTGAAATTTCGTGAATGTACAGTTTTTTTTTCGACTCTTTACAATCGTATAGTTCTTCAAATGATAAAAGTCCTGCGTAGAAGTTCAGTGCAGTAGTCCAGCTTCAGTTGACTTCATATTCGTTAGAAGAAAAATTCGTTTCTTGATATCCCAAGATGTATCTAAAAATGGAGTCCAAGTAGAAGAACTTGTCAGTTATAGGACGGTCCTCCAGTTATTTGAAAGGACGTAGCCCCCAGTTATTTCTCACCTGTTAAGGGATGGAGAAATTGCCCGAATTCTTTCGTTTGATGTCTAGGGTCCATTAGTTTTCATAAAGATGTGAAAATACGTTTATTTTAATTTGGTTTGTATTGTCAAATATTCTGGAAGCTAATCCTCCTGGATACCTCTTTCTGTCAAACTTCAAATACTGAATAAGGCTATCAACTGTTTGAATGAACCTTGAATGATTGGATAAACCTCTGTGTTCAGACGATTTGGCAGCAGTTTATTAAACAGTAAGTACGAATTCACAAAACGTTACAATTACGAATATGGCATGAATACTCCCTCTAACTTTCAGTCTATCACCATCTTGGTTCGCTTCTTACACAATGTCATACCACATTTCCATAGTGGATACTTTTATCATATCATTTCTTAATTCCATTTAACATCGGGGTATTGAGCATCCCGGCATAGCTAAAAGTTCAGTACATTTTTTCCAACAACATCGGGGGATTTGAGCGTCCCGGTATCTTCACTATTCATCATCATAATTTTCACTTCATAAACTTCGGGGTATGTCGCATCCCGGCCTAACAAATATTCATTTATTTTCTTCCTATATCTTCGGGGTATGTAGCATTCCGGTATAACACTGTTTAATTATATCTGTTCATATAATTCTATTTTAACATACTTCTTTGACTTGGGAATTATCGTCCCGTCTTGACTTCACTTATAATCCTGGCATATTCTCATGCCTTTCATTTAAAGCATATAGCTTACCATTTTTCCAGAAATATTTCTTGAATATATACTCCAATATAATGGCTGATACACAAGCCATTTTAGGCACACATCTTGACGCTATGACATCACATCCCACTCTCCTCATACGTCATACCTAGATACTAATCGCACAGTGACCGCTTTCATGTATCTCTTGCATTCAGTTGAGGTACGACATGGTGTGACAAAAATCCGGCCCTAATAATAAGTTGCCGCGATAAAAATCACACCATGAAGCAGCCTCAACAATGACAGAGGAAATAAAAACAAGTCGTACAAAAATGTGTAATGTTGCCACGCAAACTGAGACAAGTAGAATAGTCAGTGATAGCAACACATCTTTGCATGCAGTAAGAGCACAGAAGTACTATAGTTCAAATCAACCGAACCCCGGTACTAGCTGTCACCACTCAAATTCGTCTACAAGTAGCGAAGACAACATTCCTCTTAACATAATACAGGAACGTCTAGCCCAACAAAACCAGGCTGTGCCAGATACCAACACACATCTAATTAGACCACTATCTTCTGATACAGAGTTATCACCCCTCACACTAACTGAACGAAATGCTTGCGTTCCTACTTCGATACAACGAGATGAGTCAGACCTTGGAACTGAAGAACAACAAAATGATAACGAGGATGATAACGAGAACATCGACGATAATATGGATAAATCCATTCGGTCCGCCTCAAAACGGCCCTATTCGTCTTCATCAGACAACTCGGTACCACTGACAAAGTTTATATACCTTCCACAAGAGCATGTTCGTGTACAAAGCTGTACAGGAAACGTTCAACTAAACGAAAAACCATCGCACAGCACAGTGCATCGACATTGCAACACCCTACCTGTAACACTGCATCAATCGTCACTGCTGTAGACACTAAGAGGAAATACGATAGAAGATTTTCCAGGTGGGACATCGCTCTATTAGAGATAGCCAGGTTGCTGTAGCTGGGCTACTCTAAATGGTTTTATTTTTGTGTCCGAGTACGATAGCAGATTGCCCAGGAGAGGCATTGCTTTTTTAGAGTCGGCCAGGCAGCTCTCGCTAGGCTGCTCTAAAAGGTTTTATTTTTGATTCTGCCAGCCTCCTTCTATGTCGTTCTGCTGATGCTATCAGCGGCAGTCATAACCCCCAATGAAGAGAAACAAATCTGGAGAGACGCACCACTATTCGACATGGACAGTTACCCTTGTTACAGCGTTCAAATAATTACACTCAGAATTAGAAGATCTCATTAGAATTTTTTTTACTTAGAAATATATGTCTCAAACATTGTTGTACATTATTGTGACAGGTTATGTAAATAGGTTACATGTATCTGCACGTCTTCGCTTCCACCGGGTCTCTCACATTTGCTGCTTTATTAGTATGCACGTTTTGTTAACGCAGAACCCACATATTTCTATATCTGTCTAACTCATATTTTAGCCACGCCTATTCTTTTCTTTTCTTTATGTCTTACAGACACTAGGAATATTTACAAACAGACCTATTAGCTAGTCCACGATCGGACAGGTAACAGCCAGCGAGTAGAGCCGTTAACTGAATTCTCACGCGCGCGATTGGGCAATCGTTGAAGTAGTGACAGATCAGACTAGAACGCGCGTTGAAAGTGAACGAGTCGTCATTTGTAGAATCTAGGGCAATAAGACAGAAGACGTACCTTTGTCGGTTACATTTGACAGGGGAATTAAGCGATGCAAAAAGGGGACGTAATCAGCTACAGAATCAGACGAGATCAAAAGACTTCTGCTCGCTAGCAAAAGTCTATGCGGTTGGCAGAGGTGAGAAATAAAGCTTTGATTCAGAATCGAACCGCAGATTTTCCCAAAATCCGGGCTTAGGAGTGATATCTCACACTAGCTAGCGAAAGAAGACAAATTTTATATAAATACCTCATCCTTTAAAATAAAATTATCTAGTAGCCTCAGAATTTTGGAATATATCTAGCGCGAATCCTAGACCCATTGTACTGTACAAGTGGAATTACTTAGTAATTCGTGGAGATAATCATTTTCTGTGTTGCGGTAAATATACAAGTATTTAGTAGCATTTTGAGTGATTTAATTGTTAAAGTTCGTCATTATATTTCACTAGGAATTTCTGTGCTAATTGACCAGCAAATTCACTAGGCGATTGGATACAGACGAAATAAATATATTTATTTTTAATCCATTATGTGTAATTTTGTAAATGACTAGCGCTTATTTCACGGGTTAATAATAAACGTTAAGATAAGCTAGACACTTGTGATTTCTAATCAAATTTAATAACCGAATGGATAATAGATTATACCTTTACGCGGGGTTAGGATAGAATACTGATATTGTGGTTCATCATCATAACCCTCCACTCCCAAAGGAGCATAGGCCTTCAACAAACACATGCCAAGTCCTCCTGTCACGTGCCATCATCTCAAGTTCTTCCCACGTTCTCCTCATCATTTTCACCTCTGTTTCCAGCTCTCTTCTACATGTGCTTCTTGGTCTACCTTTTCCTCTTTTGCACTGGGGGTTCCTGAACAAGGACTGCCTTGTAATGCTATCAACAGGTCTCCTCAGTGTTTGTCCAATCCATCGCCATCGTCTTCTTATCATCTCTTGTTCCACTGGCACTTGTCTAGTACTTGTCCTCAGTTCCACGTTGGTAACCTTGTCAAACCATTTTAATCCCTTTATTCTACGCAAGCACCCGTTTATGAAAGTATGTAGCTTTTTGGTTGTTGTCTTTGTTGTTCTTCATGTCTCAGAGCCATACAACAGGACTGACTTCACATTTGAGTTGAAGATTCTTATTTTCGTGTTGGATCCGATTTCTCTTGATCTCCATATATTTCCCAATGCAATGAAAGCTCCTCTTGCCTTTTGTATTCTTTTTTTGATATCGCTGTCTGTCCCTCCAACTTTGTCTTTATTACTGCCAAGATATGTTTACGATCCTACATCTTGTATTGTGTTTCTTCAAGTTCAACCGTGTTATCATTACCTGCATTTATTCTCATTATTTTTGTCTTTTCCTGTGTATTTTCAGACCCAATTGCTGTGACCTCTCATCGAGTGTTTTCAATTTGTCCTGCATCTGATTACGGTTAAGGGACAGAAGAGTCAAGTCATCAGCAAAATCCAGATCATCCACCTGCTTAGTCAGAGTCCACTGGATTCCACTTCTGTTGTGTGTTGTTGATGATCTCAAAACCGAGTCTATTGCTAGTAAGAAAAGAAATGGAGACATGAGGCAACCCTTTCGCACTCCTGTTCTTATCCCAAACGGTTCTGTAAGCTGTCCTTCGTTAAGAACTCTGCATGTCATGTCTTCATATGTTTTCTTTATTAAATTAATGATCTTCAGGGGAACTCCATAATGCCTCATCAATTTCCAAAGTGATTCTCTGTCTACACTGTCAAATGCCTTTTCGTAGTCCACAAATCCGATGTATAGTGGTGAATTCCATTCCAGACTTTGTTCAACTATTATTCTCGAAGTGGCTATCTGGTCTGTACAGGATCTGTTTGGTCGAAAACCTGGTTGTTCATCTCTCAGTTTCTTGTATATGGACTCTTTTAATCTCTCAAGGATAAGCCTGTTTAATACTTTTCCTGGCACTGATAGTAACATTATTCCTCTATAATTTGTGCACTCTTGTAAATTTCCCTTCTCAGACAGCTTAACCAGATATCATTCCTTCCATTCTGCATGTATCTCTTCATTTTCCCAGACTTTACCAAGTAATTTATATAACATCTCTGTAGCCGTGTCGATATCTGCTTTGATGGCCTCTGCTGGAATGCCATCAGGTCCAGACGCTTTTCCATCTCTTAGAAGCTTTATGGTTCTTTATTTCTTCCTTCGTTGGTCTTTCACCGTTAATTTGAAGCTCTTCTTCTGCTGGCTGGCTGTCCGGGGGGTTTTGTGGAGCTGGTCTATTGAGAAGGTCCTCAAAATATTCTGTCCACCTCTTCATTTGCTCTTGTATATTGCTGAGCAGTTTTCCATTCTTGTCTTTTATGAGGCAACTTGTTTGCTTGTATTTCCCTGTTAGCTTCTTTGTGCTGCTATACAGTTCTCTCATATTTCCTTTGGCTGCAGCATCTTCTGCCTCTCTTGCCATCTCCTCAATATACTTCCTCTTGTCTCTTTTGATACTTCTTTTTACTTCTTTGTTTGCTTCTGTGTACACTTCTTGAGCTTTGGCTTTGGAACTTCTGGTTTTGCTTGTGTTTAAATCTGCTTTCTTGTTTTTACTGTCTTTTATCTTATTGATGGTTTCTGTTGTTATCCATGCTTTTTGTTGTCGTTCCCTTTTCCCCAGTATTTCTTCACATGTCTCATTCCATACAGTTTTGACCTGCTGCCAATAGTCTTCTGTATTCTCTACATCTTCCAGCTGTTGGAGCACTTGGAATTTGTTGGATACTGTGACCGCAAATTTGTCTCTTTTTTCTCGATTTCTTAGATGTCCTGCATTAAATTGTTGTCTATAATTTTGCATTGTTGCATATCTCTTGAGTTGCATTTTTACTTTGGCTATCAGAAGATGGTGATCTGATACCACTTCTGCTCCTCTATATACCTTTACATCCTGCAATGATGATCTAAACTTCTTGTTCATGCATATATGATCAATCTGATTTTCTGTTCTGTGATATTGTGGTTAAACGTTTTGTATTTTGTTCCAAAATCTAGTACGGGTCACAAACAAAACCTACCAGTGGCCTAAATCTGAGAAAAGGGGTCTAAGTCCAATAGTACAAAAAACATTCTTATGTAATATCGGGTCTTCGAGGTTGACCTGTTCGGCTCTCTTGTTTCACCCAGAGAGAGAGAGAGAGAGAGAGAGAGAGAGAGAGAGAGAGAGCAAACATATGACACTAAGAATAACTATAACTGGACATAAAGCTACCCAGATTTCTTTTTCCATTTTTCATTTACATTCAGCCCGCTGTGGCGAAAATATGAAACTTAACACTACCTGACTACCTACCACTGTGTTGTGACGAGGATTTATTCAGAGAGATTTACCTACATGACATTCTCTTTAACTATCGGAATTACAAGCTACTGTATCCCTGTGAACACTAGATTTCAGTAATTATTTTCCTACTTGGACTAATTGATGGGACATAAACAGATCCAATTATCAGTAACAAAGTAAGCGTTCCCCAATAGGAGGATTAATCAGTCTTGGAGGAACTGGGGCTCATTTTGCCAAAACCCAACACTGGATTTGTTATGTAAATCACGGAGATATGTTCAAGATGTTGTCAAACAGCGAGTAGGTAAGAAAGACTGAATGTGGTCACAGTGTCACGGAGAGTTATGTTCATTGAATTTTCTATATTTTCCTCTTCTTTTCTTCCACATATGTTCTCTAATTATTGTCGCTCTTTACCTTTTTCCTGTGTTTTTTTTCGCATTCGTTCGTTTGCGACTAAAATACATTACTATTTTGCCATTCTCACTTTCGCTAGTTTCGTTTCTCATTTAGAAACGCATTTCATTGCTGACGAAACGAGTAACTTGATTGCGTAGATGTCATTCGCGCAGTTTGACGAAAGGTGCGATTATGGTTCATACTCAGACGTAGGACCAGACGATTTGGCGTGAGATTGACGAAATACACCGTGTATATTCGTTTTCGCCAGACATATAGGCGACAAATTTGTCTGCATTTTCACCCGCCACAACACTCATGGTGGGCCATGGTCAGTTTGAAGTGTGAAAACTGCCCCTGCATTTCAGACAAGTTGTCTACCTTTGTAATTGACACGCACGTTTCTCGGTCAGTTTGTTAAACGTAGGTGCAAAAACTGCCCCTGCATTGCAGACAGGTTGTCTGAGATTCGCAACTGACACGCGCCCTCTCGGTCAGAAAGTGGCAGTTTATGACAGTTACGTAGGTGTTAGGAAAGGGGAGGCTATTGCGTGGTTTTGGAAATAGCGCAAATTTTTGTCTGGTTTAACATATAACCAGAGAGTGAAAATTTATTTTCATTTTCGCTCCTAAATTCGCAGTAGACAGGACGTTTCGTGCTAAGAGAAAAAGCTGTATAGCGAAGTTCTTAGTTTGTTTCGACAATTTGTCGAACTTCTAGACTTCCATAAATATAAGCATATAATTCTTAAGTTGTGCGACTACCTGTAGTTCTGTGTGAGGTAAAATATTATATATTATATTCTAGTATTTTGTGAAGTGTTTAAAGTGTTAAAGTCGCTTATTTCATATTTCACTAGTTAGATTTTGTGCAGAGTGCCAAATTTATATAGTCTGTATTATTTTCTAGTGACGTGTTTCAGTGGAAAGCAGAATAAATTATAATTTCTAGCTGAAACAACAATGTAGCTATAATGAAGTTAATTTTACTGCTAAATAATCAGACGAGAACCAAATTTTCTAAACTAACGTATAAATGCTAGAAGCCTCATGAATGGTGACGGAATACGCACGTGTTCCTAATTCATGAGGATTGCTGATTTCTAAATATAACTTACGTCACGGGAATTTAAATGATAAGTCAAGCGGTACGCTTGCAGTTTAAAAATGTAATGTTATATTGAGTACATATATGTAAATTATTTGATATGTGTTCTTTCCATTTTTATATAGTGAAACTGTGGTACCCAACTTTGCCAGCGTTCTAGTACGTGAACATTATTTGTGAAGAAACTAATCACTTTCATTACCTGAACTTTAACTGTTAAATGAAGTAAGAGACCTTCGCGCCAGAATTAATTCTTCCAGAATAACTCTTCAGTACAGTTCAGCCCGTTGTGCCAAGCAAAATATCAGTAACATTCCGTCAGAGTTTTTGACTAGTATTATGGTGACCAAATATAGTACCTTCCTGAAAGTAGACACCGATCTGACATTCCTTAATTCTAGAAACCAAAGCTAGTGACATTGTGCTCTGCTAACTTTCGTGCCTGGACAAATTTTATGTGACTTAACAGACATCCGAAAAATAAGAACACCCAAGGAATCGTTCCCTGAAACAGAGAATTCAGTACGTCTTGTTGGAACTGGGGATTTCTTGGTCGAGGCTGCATTTACGGGTCTGTGTGAAGGTCCTAGAATTTATTATGTTCCCAGAGGCAGCGATCAAAGCTGTAAGTATAAATGTGTACACGTGGCCACGGTTGAATGAATAAGAGGGAACGCAAGTCTGAGTGTTATTTCACCGCTGTATTTTGACACCCATTTGCTGTCTTAATTTTTTTTTCTGCAGAAATGTTGCACATGCAAGTTTTTTTTCTTTCTTAGGCTAAATCAGATTATCCAACTCTGTTCATACATTTACGAGAAGAAAAAAATAACTCTTAGACTCAACCCTATGTATCTGTGACTCTTTAGGGGGGGGGGGGGGGGCTATCACTTTTGTTCCTTTTTTAACGGGACTGTGGGCTAAACATCGAGGGGAAGGATCTTACTGTGGGTCTATCAATTTTGTAGCATTTTTATTGACTTTATGACTATTTGTATATGCTTTGATGTAATTTCTATGTGTTCTGAAGAAATTTTAGATGATAATTAAAATTTCTCTTGGAATTAATAAGCGCGTTGGTCAGCTCGTTCTAGAATATTTATATATTCATTTGTTATAGTTTTCCCACGTCTGTGCGTCTACCTGTCGTCACTTGAATGTGCGTGCACGTGAGTGGATATATATATATATATATATATATATATATATATATATATATATATATATATATATTTAATGTATATGTGTTAGACTGTCTGACTACTGTAGATCTGTCGTAGAAGATAGGTGAGAGAGAGAGAAGAGATCCCGCTCTCAGAGACAGTCTCTATCACCATTCTACCACCTCACTCGTGGAAATCTATTGCTATTACTACTTCTCACTGTGACTATCACTTATTCTAACTTATTCAGAAGGGACCAACCCAAGTCTTAATTCTCCTATCAAAACTCTACGACAAATGGGGTCTCGTCTATCGGGATTTTGAACTTTGAATAGGAAGACGAGACGGCAAATATCAGCTCGTCAGTAAGATTCTTTATTCTGATATAGAGTAAGAGTGTGATGTCTTGTGAGTTTTGTATCTTTTAAAAATAACTATCCCTTAGACGTATCGATCTGTTTATGGGCGTGCTGACCACACGGCTAATAATTGTTTTTCCACAGCATTATTGAGCATTATACATTTGGTTTACAGGTTGATTGTGTCGGAATATATGTTAATTACTGATTTTGTAATACTTAACGCTGGTAAAATTTTGTGAGTGTATAACATTCACAGGGTTTTGAAGAAGTAGGTGTTTGAGCAAAGCTAAGGAGTGCGTTTCGGACTATTTGTCCAGATTAATTGCCTCCCTTACCATAACTGTCTTCAGGGGGTGAACTTATAGTGGATTTAAAAATTTAGAGATTTTTTTTCTCCTTAATTTTTTTTTGCAATAATTATTTTGTTTTCTACTGTAGAAACTTATTTTTTCAGTGAGTAATCTTAACTACCATTTATTTGGCATAGTCGGCTGCATTAGGTGCTTTATTGCCGATTAATAGCAGCGATAGTTAGATACTTTATTATTTTTGGAGGAGGTATCCCAGGTTAAAGTATATCATTTTTTTGGTATTTTCTCGTAAGTGGTAGGAACCAGTGTATCCTTTTCTTCTTTTTCCTTCTCGACTAGTCCCAGTCAGCTATCTATTATGGCAGCGAGGGCAAAGCTTAGACAACTCCTCAGGGACGAAGCGAGAGAAGAAGGTTTGTACGGAGAAGAAGCGAAAGCTTTTGTCAGAGACGAACTTGAGAGATATGACGCGGAGAGGAAAGAAGAAGAAGCTAGGAGGAAGAAAGAAGCAGCCGAAGCATTACAGCAGAAGAAGATGGATGAGGAAATGGAAATTCGCAGGATGCAGCATGAGGAAAGAGAGAAGGAGAGACAGCAGGAGAAGGAGAGAGAGGAGAGGGAGGAAAGAGAGAAAGAGAGACAGCATGAGTTAGCTCTTAAAGCTCTAGAATTCCAAAGTCGTGGTGGTGCCTCTACCTCCAGCAATGGAGAGTCTTCTCATTCTTCCTTAACTGATCCTTCCAACACTCAATCTCTTCAACTCAACGCTATGTCTTTCACTCTAGAGTCTTTCCCTTGTCCTAATGAGAAGATTGACACTTGGATTGAAAAATTTGAGAAAATTGCAACTCTGTACGGTTTAGAGAGGTCGCGTTGGAACATGAAGCTTTCTCAGGCGCTGAAAAGCAGTGCGTATGATGTTTACGCCAAACTGGAAAGCAGCCAACAAGACAACTATGATGTGTTGAAGAAAGCGTTACTGGAGCGCTTTGAAATGAATGCTCGCAAATTTCTGCAACTGTTTCGCAACAGCAGGAAAGAGAGCTCTGAAACTTTTCAACAGTTCTCGTCTCGTTTGAAGGGATACCTAACAAAGTGCCTTGAACTTTTACAGCTCCCTTCTACCTATGAAGGTCTGGAGGAATTTGTTATTACAGAACAAATAAAGAACACTTTGTCTGCTGATACCCAGAGATTCCTAGCCGAGCAGGGGGCAGAAAAGCTTGAAGACATCTTAGAAAAGTCTGAGCAATATCACAATGCGCTGGCTGAACTACCGGCCTCAAAACGTAAACCGACGGAAGAGCATTTTCGGAAAAATAATCTAGACCAATCTTCTCAGGCTTCTCATACTTCTCATGTTTCTAACCAAAATAACCACAGAGAAACTGGATCACAAAACCCCCCTCCTGAAAAATCCAAGTTCTGCAAAAACAAGTACCCCAACCACAGTAAACAGTCTGATCAACCCGACCGCCCTTCATGGCAGCGTGGCCAGAAAGGTCAAGGTGGCAAAGGGAGAACCCCTGAGCACGGGGCTAATGATCAGAGTGAGCACACCGAGCCAAAACGCGTCGGATGCTTATTAACAGTCTCGCAAGGTGGAATTATTGACAGTGATTCCCAACCTGTTGGGGATAGACCCTCAACGCGAGGTACTGTTACATTGAACGGTTCTCAAACTTCTTGTTTATATGACACGGGGCTTTCGTATGATTGCATTGTTGCCAGAAACCTGGTTAAACCCGGTCAAGAGACAGGAGAGACCGTCCAACTTTGTGGAGTTCGTAAGAGTGATGCACCTACAGCGCTTCACATTGCATTGGTGGAGATCCAATCTGATTTTGTCAGAGGCGTGATCAAAGCAGCTGTTATGGATGATCCCATCTACCCAGTCATACTTGGCGGTGGATACGTGTGTATTGGGAAACCGGAAGAGCCGATTGTGGCAGCAGTAACTACAAGAGGGCAAACCAAGAAGGAAAGGGAGCCTGCGCCTAATTTGTTACCCATGGAACTTAAAGAAGCGCAATACAAGGACCCTACTTTGGCACCCTGCTTTAGGAAACTGCCCATGGCTAAGGAACCCAGACAGCACGGGGACATTTTTTCTAAGGATGGCGTACTTTATCGCAGAACGGGCAAGCCTGACCAAGGTTACAACCAGCTCCTAGTATCGAAACAGTACAGAAGCCAAATCCTAGAAATAGGGCACTCTCTTCCCTTCAGCGGACATATGGGACAGAACGCCACAAACCAACGGATAACCACTCATTATTGGTGGCCAGGAGTAAATACTGATATTATCAGATATGTCAAATCCTGTGCCCAGTGCAAACGTGTGCCACCCAAGCAACGGGCACCCCCAGTCTCTTTGGGTGAAATGCCAATAGTGGGGACACCATTCGAACGGGTTGTGATCGACATTTTAGGACCCTTAGAAAGGACTAAAAGAAGGAACAGGTTTATCCTGACCTTAGTCGATACATGCACTTTATGGGCAGAAGCTATCGCGCTAACATGCGCAGATGCCAAGCATGTCGCAGAAGCCCTCGTGCAGATTTTCACTCGGTTGGGATTCCCTCAGCAAGTGTTGACGGATAACGGATCTCCATACCGAAACCTGTTGATGGATGAGATCGTGAAGATCTTGAGGACCAAACACATCTACACAAAGCCTTATACTCCGGCCGGAAATGTGCTCGTGGAACGTGTTAGTGGAAACCTCAACATGATGTTAAGTAGACTGACACAAGTGAAACCTGAAGATTGGGATTGTTGCATTCCGGCAGCTTTATTTGGCTACAGAGAATCTCCTCATACTTCCACAGGATTTCCGCCAGCTACGCTTTTATTCGGCAGACCTATAAAGGGGCCGCTGGAAGCCTTACTTTGGTCGCTGACAGACCAGAAGGCTGATGAGACAGTTGTCTCAGCCAGTAAATACGTATCGGATTTAAAGGATAGGTTGAAACTAGGATGGGACCTAGCAACGACAAACTTTAAGCGAGCACGCACAAAGCACGCTAACCGATACAGGAAAGTTGCGAAAGAGAGAGAACTGGAAGCAGGAGAGAAAGTTTTGGTGTTACTCCCTACCGGAAACAACCAACTAAAGATCGGATGGCAAGGGCCGTTTACCGTCCTGAAAAAGATTTCTAAGGCTAACTACCAGATCTCTATTGAAGGAAAGGAAAAGGTTTTCCATTTAAATCTCTTAAAGAGATACTCCGAAAAACCAGTGCCAACCTCCGACCATCTCCTGGCGATCGCCAAAACTGACGAAGATGACGATAGTAACAGGGAAACTCCACTGCAATCACAGGAAATCGTTGAAAAATGTCAGAAGCGGCGACGCTCTTTCAAGCGCGCATGGGAGACATTCCAGAGAAAGGAAACTTTGGGAGTAGACTTGAGTAGGAACTTGCACAGAGATGGAGGGGGGAGATGAGATGGAAGAAGACAGACACCCTGAAGCTACGGATATAGGAAATTTAATTCCATAACGTAGACATGGAGTGCTTCCATATCTTAAAGGGGGGACGTTCTGTCACGGAGAGTTATGTTCATTGAATTTTCTATATTTTCCTCTTCTTTTCTTCCACATATGTTCTCTAATTATTGTCGCTCTTTACCTTTTTCCTGTGTTTTTTTCGCATTCGTCCGTGTGCGACTAAAATACATTACTATTTTGCCATTCTCCCTTTCGCTACTTTCGTTTCTCATTTAGAAACGCATTTCATTGCTGACGAAACGAGTAACTTGATTGCGTAGATGTCATTCGCACAGTTTGACGAGAGGTGCGATTATGGTTCATACTTAGACGTAGGACCAGACAATTTGGCGTGAGATTGACGAAATACACCGTGTATATTCGTTTTCGCCAGACATATAGGCGATAAATTTGTCTACATTTTCACCCGCCACAACACTCATGGTGGGCCATGGTCAGTTTGAAGTGTGAAAACTGCCACTGCATTTCAGACAAGTTGTCTACCTTTGTAATTGACACGCACGTTTCTCGGTCAGTTTGTTAAACGTAGGTGCAAAAACTGACCCTGCATTGCAGACAGGTTGTCAGAGATTCGCAACTGACACGCGCCCTCTCGGTCAGAAAGTGGCAGTTTATGACAGTTACGTAGGTGTTAGGAAAGGGGAGGCTATTGCGTGGTTTTGGAAATAGCGCAAATCTTTGTCTGGTTTAAGATATAACCAGAGAGTGAAAATTTATTTTCATTCTCGCTCCTAAATTCGCAGTAGACAGGAAGTTTCGTGCTAAGAGAAAAAGCTGTATAGTGAAGTTCTCAGTTTGTTTCGACAATTTGTCGAACTTCTAGACTTCCATAAATATAAGCATATAGTTCTTAAGTTGTGCGACTACATGTAGTTCTGTGTGAGGTAAAATATTATATATTATATTCTAGTATTTTGTGAAGTGTTTAAAGTGTTAAAGTCGCTTATTTCATATTTCTCTAGTTAGATTTTGTGCAGAGTGCCAAATTTATATAGTCTGTATTATTTTCTAGTGACGTGTTTCAGTGGAAAGCAGAATAAATTATAATTTCTAGCTGAAACAACAATGTAGCTATAATGAAGTTAATTTTACTGCTAAATAATCAGACGAGAACCAAATTTTCTAAACTAACGTATAAATGCTAGAAGCCTCATGAATGGTGACGGAATACGCACGTGTTCCTAATTCATGAGGATTGCTGATTTTTAAATATAACTTACGTCACGGGAATTTAAATGATAAGTCAAGCGGTACGCTTGCAGTTTAAAAATGTAATGTTATATTGAGTACATATATGTAAATTATTTGATATGTGTTCTTTCCATTTTTATATAGTGAAACTGTGGTACCCAACTTTGCCAGCGTTCTAGTACGTGAACATTATTTGTGAAGAAACTAATCACTTTCATTACCTGAACTTTAACGGTTAAATGAAGTAAGAGGCCTTCGCGCCAGAATTAATTCTTCCAGAATAACTCTTCAGTACAGTTCAGCCCGTTGTGGCAAGCAAAATATCAGTAACATTCCAACAGAGTTTTTGACTAGTATTGTGGTGACCAAATATAGTACCTTCCTGAAAGTAGACACCGATCTGACATTCCTTAATTCTAGAAACCAAAGCTAGTGACATTGTGCTCTGCAAACTTTCGTGCCTGGACAAATTTTATGTGACTTAACAGACATTCGAAAAATAAGAACACCCAAGGAATCGTTCCCTGAGACAGAGAATTCAGTACGTCTTGTTGGAGCTGTGGATTTCTTGGTCGAGGCTGCATTTACGGGTCTGTGTGAAGGTCCTAGAATTTATTATGTTCCCAGAGGCAGCGATCAAAGCTGTAAGTATAAATGTGTACACGTGGCCACGGTTGAATGAATAAGAGGGAACGCAAGTCTGAGTGTTATTTCACCGCTGTATTTTGACACCCATTTGCTGTCTTAATTTTTTTTCTGCAGAATTGTTGCACATGCAAGTTTTTTTTCTTTCTTAGGCTAAATCAGATTATCCAACTCTGTTCATACATTTACGAGAAGAAAAAATAACTCTTAGACTCAACACTATGTATCTATGACTCTTTGGGGGGGCTATCACTTTTGTTCCTTTTTTAACTCGACTGTGGGCTAAACATCAAGGGGAAGGATCTTACTGTGGGTCTATCAATTTTGTAGCATTTTTATTGACTTTATGACTATTTGTATATGCTTTGATGTAATTTCTATGTGTTGTGAAGAAATTTTAGATGATAATTAAAATTTCTCTTGGAATTAATAAGCGCGTTGGTCAGCTCGTTCTAGAATATTTATATATTCATTTGTTATAGTTTTCCCACGTCTGTGCGTCTACCTGTCGTCACTTGAATGTGCGTGCACGTGAGTGGATATATATATATATATATATATATATATATATATATATATATATATATATATATATATATATATATATATATATTTAATGTATATGTGTTAGACTGTCTGACTACTGTAGATCTGTCGTAGAAGATAGGTGAGAGAGAGAGAGAAGAGATCCCGCTCTCAGAGACAGTCTCTATCACTATTCTACCACCTCACTCGTGAAAATCTATTGCTATTACTACTTCTCACTGTGACTATCACTTATTCTAACCTATTCAGAAGGGACCAACCCAAGATTTAATTCTCCTATCAAAACTCTACGACACACAGGTTTGTCAGAAGCGAGAGAAAGTGGAGTGAATAATTCTTCTGTTTTTATAATCATTTTATTCACTTTGTTTTTTTCTCTTCCTTTTTTGTTGACTAATACTGTTATTTTCAGGATAGATTAATTAGGAACTCTGTTCTTTACAGTACAGTCAAGTTCTATACCATAGCGCAAATCTTTTGACCTTTTGGGGGTTATTTAACTTCTTCTTGTGGGATCGTGTCTCAACAGAGGGGATTGCACTTTTGGGTTTATTTTTTAATCTCTGTAACATATGATTTCTATTGATATTGATATAGTGGATGTTGTGAAGTTTTTCATGATAATAAAAGTAACAAAATTTAATTACCTGTGTCGGTCAGCTCGGCCCAATATCCCTACTCCATTTACTATAGTTTCACGTTTTTGCGTCTAATTGTCGTCACTTATCTGTGTGTGTATGTGAGTGGTTAATAATCTATATGTTAATATATACGGAAAGGTGAATTGTCTGATAGACAAATTACAGTCGTAAAGATAGGCTAGATTAGAGTATCTCCTCAATCCAGGGACAGATTCTACATTTAACTATTCACTCGTGAATCTATTTCTTTACCTTATCTCTCACTGAGTTACCACCTTTTCAGTTCTTTTCAGACGGGACCAGAATCTATCTTAAATATCTACCCAAAATCTACGACAGAATGGGTTGGCTCGTTTCCTGGATTTTGAGCTAGATCTTGAACTAGTACCACAGAAAGGGTGCGAAGTCCTGAGATTTGTTTTTCTAGTACGTCAGATTGAGTTTGTTTCCAAATTTGGATCTAGTCTGTATCTAGATAATTGACTAAAGTCTGATATTAAAATCTTTTTTATAGCCTAGATAGAGCAGAGTGTGGTTGTCTCGTGAGTTTAAGCAACACTAATAAAATTTTCCCCTAGATAAATGTTGTGTTTATGGGCTTGCTGAGGACACACACACACATATATATATATATATATATATATATATATATATATATATATATATATATATATATATATATATATATATATATATATATATATATATATATATATATATATATATATTATTTTTTCCACAGCATTTTAGAGTTATATTCAGTTAGATTTGGAGGGTGATCTTTGTCTGAGAGATGTTATGTAATGATTTTATACTAAAAGGCCGATGGTAGCGCGTGATTGTCTGACAATCACCAGGTTTTTTTTAAGCAGCGGTGTTTGAGCTAAGCTAAGGAGTGCATTCTGACTTCACGTCAAGTTAATAGCCTCCCTTACCCTAACTGACTTCAGGTGTGGACTTGTAGGTGGACTAAAAATTAAGGAAAGTTTTTTTTCTCCTTAAATTTTTGAAATAAAATTTTTTTTGTTTCCGCCGTAGTAACGTAGTTTTTTCAGTTGATAGTCTGATCTACCATTTATATGGTTTAATAATAATAATAATAAATTCTTTAAGCGCCAAACACGGCGCATAAGGCAGAAACCAGTGCTCTCCAGGTTGTTCGTTGTGACGCCACTCCTCTTAGCTCTTGCACATTATTTAGGCCCAACGTTCTTCCTTCTCTTATTATTGTTCTTCTGAGTGTTTTCTTTTGGTCTTCCTTTTTTCCGCTTACCCTCAGGAACCCAAGTGAGCGCCTGTAGTGGTATTCTGTTGTTTTGCATTCGTAGGACATGACCGATATATGACCATCGTCTTTTCCTTATATAGTCGGAGACATATTTCTGCCTAGAGTCTTCTCTTATTTGTCGATTAGTCTTGAATTCTTTCCAACTGATGTTCATGAGTTTTCTAAGACATTTGTTCTCGAATGTATTCAGCTTGTTCTCCAATGATTTTGTTATTTTCCAACTCTCACAGCCGTATGTTAACACTGAGATAACATTTGAATTAAGCAGACGAAGCTTGGTATGTATATTCAATGATCGTAATTTCCAAATGTTAGATAATCTTATATGGTTTAAGTCGTCTGTATTAGGATCCTTGTTGCCAGATAATAACAGCGATAGATTAGATAACTGATAAAAAGGAGGAGGTATCTCAGTTAAATTACAGAATATTTCGTTTTGTATTTTCTCGTAAGTGGTAGGCAACCAGTGTATCCTTTTTCTTACTTCTTTCTCGGGTAAGTCACAGTCAGTTATTTGCCATGGCTGAGCGTGGAAATCTTAGATCACTGATAAGAGAGGAAGCAAGGGAAGAGGGATTACAAGTAGAAGAAGTGAAAGTTTTTGTCAACGAAGAACTTGACGGATACTTGAGAGGAAAGCAGACAAAGCTAGGGAGCAGAAGAAGATTGACGAGGAAATGGAAATTTGCAGGGCGAACGAACGAGAGAAGGAGAGACAGCACGAACTGGCGCTTAAGACCCTAGAGGTCCAAAGCCGTGGGGCTGCCTCTACCTCCAGCAACGAAGACTCTCTACCTCAGTCACAGATAACTGATCCGTCCAACACTCAATCTCCTCAACTAGCAGCTATGTCCTTTGCCCTGGAATCCTTCCCAAGCCCCAATGATAAAATTGACTGCTATCTAGAAATATTTTAGAGAATGACAAATCTGTACGGTTTATAAAGGTCGGGTTGGTGTGTAAAGCTTTCTCAACCTTTAAAAGGCTCTGCGTATGATGCGTACGCGAAACTGGGAAACAGCCACCAAGACGATTACGACATGTTGAAGAAGGCTTTACTTGAGCATTTTGAAATGAAAGCTCGCAAATGTGTGCAACTGGTTCTAACAGCAGAAAGGAAAGCACTGAAACTTTTCAGCAGTTCTCTTCTCGTCTGAAGGGATACTTGACAAAGCGCATGGAGCTTTCAGAGCTTCCCTCTACCTCTGAAGGACTGGAGGAGTTCGTTGTAACCGAACAAATAAGGAACACTTTGTTAAGTGACACCCGTAGATTTCTGGCTGAACAAGGCGCAGTAAAGCTGTAAGACATTTTGAGCAAGTATGAGCGATATAGCAATGCGCTGGCCGAACTGCCAGGCACAAAACGCAAACCGACAGAGGAGCCTTCTCGGAAAAATAATCTAGAGCAGTCTTCCCATTCTTCACCCCACCATAACCACAGAGAAACAATACCCCAGAATTCCCCTCCGAAAAAATCTTAATACTATAATTAGTACCCCACCCAGCATTCTGATCAGCCCAAGCGCCCTGCATGGCAGCGCAGCCAGAAAGGGCAAGACAAAGGGAAAACCCTTGCTCACGGGACATCTGATCAGGGCAAGCACACCGGGCCTAATCGCATCGGATGCTTGCAAACAGTCTCGCAAGGAAGAATTAATGTAAGTGATTCTCAACCTGAGGGGGAGAGGCCCTCAACGCGAGGAACTGTTATTTTGAACGGTACTTCAGCATATTGTTTGTTTGATACATGGTTGTCATTTGATTGCATTGTCGCAAGACACTTGGTCAAACCCGGTCAAAAGACAGAAGAAACCGTCAAACTATGTGGAGTTTTCAAAGGAGATGCACCCATGACGCTTCCCATAGCATTGGTGGAGATACACTCTGATTTTGTTAGTGGTGTGATCAAAGCGGCTATTATGGATGACCCGATCTACTTGGCTGTAGATGTGTGTTTATTGGGAGACCGAAAGAGCCAATTGTGGCAGCAGTAACTACAAGAGGGCAAACCAAAAAGGAACGGGAGCCTGCGCCAAATTTGTTACCTACGGAACTAAAAGAGGCGCAACAAAAGGATCCTACTTTGGAGCCCTGCTTTAGGAAACTGCCCATGGCCAAGAACCCCAGACACAATGGGGACACCTTTTCTAAGGATGGCGTACTATATCGTAGAACGGGCAACCCTGAACAAGGGCATAATCAGCTCCTAGTACTGACGCAGTACAGAGACCAAATCTTAGAAATGGGGCACTCTCTTCCCTTTAGCGGACATATGGGACAAAACGCCACAAACCAGAGAATATCGACTCACTATTGGTGGCCAGGAATAAACACTGATATTATCAGATATGTGAAATCCTGCGCCAAGTGAAAACGTGTGGCACCCAAGCATTGGACACCCCCAGTTCCCATGGTGAAATGCCAATAGTGGGGACACCATTTGAACGGGTTGCAGTCGACATTGTAGGACCCCTAGAAAGGACTATAAGAAGGAACAGGTTTATCCTGACCTTAGTCGACACATGCACTTTGTGGGCCGAAGCTTTACCGCTAACATGCACAAATTCCAAGCATGTTGCAGAAGCCCTAGTGCAGATATTTACACGGTTGGGATTCCCTTAACAAGTGTTGACGGATAACGGATCCCAATTCCGTAGCCTGTTAATGGAGGAGATCTTTAAAATCTTGAGGGCCAATTACATCAACACCAACCCGTACCATCTGGCCGTAAATGGGCTCGTAGAACGCTTCAACGGCAGCCTCACAATGATGTTACGTAAGCTGGAACAAGAGAACCTGAAGATTTGGACCTTTTCATTCCTACAGCCTTATTCGCCTACAGGGAAGTCCCACAGGCCTCTACAGATTTCCCACCAGCTACTCTTTTATTCGGCAGTCCTATTAAGGGGCCGCTAGAAGCCTTACTTCGGTCCTTGACAGACCAGAAGGCTAATGAGACAGTCGTCTCAGCCATTAAATACGTATCGGAACTTAAGGAAAGGTAAAAATAGGATGGGATCTAGCAACAACACACATTAAGAAAGCACGCGCAAAGAATGCTAAACGATATAATAAAGCAGCGAAAGAGAGAGAACTACAACCAGGGGAGAAGGTTTTGTTGTTACTGCCAACCGTTCACCGTCAAAATTATGTAAAGAAGATTAATATTGGACCAAGATAAAGGTGTGCTAATGGTAGAAGTTGTGGAATCTCCATGGTAAAAAAAGCAGAGGTTGACCAGAAGAACACATGGAGAATAATGACGGCACGCAACAGGAGAACTTGGCATGTGTTTGTTGTAGACTTGCTCTCACTGGAGAGCTAAAGTATATTGATTCAACGTTAGTGGTGATGATGCTGGCGCTAGTGATAATGTCGGCGACGATGACGACGATGTTATAGATGATGTAAACAATGATGACATTCACAATTATTGAGGAACCTGTGGCATGAGTAGCTGTCGTCGTAACAATGACAGCGCCTGCAGCCGTCCTTGTACCAGGTTTGCCCAGGTTTTTTACCGTCTGGACATTTACCTGTGGGTAGAGATACCTTTGTGTATTAATCTCAGGTTACTATGTAAGTATAGATACGTCCTTGTATTAAGCCCTGATTACTATGTAAGCAGAGATACCTCTGGGTATTTATCTCAGGACACTGTGTATGCAGAGCCGGTGCTTTCATTGGGCCAACTAGACAGCCGCCTAAGGCGCAGACCTCAGAGGGGCGCAGTACTGACATCTGAGTGGCACTGTTTTATACAAAAATATCACTAAATTTCAAAAAGAAAAAGAAGACAACATGTAAAAAAGTGTAAACTAAACAAAAAATCAGAATATAGAATTTTTTCATAAAACTATAATTAATTATATTATCTAGCACTTTAGAGACATTTATCTTAACATAAAAAAATATATGAATTGTCAGTTGCATTTTTACATGTGTTAAAAAACTAATGTTTATTTCACTGTGTCCCTCAAAGGTCAGCACAAAAGACAAGTCCTGGACATAAACCCACGTGCCTTTTGTGTGCCCTGCAATGCACACTCTTTAAACTTGGTAGTCAATGATACTGTTAATAGTAGTCTGGAAGCAACTAGATTCTTCAGTTTGGTTCAACTGATCTATAATTATTTCTCTGCATCGAATCGGCGTTGGCAAACTCTAACTAGCCATGCATCAGACATAACTGTTAAGCCATTCAGTGAAACACGATGGGAGAGTAGGATCAATGCCTTGAAACCACAGAGAAATATATATGATGATTTAACAGAGATCTTTACAGACCTAGAAGGTTCATCTGTAAATACTTCCCGAATTGAAGCTAAGGGGCTTGCTGATGCAATTTGTAAGTTCCAGTTTGTGGTATCCCTTGTTACATAGTACAACATCCTTTTTAAAGTCAATCTTACAAGCAAGCTGCTAAAAATATATGGAAGCTGATTTAAATTCTTCTACAAGCTAGTGACCTAGAATTACCATGTGGGCTGCAGGTGTGATGAGGGTTTTCAAAAGGTTTTAACAGATGCTATTGAGATTGGAAAGGTGCTAGAGCTACTACCAAACTTTGAGACAGAACAAGTTAGAAAAAGGAGAAAAGATCGGCAGTTTGAGCATGTGGTCCAAGCTGAGCAAGAACTAAAACAAAAATTCAAAGTAGGTTTCTACTTTGCTGTCTTAGACATGGCCATACAATCTGCTGAAGCGAGATTCAAACAGCTACAACAATATTGTGACGGTATTGCTTCCGCTGCTTTGCAGTAGTGGTTCAACAGTGGCCAAAACTCAAGAGTATTTGATATGGGTCTTCAAAGATTTCTACCTTCGCACAAGATGACTCTTGGCAGAGTTGTAGATAGAAGGATAATGATGCTTTTATCTGAAAGTAGTCTTCACAAGATATTCAGACAAGCGAAAACAATGCTGCTTTGGCTGAGCACGTTAATTCTATGATCTGCCGACAACTTTTGTGAAGGATTAAGCAATTATTAATTTCTAGCTAGTTAAGCCCCCACCCTGATTTACTCAGTGGAATTTTTATTGTTCTGGTAAAGCTGTTTTTAGAGTGTGTTTAGTAAATTGACTGAGACAAACATGCAGTACATTTAAAATGATTAAATCTAAGTTAAATTTGTATATTAACAAAAACAGATTTAATAATCATTTAGTTTTAACAAGGGTTAAAATAATTGAATAGTTTAAAAGAAAATGTTCATAATTGAATGATAGTAGGTTTTATGAAAAAAGTTCACTTGGCAGCCTATCGGTTTTACTTAGCTGCCAATAGTAGTTTCTGCTCCTGCTGATGGGTTCTGTGCAGATAGGTCACTGGAGTTCTCGCGTCTCTGGTCAAGATTAAAGGTGCAGCACGTTCCCAGAAATGTCAAGGAGTAACTGCCAAGCTGGTCCTGCGTTTCTACGTCAGTCCACTTCTACCCTCACTTTGTTCCAGAGATTAGTACCTTCACTGGTACCACCACCAACAACTATGGTAAAAGAATAGAAACGAAACGCTCTCCTGAGTATTGCGTTTCCCGACACATACTTATGTGTCCCCTTTCTCCTATTCTACCATCCCATCTATCTCAGAATTTACCCTCGATGAGAATTAAACTTAATCCCTCGAGAGAAACTTTCTTTACATTTAAATTGAATAGCTTTATTCTTATTTTACATTTAAATGAAAAGGTTAAAAGTAGAGATATAATATGTTTACATTTACATCTCCAATGTTTGAAAAGTGCTCACAATATAATCTGAATCTGTTGTCATTTACATTTACATTGATCGAAAAGTTTGACACTTTCATTAATTTTAAAGAGAATATTCATTCATTCATTCATAACCCTCAACTCCCAAAGGAGCATGGGCCTTCAACAAACACATGCCAAGTCCTCCTGTCATGTGCCATCATCTCTAGTTCTTTCCACGTTCTCCTGAACATTTTCACTTCTGTTTCCAGCTCTCTTCTCCATGTGAATCTTGGTCTACCTCTGCTTCTCTTGCCCTGGGGGTTCCAGAACAAGGACTGCCTTGTAATGCTATCAACAGGTTTCCTCAGTGTGTCCTATCCATCTCCATCGTCTTCTTCTCATCTCTTGTTCCACTGGCACTTGTCAAGTTCTTGTCATCAGTTTCACGTTGGTAACCTTGTCATACCATTAAATCCCTCTATTCTACGCAAGCACTCATTTATGAAAGTCCGTACCTTTGTGAATATATGTTTACATAAACATTTACACTTGTACGAAACTGTAAGCATTATACTTAGAATGTACACCATTTCTTTCATCTTTCCCTCCCTCCTCCATTTGGAACTTGGGACTGCCAAAGCTTTTAGTTTTCTGCAAGTAGCCAGCAATAAAACAGTCACCAGTCCTTGCAGTGGTGGTTCATGAAAACTTACTTACTTACTTATTCGTTCCCCTTCTAATGTAAGGTGTAGAGGTTTGGAAGAGAGAGCACCAGGCTATCCTATCGTCTGTCTTCCTCCTTGCCTGGTTCCATTCTAGTCCTCAGTTCTTTAAAGATTGTCTAATGTTGTCCTCCCAGCGGACTCTGGGTTGTCCTGGGGGTCTGGATCCCTGGCTCTTTATTTCCCATGCTTGTCGTGGTAGACGATCTTCTCCCATTCTGCAGACATGGCCAAACCATCTTAGTTCGGACTTATCTACTTGGGTCTGCAGGTGGTGGGATTTTAGGCCTTGACGTATCGTCTGGTTGCGGACCATGTCTCTTCTTGTTACTTCAACCGCCTTCCTCAGATACCTCATTTCTGAGATGTGGATCTGGCTTTTGTGGATTGTAGTCATTGCGCATGACTCGCATCCATATGTTAAGACTGACACATAGGTGGAGCGGTATACAGCCATCTTCGTTTTCTTACCAACCTCTCTCTTGCTGAGGAATTCTATATTTATGGCCTAAAAAAGTCTCCCAGCTGCTGCTTTTCGAGTGGCCATTTCTTCTTTGATGCCTCCCTTTCGGCCTATAATAGATCCGATGTATATAAAGTGGTCGACCTGCTCCAGGACCTGTTCTCCCAGCTTAATCTGATGTCTTCTTTCTTTTCGTGATATCACCATGGATTTTGTTTTAGAGCTGCTTATGACCATCCCTCTCTTCGCCAGCTCTTCCTTCCAGACTTGCAGGTTGGATTGGAGATGTGCCACTGATTTAGCAATCAGGGCAACATCCTCAGCAAATGCCAGCTCTGAAATACAGACCTGTCTCATCTTCCAGTACCGCAATGAATACCTTCTTGTTCTCTCCTTACATGACCTGATGACATCGTCCATGAGGAGTATTAAAAGATAAGGTGACAGGATATCACCTTGTCTTACACCAGTGGTGGTCCTGAACTATTCTGTCTTATGGTTTGCTGTCCTTACATAATTTCTACAAGACTTGTAGAAGCTCTGTATAGCATGAATCAGAAGTGCAGGAATGTTCTTCCTTGCCAAACAGTCTCAAAATTTGCTCCAGGGGACCCTGTCAAACGCCTTTTCCAGATCTATGAAACAAAGATGGATCTCACTCTTATACCCAATTCTCACCCTTTTTGAAAATCCGTGTTATGATGGCAATCCCCCAATCCTTTGGTTCATGAAATTATCATTCTATATGATGAGGATTCCAGCCTCAAATGACGTGGGCATCCACTAGCGATTTTCACATATTAATATTTACATGGCAATATATGCACATTATTTCACATGTTAGTAATGAAAAATATAGAATGTAAAATGACAACTTACGCCAATCCTGGCTCACCAACGTTTTGCTCAGATAAATAAAGTTAAGGCACTTGATTAGGCATCTTACATTTGTTCTTGTGGGTCGTTACTTTTTATAAGATAATTCCCTTTATGACTCCGCATGTTTCAGTTTCCTCGGATATTCCGGTTTTCCTTATTTAATTGATAGAGTTTTCGTGGGCTGTTTTGGAAGTCCTTATGAATACTATAATAAAAGGTTCCCGGTCTGATAAGATGGAATCCTGATTCTAAAGTCTGGCAAGTCTGGCGTCTTGGCAAGCGATTTCTCACAGTGTCTTAACACTGAAGCGTGTCAGGTTATATTCCTGTCCTACCCCTGCCTCTGTTTGTTATGGAGCTGCTCAGGGCTCCAATCATTTCAAACAAAAATGTTGGGTGAGGTAATTTCAAAATATTCAGACATGGAATAATTTTGCGAGTGATGCAAAGGTCACGTTTTCCGTATATGGCAATCAAACCTCCTATGCCTTGTGTACCAACTCACAAACACATCGGTAAACTCTCTCATCAATGTGTGTTAGATGTAACATCTTATTACTTTATCGAAAGTAATGTTGTCAATCCTGTCTGTCCAAAATATGTCATCCCGTATTACCAGATTTGCGACGAGCGCAGTCCCGCCTTATCAGCAATTAAGCAAATGCGCTGAGGGATTTAGTGTTAAGCTGATGTCTGATATCGGCCGCAGCAGATATTAACCAACATGGTTGTCGATAATATTATCTCAGCGGGGATGGACAAGACGAAATATACAAAAGGTAGTGTAAGAATGAAAATACCAAATATCTGCTACACATAGCAGAGAGAGAAAGAAAGAAAGTGCGACAATTGAGAGCACGCAATAAAAATCAATGAAAAATGTAACTAATACTGCCGTAGTAAAACAGAGATCGAGCAGGGTTGTCCCATTCTGTCATAAATATAATTCCCTATTTGGCTTGCTGTATTATATATACAGTATCAACAAAAAGTCTACTGAAGATGTGCTTAAGGCCTACAAGAAGTTGGAACAATCATTGGTGCACATTTGAAACAAAGATATTAATGTTGAAGATCTGTGCTGTGAACTTATAGCAATAGCTCAAAGACTTCCAAAATCCATGCCGCCATAAGACGTGCTTCTCTTCATACTACAACAAAAGCTCCTGGATAATGTGCTTTTGTTTTTGTAGCTCTAAGGATCCTTATCACACTTCACTCCAGTGTCAGTGGTAAGTGGTGAACGCAGTTTTCAAAGCTCAAACTTATGGAAACTAACATAAGCCCAACGTTGTCGCAAAAGAAACTAGTTGGCTTGGCAACTATATTAACTAAAAATGCCCAATCAACAGCACTTGACCTGAGAAATTTTTGGTGGTGTGATTTGCAAAGGAAAAGGCAAGCAAAGTAAAATTTTGATGTGCCTGAAATTGAAACTTTTAAGAGACTTACATTTTAACATCACAATTTACAAGATTATCCAAAATAATTTGTGAGCTAAAATACTTTTTTTTTTTTTTTATCTGTGAAAAATAATCAAAGATTGTTGTATTACTTATTCTTGCAATTTAAAATAAATTTAGCGGTTCCATGTTTTGTGCTTTCCAGTTTATCTACAAGACATCTGGTTTTGAAAACTGAAGAAGGCAATTTTTTAATTGGGGGGGGGGGGGGGGGAGAGGGGGGGGGGGGGGGGGGGAGGAGAGATGGGGAGATGCAAGCAGTTAACCTTGCCTATAGCGCAAAATAACTTGGCACCAGCACTGTGTGTATGGAGAGATTCTTCTTCTATTTCTTTCGTCCTTGACCGCTGATTGACAAAGCAATCAGTGACAAATGTGATGTGAGTATTAGTGGTCCAATAAATTATGGGATATAAGCTAGCGTAATAATGGGACGAGTTAGTGAGTGTAAAAGTGGAGGGTTGGAGAAAGAGTGTGAAGCATAAATATGCTGTAAATGCTGTAAATGTTAACAGGAATCCTGTGGTGAAGTGGGATGTTATAAATACTTATAGGGAACTTAGTGTACTGACTGAGATCTGAGATTCCAGCTGTATTTAAGAGTAGTGGTAATATCTATGATATCTATATCTA
Organism: Oreohelix idahoensis; assembly: GCA_024509875.1. Classification (NCBI taxonomy): domain Eukaryota; kingdom Metazoa; phylum Mollusca; class Gastropoda; order Stylommatophora; family Oreohelicidae; genus Oreohelix; species Oreohelix idahoensis. Next base: position 412,506 of record JAMPIV010022292.1, read on the forward strand.
TTAAGTAGTACCTTATATAGATACTTACTTGCTACCACATATCTATATATCTCAGTCAGAATTATTCTGGAATAGTGTGATGCTACGTTATGTGTCTAGGGTATGTGAATGGTGAAGTGTAAGTCACAACAACAGACAGATAAACAATTTAATTTAATCCACTACTCTTAACAACACTGTGACACTCACATACATATAACACTCTATGAGAATATCTTAAAGAAGTCACTAGTAACGTTTCAAATAACAATATGTATTCATTACTGGCATGAATGAATATGTGTCCTGATTCAACTACAAGGGAACCAGGAATCACAATCAATTTAAATTACAAGTTATGTACAGAATGTATTTAATATGAATATTGTAGTGACATATATTATTACAAATGTTCTATGTGTGTCAGTTGTGTAGTAGTAAAATGAGGTAATACTGGTTTTGTTTTGTTCAAGCTCTGTTGGTATTTGTCATCATGACTTCAATAGTTTGTCTTTAGGGACCAGTATTTGAGATGTTCAAAGTTCCTGATTTTAAGACAAGTAAATTCCCCTCTGAATAGTATTTTTATAAAGTTATTTCAAGATGAGGGGACATAATGTTGAGCTCAGCTGGCCAACTCTGCTTATCTTGAGTGATGGCGGCAGGAAAGGACTCCTCTGCTCGAATTCTCCTCTGGGCTCAGGAGACACCTCACTGATAGCTAAAAAGACCAAGGAGTATGCTGTCCGACTCTGGATTCAGCAAATCTCTGACCAGATGCTGCTCAGTACCATCAAGACCACTGTCCCACAATTCATACGAATAACACAGATACGTTGATTAGCAATGAATTCTGGCACAAACTGGCACAAACTTCCATCTGCCTATGTTCCAGGCTTTTATTGAGCCAAATATATGCTGGCTTCAACGCACTGATGCTTTATCAAGTGTATTTAAACAAGTGGTTTCGAACTAACGCTCCCAAGTGTGTATATCAGCGAGACTGGCCAATGAGCCACGTTTCGACAAGTGTTTGAAAAAATGTTATCTTTTCCCGTCTCCCCTAACAACCAAGATAGTATTTATAGCCCGACCGATCGTGGTTAGGCTTTCATTTGTTGCGCTCCAATCAATTTGGAGTTTACATGGTAGGCTATTTCTGTAACGTAAATTTTTTTCAAACACGTTAAAAAAAAATCTTATGAGCAGAAATGATTTTATGCTGTCAGGCACCCCCAATATTTTATTTTGGGTATAATTTATTAATTCCTGGACTATTTGCGTAACGTTTTACATATTATTTGTCAGCAAGGCCTAAGGAACCCAAAAATACTAATTTAAAGGAGCTACGTGGCTGCGTTCAAAATATGCAATTTCTTCTACCTCCTGTTTCGAAGATGTGCTGTCTGGGTACTGTTATGTGTTCAAACGTAAACCCATCTAATGTTGTCTTTTCTAATAAGAGTTTGTTATGATTTATAAACCTAACTCTGGGAAAGGGTAGTGTATTTTATCACTGTCCGTCTGAAAAAAAATTAGTGCATGTAGACTTACACGCGTGATGCCAGCATTTGTATATCGCGCGTCGCGTGTTGCATGCGTTCCTGATTTTCAGCCCTCCCCTCTCGCTATCATTTTGTCCATCTGTTCGTTCGTTTTGGTAACGTAATATAATTAATGTTAGGATTAATTTAGGTCATTACGCAGTACGTCTCAATGTTTTTCTTAGAAATGCAGCACACGTTTCATTGAAGAAGGCGGGTAATAATACAGTAAGCTTTTATATCAACGTGAAAGCGTTACAATTTGCAGACGAAGCAGAAAACAAGGGGGATTTCGAGTACATTCTTTGTGACAGCACTGTTATTTTACCATTGCTCTTCTCTTTATTAATTTTATTTGTTAGGCTTCATATTTACCTAATAATTTATATATGTGGATTAGAATATTCCACGACACATCCCCTCTTAAAACAGACATTATATGTCAGTCCTTTATTCTATATACACATAGAGAAATTTATTATTATTTCTGGGGTTTACGGTGATTCTCATCACACGGATGGCGGCTTAAAAAATCCGCTCCCAGATTGGTTTTTCCCGATATATATTCAATGCTAAAATTATATGGAGCCAGAAGCAAAGACCATCGGAGTAACCTAGAGTTCTCATGCTTAGCCTGTGCTAAAAACGATAAAGGTTTGTGGTCAGTTTGCAACTTAAATGCCTTCCCATATAGATAAATATTGAATTTCTTTATTGCCCATATTACTGCAAGACATTCTTTTTCGCTAGTTGAGTAGTTGATTTCAGCTTTATTCAACTTTCTGCTAGCATATGCCACTGGGCTTAATTCCCCATCCAATGCATCTGATTTCTGTAGTAGAGTTGCACCTAACCCAATATTACTTGCATCCGTCCTTACTATGAATTCTTGACTTAAGTCAGGTAATTTCAAAATGGGTTTACTTGTGAGCTTTTCCTTCAATTCTTGGTAAGTCATTTCACATAGTGGTGTCCATGTAATGCGATCTGGATGTCCTTTACGTGTCAATTCAGTTAACGGTGCACATATGGAATTAAAGTTTTTGATATACTTCTGGTAGAAACCACATAATGAGACAAAGGATCTCACGTCCTTCTTGGTTTGTGGTCTCGGGGCTTTCTGTAGTTTCTCTAAATTCTTTGGGTCAGGGGTCATGTTTCCCTGATAAACTGTGTGTCCCAAAAATTCCAATTCTTTACATCCAACGCAACATTTGGTTGGTCGGGCTGTTAAATTTGCCTCCCTAAGTCGATCAAACAGCATGTTCAGAGAGTCAATGTGTTCCTCAAATGTTTCATGTTGCTATAAGGATATCTTCCCCTTAAAATTAGTTATACCAGGGATTAATGTCAGAGGGATCCAACTAAATTATTCTACATCATTCTAGAGAAGACGACTAGGAGAAATCTTTCAACTCACCAATATGGCCAATCTATAAACTCCATAGTGTTTCCTTCTGAGCGTAACTAAAAGCTAGGTTTGAGTCTACACACCTCAGGATTTAACGGGGAATGATGATTAGTATCCTTTACTCAGGAATTCCCACTTTTGAGAAATATTTTAAGCTTTATTTAGTTCTCGGCAAAACAGCATGATTTTGTCATCCGGCAATGGAATCCACCTACTGTCCTTACTGTAATCAGCATTCAGTCATACCTCGGTAAATCTGATGACAGAGTCTATTTTTCTACTCAGAGGGCTTCCTCCATCAAAGTAACCCAAACACGGAACTATACGAAGACTCACTGTGCGAAATAATTCCTTCCTTCAATAGTTAGTCTACCTCTTCCTTCTACACGACTTTATTTCCTTAGCAATCGGTAATCGAATAGGGTTTTCATACAGTGACAGGTGTGGACGGTCTCATGAGTTTCCATATCAATATTCAAAATAGGTATGTTTGCCATGGTCGGGTCTGTAAACACCTCCTGGGATGATTATTTAGACTCCAACTAGTTGCCACTCTCTCTTTCTGTGTATATTCGTTACATGTGTACCCTGATTTTCTCACTGTGCTGCTGTCTCCCCAAGGGGTGTCCTGTGTATTGGATATTCAAATGATTGAAAGTGGTTCCCTTTTTCATTCTACTTGGCGAAGGACAAGCGTCCCCAACATGTGTGGTTCATCTTTCAGGATGCTCTCTTTCCAAATCTTTACTTCATGCGAGATCTCATCATGAGAGATTTTTTCTGTTCCCCCTTTCGTCCATCTATCGTATAATTTGTTTCTAGGACACATTCTCTAGAAATCCTGTAATATGGACATCCTGCCCATCCAATTTTGTAACGTCATTCTGACTCCCGTGGGCCAAAAGACAGACAGTACCTTCTTCTCCCACAGCCAAATTTTCTGTCTTTCGTCCTTCCTGTCTTTCTATACGGCCAGGCATTTTTCTTCCTGGCCTTATGTTTTTACTATTTTCAATTGCGGCTAGTTTGCCAAGGCAAGTTTTCAAACCGCTGTGTGTCAGCGTCATTCAAACATATTGGTATGAAGATGTAATGTTTTCCTCTGCCTTTTCATCAGGCCACGTTCTTTAACTCAAGACTACACTATGTGTCCTTTTAATTGTGTGGACCCTATTTGTCCAATTGCAACCGGTATAGGGTCTCTTCCCACTCGAATCTGCTGTTTAGTTGAATTGATTTTTTCCCTCCCAGAATTATCATTCACAAAACGACCGCTACCAATTTTTCTTTTGGGGCTGCCTCCCCACTTAAAATTCTTGATGAGAGATTTCCTCTCTACATCTTCTTCCTCCAGTTTGTTTAAGTCCGATTGAGGGATTGTCGGCTTATCCTGGGGTAAGACATCTTTTTGCACTCTCCGCATAGTGGCCATTGTAAAACAGTTAAGTGAGCTTGTCCGTGAAAAGGGGCTTCCCATTCCATTTGGTCCACTTTATCAAATTTATTTTTCCTTTTATTGTCAGGCCTGAGTTTGCCCCGTGGCGTGTCCAGGTCCTGATCCATGTTCCCACTTGTGGGTGTTCCCTCATGTGCTATGCTACACCTTTCTACAAAATTCTCAATGTCCCATCTTGCTTTGGGCCAATAATAATTGTGAGCCACCTTTTGAATGATGGTACCTATCTTCTCATGGTCCCCATCTGGTTTCACATGTAGGCTCCTTATTAATTCTGTCCTATATCTCTTTGGAAGAACCAGCTGTCCGTGACCATGGGATCTAGTTCCGGCCTTCCTATACAACAACTTGTTTTTCATGTAAAAATCTCCCTTGCCTGGAGTTGTATGACAAGTTGACAATTTTCTGAAACAAGGCTTGAGTGTTTTATCCCCAGCCTGTGCCTTCCTCATCTCTTCTGGAGTGGTATCTAACATAATATCCTCCTCCTGTCTTGAGGTCGACCTGACCTGAAGGGTTGCCATATACACAGGTTTCCTTCTGCAACGGTCAGTGTCATGATTGTCCATCTGACAATTCTTACACCACCCTTTTCCTTGGTTGAAAGATTTTCTTTCATCATATTTCCTTTCATCGAATTGTGGGAATTTATTTTTATTTTCATACCGTGGCCTATCAAATTGGTGCTTACCTTTATTTTGATCCCTAGGATCAAATTTATTAAAGTTCTGTGGTGCCCTAAAGTTATCCACTTGTTTCTTTTTATTACCTGTTACATCTGCTTGAGCTGCTTGATACCTTTCAGCAACATTTAGCAACTCACCCAGCCTCTCTGCACCTTGTTCCATGAGAAACTTTCTCAGGTCTGGAGCCATGGACTCTCTTAGTTGCTCTATAAGGACCATTTCCTTAAGATCTGGGTTTTCCCCAGAGAAGTCCATTTCTCCAAGTATGTCTCGATTCGTGCAGAGAACTGGTGATAGGTTTCACCTGACAGTAGTTTAGCATTCCTAAATTTTTTCCTGTAAAACTCTGCATTCTTTTCATACCTTAACAAAAGAGCCTGCTTTAGCATGTCATAATTTTCCTGATCACCTCTGCTCATTTTTGCAAAAACTTCATAAGCTGCCCCACGAAGTCCCTGAGATAACTTAAGCTCCACCTTTCTCTCTCTAACCCATACGTGGTAGCTAATAGTTCGTACCTATTTATATAGCTCTCAATATCATCGTCTTTCTCAACAAAATGATCTAAATGAAAATTCATAGCTGAGATTGAGGCTCCTTGAGTAACCGTAGCATCAGAGGCAAAGGGACTGGCACCATTTTCAGGAGCATGGCCTTGAAACTCAAACTCCCTTAGTCGTAACTCATGTTCCCTTTGTAATCTCTTCTCCTCCTTTTCTGCTTCCCTCTCTGCAGCTAATTTCTTCTCTTCCCTTTCTGCAGCTAATTTCTTCTCTTCCCCTTCTGCAGCCTGTCTTCTTTCCTCGGCTTCCAATGCTTTAGCCTCTTTGTCAGCCTCAATCTGCAACCTCTTAGTCTCAGCCTCAGCTTCAAACTGTAACTTCTTAATTTCCCTGTCAGCCTCTAACTTTCTTTCGGCTTCAAACCTTCTTTCTTCACGTTCAATAAATTTGTCACATTCCGTAGTAACATAGGCAACCATAACTTGCCCATCTAATCCTAACTCTTTTGCAGTCTGAACCGCAGCAGATCGAAATTTGGCCAGGTCCGCCATTGTCTATTATGTAAATTTATACAATGTCTAACCAACAATTCAATCTCTAATGGACAACACAGGCACCGTGAGCTCAACCTTATTTAATTCCACCCCAGGATACCTTTTAATTCTTATATTCCCTGAAGTGAATTACCCCCAATATTTTTAATAGTTAAAGATTCAAAATCCCGGACGAGCCCCCAATATATGTGGTGAAGTGGGATGTTATAAATACTTATAGGGAACTTAGTGTACTGACTGAGATCAGCTGTGAAGGTATCTATATCTATTAAGAGTAGTGTATTATAGATAACCTTACTTGCTACCACATATCTATATATCTCAGTCAGAATTATTCTGGAATAGTGTGATGCTACGTTATGTGTCTAGGGTATGTGTATGGTGAAGTGTAAGTCACAACAACAGACAGATAAACAATTTAATTTAATCCACTACTCTTAACAACACTGTGACACTCACATACATATAACACTCTATGAGAATATCTTAAAGAAGTCACTAGTAACGTTTCAAATAACAATATGTATTCATTACTGGCATGAATGAATATGTGTCCTGATTCAACTACAAGGGAACCAGGAATCACAATCAATTTAAATTACAAGTTATGTACAGAATGTATTTAATATGAATATTGTAGTGACATATATTATTACAAATGTTCTATGTGTGTCAGTTGTGTAGTAGTAAAATGAGGTAATACTGGTTTTGTTTTGTTCAAGCTCTGTTGGTATTTGTCATCATGACTTCAATAGTTTGTCTTTAGGGACCAGTATTTGAGATGTTCAAAGTTCCTGATTTTAAGACAAGTAAATTCCCCTCTGAATAGTATTTTTATAAAGTTATTTCAAGATGAGGGGACATAATGTTGAGCTCAGCTGGCCAACTCTGCTTATCTTGAGTGATGGCGGCAGGAAAGGACTCCTCTGCTCGAATTCTCCTCTGGGCTCAGGAGACACCTCACTGATAGCTAAAAGGACCAAGGAGTATGCTGTCCGACTCTGGATTCAGCAAATCTCTGACCAGATGCTGCTCAGTACCATCAAGACCACTGTCCCACAATTCATACGAATAACACAGATACGTTGATTAGCAATGAATTCTGGCACAAACTGGCACAAACTTCCATCTGCCTATGTTCCAGGCTTTATTGAGCCAAATATATGCTGGCTTCAACGCACTGATGCTTTATCAAGTGTATTTAAACAGGTGGTTTCGAACTAACGCTCCCAAGTGTGTATATCAGCGAGACTGGCCAATGAGCCACGTTTCGACAAGTGTTTGAAAAAATGTTATCTTTTCCCGTCTCCCCTAACAACCAAGATAGTATTTATAGCCCGACCAATCGTGGTTAGGCTTTCATTTGTTGCGCTCCAATCAATTTGAAGTTTACATGGTAGGCTATTTCTGTAACGTAAATTTTTTTCAAACACGTTAAAAAAAAAATCTTATGAGCAGAAATGATTTTATGCTGTCAGGCACCCCCAATATTTTATTTTGGGTATAATTTATTAATTCCTGGACTATTTGCGTAACGTTTTACATATTATTTGTCAGCAAGCCCTAAGGAACCCAAAAATACTAATTTAAAGGAGCTACGTGGCTGCGTTCAAAATATGCAATTTCTTCTACCTCCTGTTTGGAAGATGTGCTGTCTGGGTACTGTTATGTGTTCAAACGTAAAACCCATTAATGTTGTTATCTTTTCTAATAAGAGTCTGTTATGATTTATAAACCTAACTCTGGGAAAGGGTAGTGTATTTTATCACTGTCCGTCTGAAAAAGTTAGTGCTTGTAGACTTACATGCGTGATGCCAGCATTTGTATATCGCGCGTCGCGTGTTGCATGCGTTCCTGATTTTCAGCCCTCCCCTCTCGCTATCCTTTTGTCCATCTGTTCGTTCGTTTTGGTAACGTAATATAATTAATGTTAGGATTAATTTAGGTCATTACGCAGTACGTCTCAATGTTTTTCTTAGAAATGCAGCACACGTTTCATTGAAGAAGGCGGGTAATAATACAGTAAGCTTTTATATCAACGTGAAAGCGTTACAATTTGCAGACGAAGCAGAAAACAAGGGGGATTTCGAGTACATTCTCTGTGACAGCACTGTTATTTTACCATTGCTCTTCTCTTTATTAATTTTATTTGTTAGGCTTCATATTTACCTAATAATTTATATATGTGGATTAGAATATTTCATGACAAATCCAATGAATTATTAATGATTTAGTTAGTTACTTCCCTACTTACTTTGTCGTTTTTATTATACCCTAGGGTGTAGAGGTGTGCCAGAGAGAGCGCCATACTATCCTATCGGTTTTCTTCCTCTTGCCTGGTTCCAATTTAGTCTTGGGTCCTTCAGAGATGATCTCATGTTGCCCTCCCAGCGGACTCTTGGTCGTCCTGGAGGTCTGGATCCCTGGGTTTTAGTTTCCCATACTTGCCGTGGTAGCCGATCTTCTCCCATTCTACCGACATGGCCAAACCATCGTAGTTTGGACTGTTTTACTATGGTCTGCAGTGGTTGGGTTTTGAGGCCTTGCCTTATTGTCTGGTCGCGGACCATGTTTCTTCTTGGTTACTTCAACCACCTTCCGTAGATACATCATTTTTGAGATTTGGAGCTGACTTTTGTGGGTTGTAGTCATTGCCCATGACTCACATCCATATGTCAGGACTGGAACATAGGTGGAGCGGTATACAGTCATCTTCGTCTTCCTGCCAAAGTCTCTTTTGCTGAGGAAACCTCGACTTGTGGTCTGAAAAAGTCTCCCAGCTGATACTCTTCGGGTAGCCAACTCGTCTTTGATGCCCCCCTTCCAGTCCATGACAGCTTCAAGGTATTTAAAGTGGTATTTAGTTCCATACACAGTTATAAAAATTAGTATACAAGCCTCCGTATAGTTCCTGTTTCCACCGTTTTGTTGAATTCGGTTTTTGATCTTTTAGACATTTTAATTGAAGAATGTTCCTTTTTCAATACATTGTTATTCTAAGTACTTTCACTTGATCTTCAATTTTGTCTTGAGTCGAGCTATGGTGCTGATCTGATGGTTTACGCGAATGATGAGTATGATGATCAGTCAACTGGATTTAAGCAAACAAAGATGTGGTTTCTTCGAGTCCACGAAAACAGTACATTTTAATCATCACATACACGTTATATTGAATTCATTTGCATCAAATAGTTACATCAGAATCTCCTGCGCAGTCCATTATAATCTCATATAAAATTACTTGTTCTGTCGTCAACAGGTCCGACTGTTTACACGTGAAGTCGTATGTAGACATTCCGGTAGCGAACAGCCGTCGCTTTGGCGAAGATAAATATTATAATAATATTACATTTGTACTCCCTGTGTATTCCTAGTTCAGGAAAACTTAATCCTCGATACTAATATTCCAATAGTGTATTCATAACACAAGATAGTTGACCCTGTAGACTATCTTCAAAGGACTTCAGCGCAATTCAATCAATATTGGGAGTAATCCAAAATACGTCCGACTTGTATCAAGTTCGGAGCTTGAAGGGTACAATTATAACGTTGTCATGTGTTAGCATACCAACGTAACACGTCATCATAAACCTAGACAACTATACAAATTCGCGTTCAATACCGTGAAGCGCAAAACATAATATATATTTAAAGCATTTCAACCCCTTAACGCGTAACTTTAAAAGTGCTCACAATAATAGTGGCTAACATCATAAAACATGTCGTAACAGTTCCCATGAATCTCTTGGAGAGCGAAGATAGAGGAGGACCGCTACTCACTTAAGCATATTTTTCTTCTTCCTTTTTCTTTGATCCTTAGCAGCCGACTGTCAAATCAGTCAGTGGCCATCACGCCTGGTGGCGTCTTGTGGGGCAGCAACAAACTGCTTCCACTTTGTTCGGTCAGCGGCCATCCTTCGTACAGTGCCCCAGTTATGGTTCATTCTTTGCATCTCGGCCTCCACAGTTCTCAGCCAAGTTGTTTTTGGTCGGCTTCTCTTTCACTTTCCTTCGGGGGTCCATAGCATAGCTGTTCTTGTGATGTCAACGGGGTCTCTCTAAGGACGTGGCCAACAAAACTCCAGCGTCTGCCAACTACAATGGTGCGCATGTCCTCTCGGTTACTCCGAGTAAGTAGTTCTTAGTCAGTGATAGTATTCGGCCAAAAGATTCGGAGAATATTTCTTAGGCAGATTGTGTGGAAGGAGGACAGTTTCGACAGTTCCTTCTCTGTTACTCTCCAGTATTCCGCACCATAGACAAGCACAGAAAGCACACAGCATTCATATAATCTGAATTTGGCGTTTGTACTGTACTGGGAAGACTTCCAGTTGTTGATTAGACTAGTAAAGGCTATTCTCGCTTTATTCATTATGTTCTTGATGTTTTTGCTTGTTCCGCCGTCTGGCGTTACTATGCATCCTAAGTATGTAAATGAGTAAGCATATTTATAGAGGCAATTAAAATGAAGTTGCCCTTGGGGGTTGTTAACCTTGTCATGTAAAACAAAATGATTACATGTGGGCTAGTTGTATTCGTGGTTGCATGTTCCATGAGGAGCAACATAGAGATAATGATGATGATTATAAAAAAATCCGTATTATAAGATTTGCAAATACATTTAAGCAGGCATACGGAGAAACAAAGTTAAGATAGATTCAAAGAAACCATACAAACCAAGTCCAATTTCCACTGCCGGCTCTGCTGCATTCAGAAGAGCACAGACAACACACATGTAGATTACAAGCTTGCACATAGTCTCAAGAAATCTCTATACAAATAAACAAAGTAAAGTAAGTAAGTATCTATTTATCTATCTATCTATCTATCTATCTATCTATCTATCTATCTATCTATCTATCTATCTATCTATCCATCTATCTAACTATCTATCTATCTATCTATCTATCTATCTATCTATCTATCTATCTACCTATCTATCTATCTATCTATCTATCTATCTATCTATCTATCTATCTATCTATCTATCTATCTATCTATCTATCTATCTATCTATCTATCTATCTATCTATCTATCTATCTAGCTATCTATCTATCTATCTATCTATCTATCTATCTATCTATCTATCTATCTATCTATCTATCTATCTATCTATCTATCAGGCACTACCGTGCCTCCATCCTGTCACGGGATTTACTTCCCTTGCTCTGCAGTGATGGTCCAACAGTGGCCAAACTTTAGAGTATCTACTGAGGGTCTTAAAAGGTATCTACTCTTAGCTCAAGATTACTCTTGGCAGAGATGTGAACTGAAGAATGGTGCTTCAGTTCTAGGGTGCCTCATAGAAATTTAAGAAATCAAATACTACGGCTGATAGGATCCAGGCCGTGTAAACTTTCTATCTTTCCTGACCTTCTAGAGGAGTAAGGATTTTGCCCGTTTTGATGAGCCCCCAACTGATTTAAAACAGTAAAATATTACTTCAATATTTTAAATGACTGAGACATACGGGTGCAGTTCACTCAAAATGACTAAATCAACTATAAATTTGTAAATATACAGATTAAAAAAAAAAAAAAAAGTTAGTTGCTTATCCTTTACAGGACGTGGCAATCAACCCCAGCTTTTATTGGCTATATACGGATAACAAATTTAAATTTAACAATAAATTATAGTTAATAATGTACAATAAATAAGGGTGGGGTGTTACAAGACTACGCCTTTAAATATTCATCACTGGTTATGATCTGGATATGGTTTGGGGAAATGATGTTCTTAATGAAAATAGTTCACTTGGCATCTCTGAATGGATACTTAGCTGCCAGTAAGATGTCGACCGGCTTCTGTTCCAGCCGATTCTTTGTTCTTTGCAGGTTGTTGACTGGTTCTTCTCGTCACTGGTCAAGTCTGGTGGCCGCAACACGCCCCTAGCAGTATTGTGTGGTAATTGCTAAGATTGTCCAGCGTCTTTTAAGACCCGTCTACTGTTGGCGTCAAGCTTAGACTGAAGGCCACTTATACCACACACTTGTTCCACAGACTAGTACTACCAATTGGTACCACCGACTAGTATCATGAAATAAGTGAGAAACAAATACCCTCTTGCGTATTTGGTTTCCTGAAACGAAAATCAGGTGTCCCCCTCCGCTTTTCATTCCACCATCCCATCTGCCTCAGAACTTTACCCTCTATGGGCATTATTATTAATCCCAGTGAGCAGAAAACCCCCATTGCATTTATATAAAACATGTTTACGAATACATATGCACTTGTTGAAAGGTGAATATAATATTTATGTACATTATTTATGTCATCATCCACCCCCTGTTTCATATGGAACTTGGGACTACTTCTGCTCTTAGTTATTTATGAGAAACCTGCATTAAGTAGTGACCAGCTTTTGCAATGGTGGTTCATGAAACAATCATTTTATATGCTGAGGTTGCCAGCCTCGTATGAAATTGGAGCACTGCAGCAAGACGCGAAATAGTGGCCTATTAAAATTGGAGAATATCTACTGAACCACATTAAAAACGCACCACCTGTATAATCCAGGAACAGAGTGTGAAATGTAAATATAAGTGTTTACAAGTTTACATATTTGGAATCTTTATTAATTTTCCTATGAATCCATGCTGGTCACTAATTTGTACATTTGATAATTATGAAATTCATTGCATTCTGTGCAGGCAAGGGAGAAAACCAAAAATGCAACCAATAAAAAAATTCATTCACACTATCATCAGTATCTGGTATGTCCACCGTGTGCTTGCAAACAAGCTTGGCAGCGGCTCCGCATGGAACGCACAAGTCTCTGAAGGAAATTCAGTGGAATCAAGTCCCATTCACGTGTAAGAGCAGCTTCGAGCTGTTGCCGATTAGCTGGAGAACCTTGCCTGTAGACTCTGAGTCCAAGCTCGTTGATAAGTGCAGATGTGATGAAAGGGAAATGATCTTGGGAAATACGTGTTGAGTAGAGTTAATTTTGGGTTAGAGTACTTGCTTACAGATTGGTATGGATTTGTTTAAAGATATCTCCTCTTAGTTTCGTGGAAGACAGTATGTCAGATAGCAGGTGAACTCTGGTCATAATGAACTGTTTCTGTACTGGTTTTAAGTGATGTGTGAATAGCTCTCGCGGCTAGTGTCCGCAGGGATTTTTGAGAGCAGTGTTAAGAGAACGGTAGATTCTCGTGACTGTGTGAACGGGGTGTGTTCCCGTGGGTTCAGTGTGTGCAGGGTTTTTGACTGAGGTGGTCAGCCCTAAGGTGTTTTTTGGATAATGTATGCCTGCGCAGGGCTATAGAGATTTTGTAGGCCTTGATTATTATATATCTGCCGTAGATGCAGTATTTGTGCACTGATGTGAAGTATAGAGATTTGGTAGGCCTTGATTATTATATATCTGCCGTAGATGCAGTATTTGTGCACTGATGTGAAGTATAGAGATTTTGTAGGCCTTGATTATTATATATATCTGCCGTAGATGCAGTATTTGTGCACTGATGTGAAGTATAGAGATTTTGTAGGCCTTGATTATTATATATCTGCCGTAGATGCAGTATTTGTGCACTGATGTGAAGTATAGAGATTTTGTAGGCCTTGATTATTATATATCTGCCGTAGATGCAGTATTTGTGCACTGATGTGAAGTATAGAGATTTTGTAGGCCATGATTATTATATAACTGCCGTAGACGCAGTCTTTGTGCACTGATGGGCTATAGAGATTTGGTAGGCCTTGATTATTATATATCTGCCGTAGATGCAGTATTTGTGCACTGATGTGAAGTAGAGATTTTGTAGGCCAGGATGTGTATGGGCCGTATGTTAACTGCATTATGAAGATTCATGTTTCGATGTAACTGTATTCGTCTAGATCTACGTGATGTTATAATTGTAATAAACCATGATTAAAAATCATCAGACGTTACACCATTCCATGACTTGGTGTGTACGCTACTGTGAGTGACTGTCCCAAACCACACTCACCTTCTTCACCATAAAAACATCCACCATAATTAATTACATATAACATTTGGATTCTCCCTCACTAAAAAAAGACCGTTAATTATCAGTGGTGGACCAAACTAACGGGTCGTAACACCCACATTACATTCGCGTAACAAGAGGGTAAATTAGGTCAGATTCTGGACCAGTCATTACAAGTGGGAACACTGAACTGTGTTATGTTTGGCTCTGTGTGGGCGTGGCCTAATTCAACAGTACACAGGTATCAGCTGACTGCGCATATCCATCCTCATATCTTGGCGTGTGTAGCAACTAAACTAACTTTATCAGTTGGTTTCGATATCAAATAGCTGTTATCTGATAGCGACATTGATGCCATAATTGTTACAGTGCTTGTTCCAGTCTTTCCATATACAGATTCAACTATAGGTGCAGTATTTTGGAGAGTTCGTCTGCACGTATACCTCAAGTGATTGCGGGGTTGCTGTGATCGGTTCCTGTCGTCTGATGCATTGTTGAGGACATACTGTACAGTGGCAGGGATTTGAAGACAAGAGTGCCTAGTCCTTCTACCTTTCTGCAGTGGAGTGTTTTAACGTTAGAACTTTGTGATATCCAGTGTGTTTAGCGGAAGGGTCAGGATTACCTTCAGTTAAGTGCTTTTGTTGTGTGTGTAAATGTTGCCACTTCTGTCCATGTCAACGAGCCTCAATCTGCACTATCCTATTCTATTGATAACTATTGTTGTTGTTGTCGATAATTATATCGATTAATTATAGAATATGATGATGTACAGGGATTGATGATACAATATTTGAGATCTAAACTTGATTTGGTATAATGAAAGTTTAATTAAGACATATATGGTTGACTAAGTAAACAAGTCACAATGGATTCTGATACAGATCCGGAGGATATGAGACCTGTATTAGAGTATCTGTTTCAGGAAGGGACAGATTGTCAGAGATTAAAAAGCCCAGAGCTTGAGTCACATGTTATGGACAGGTTTTTGGTTTGTGCATCAAGAGCTCTAAGAGAGTTTGCTGAGGAGAATTTTCAGTCTCATCCTCATTTAATGATGGCTAAAGAGTTAGCGCATTTGCTACTTTGGGAATTTCGTGGATTTGTGTGCAACTATGTTAATGTTAAACACGATCACATAAGGAAGGGAATACAAAAGATGATTCAATACGGCATTTCTGATGATCAGGAAAAGGAGTTAAAAGAGAAGAAGCAAATAGGAGATATAAAACAAAGTACACAGGAGAAAAGGGAAAGTTGCTTAAAAAGTACTACTGAAGTGAATAAGCTACAGGAAAAAGTAACTAAACTTACAGGTGATTTATGTAAATCCAATTCTGAGCTTGCTTGTGTTCGAGCAAAATTAGACTCGGCATTAGGCAAAATTAAAGAGATGGAAGCTCAGATTGGGAAAAAAAATGGCGAAGTTAGAAATCTGACTCAAAAAGTTCAAGAGAAGACGGAGATTTGTGGTCGCCAAATTAAAGAAAAGGATACTATATCCCTAGAGAAGGTTGATAGGCTTACGAATAGTCATGTTATTGAGATTGAGAGGGTTGATAAAGAGAGAGTGGAAGAGTTAATGATGGAGAAAGACAAATTGATTAAGATTGAAAATTTGCTAGCAGAGGAAAGCTGCAAGGTCTTAAAAGCGATAGAGTTTAAACAAAGAAATTAAGTGAACAGATTGCACGTAAGGACTTTGAGATTGTAGAAGCAAGAAGAAGAATAAATGGTCTGCTTGACGTAGTCTTGAATAGCAATATGTGGTCTTCCGTCAGTGTTGTCGATGATAGACAGAAAGTTTCTTATCATCAGAACACTAAAACAAAAAGCCAGCCTTCTACACTTTTTGCGGATTCTACGGTCAAGAATGGTGGACATAGATCTTTCCGTGGGAGATATAACTTCTCACGCAATACAGATGATTCCAATGATAATGATTGCTGGCGGCAGAATAACAAAGAGAATTCTACAGTAATAGGCAGTCCTGTAGATAAGGAAAGAAACAGTGCTAAATCTCAAGTCAGTGTGTTAAAAACCAACAGCATATTTATTGACAGATCTGATAAATTGGTTACAAGTAACAAACATACTACTGCTTGTTCCATGAAGGAAACAAATGTTGTGAAAAAAAAAATAAAGAGATTGTCAAACCTTCTAGTCATACCCAGTCAAGGCAGTGTGACTCATTTTTTAAACACATTACCACAAGCAAAGAAAAAAAATAATTTTGATAGGAGACATAACCCTAAGGTTATAAAGTACCAAGGGAGTTCATCCTACGGTAACGTTTCTTCTCCCAAAAAACAAGAAAAAAATGTGACAGATCTCAACATTGTGATTCTAAAAGTTTAGAAAACTATAGCAGAAGTAATTATATGAAAGTTCATCAGTCTAGTAATAATTTTTCTGCTAAAAAGTCAGTTCTATCTGATGGACATTGTTATCTGGGAAGAAGTATTAAGAATAACTATTGTAACTGGATTTAAATCAGCACAACGGTGTTAATAGAGCAAATAACAATGCTCTCAAAAGAAATTATACAGATCGCAACCAGGTTAGCTGTGCTCCACATAAGAGCAAGATTATTATTAATCAGAGTAATAGGAACGGTAATAGGTTCTTAAATGCTTTTGCTTGTCATGCTGATAGATTTGAGAGATCATCTCGGTCTTGTGAAGGTAGTACATTTTTTTTCAGCCTACCGCACTGACAGCTGTGAATTATAGGTCAGGTTGTCCCTGAGACGTCTATGTTTGTCTGCTATGTGACGAGAGTTGTTGACATCGCAGGAGGGCCACAACCTTACACCACGGAGTTCGGGTAATTGTAAAGTGAATTTTCCGTGTTCACTCATAATCTTACCATGGATTAAAATAGATATTTTCATTTGTATTGTCTCACAGCGAGCGACTTTGCGAGGGGAATCACCATTCTAATTTTACATTACCTGGGAGAGATGTAGATCACTGTGTACCATTTATCCATTCAAGCGAGCCTAGACAGTACGTTAACCCACCGTGTCATGATGTCACCTTGCGTGTTGATGAGATGTTCGCAAGACCTCGAAGGAATTTTGTTTTTTTTGTTTTTTTCAAAGGTCCTGTTTATTTTTTGTTCTGTTTACAAACACTGAATGTTATTGTATTCTTTAGTATAGAACTTTATATGTGGTTAATAGAATATTATGTAATCTTTGTAACATTTGATTGCCATAATTATTTGTTGGTTGTTACTTATATGACTGTATTTTAATTATGCATTAAATAATTTCTATGCACAAACTTATTTACTGAGACAATGTAATAGTCATTTCTATAGATAGTCCTGAGTGTTTTTATTCACTACTTAAAATTTTGTTTTGTTTTTCATCATGGATTTGATACCATGTTTAATTAACATATTTATATACAAATTATTTGAATTAATTGTTTAGTGAAAGGTAATTTTAAACATAACTTGTATGTATTATTAATGATTTTGCGTTGAAGTTAAGGACGTATTCTGAAACTTGGTTTCCATTTTTTCTCAATTATGACATTTGATAATTTAAATAATTCGATTTTTTTGTCAGCTAGAATTAACTTAAATTTCCTATTAAATTAAGTGGGTAGAATTAACAGCGACGGCTGATACTCTTGTTCATTTAAAGAATTTAAATATCTGATTATAATACATAGTTAAGATAAATAATATTACACTTATATATTTATAACTTTGTAAGCAGTTCAACAGTTTATTACCCAATGTGACGTTTCTTTGATGTATTTTTTTTAAAAAAAAGAAAAAAAAAAAAAACTTACACGTTTTTTTGATGTGTGTCTAATTTAAAAATAATTATTTTTTATGTTACTCAGCTAATTTAATTGTTAGTTATTAATTATAGCTACATATTACTTAGAAATAAAAATACTATTTTTATTTAACCTAACGATAAGAAACATTTTTTGTATTGTAAATTTTTTGGAAAATGTGTTTTTGGACATTGTGATATTTATTTTTTTTTCTGCGCCAGCGCTAGATTGTGTATGTTAAGGTTACTATTATGTAGTGACATTAATTCTTTGAAAATGTTGTGATGTTTGGATGTATTTTTTGGTTGTTAGCGCTTGACTATGCGTCAATGCGGAACTTGTGTTATCGTTAATAATTTTTTTGTTTGGGTGATATTTGATGTAATTTATTTTTAGTTATGTATAAGCTTTTAATTTAGTTAAATTACTTATTATGCTGTGCTTGTCATAAGTTTTTTTTTTTTTTGTTAGTATATAAATATACTTTAGCATTTTTGTATTTTACAATACGTTGTTACATTTAGATAGTTATTGTTAGGTGTTGTTACCAACTTTCTTTACATTTGCATCTTTACTTTCATCTCTCTTTGTTGACTATTCGTCATTTCTTTACATCTTGTCTGTTGTCTTTTCAATATTGTCTGATATTTTGTTTATGCTTCCGTGTTTCATCTTTGATGTAATTCATACTTCTTGTATATTTTTTTTTTTCGTGTTACGCTATTTATACTTTCATTCTTTGTAGTGTTAAGTTAATTATATGACTTTAGATAATGTAATTGGTTCTTATAATTCTATTTGTTTTACATGTATGGAATTGTTGTCTTCATTGTCATCTTATGATTCTATTTGATTCTTATCATATTCCCATTTCATATTTTGTCTTTTCTCGTATGATAATTTATTTTCTGTTTAGTTTGTACTATGTATACTTAATTTGGGTTTTGTATTAGATTAATTTTTTATTTTGGTATGTTTGAATGATTATGTTGGATGATTTAGTCGTTATCTTACATTTATTGATGATATTTTTGTAGATGTGCTATGTTCTCTTGTCATAGGTATATTTTTGTAGGTAACTGATAGAATTTCATTAATTTTTTTTTAAAAATTTTTGGGAATTAATTTAAGAGGTATCTGATATAACTTCATTGACCGTTAAATTTTTGGGAGTTAATTTTCAACAAAAAAAAAAATGATATAATCATTTTTTTTCCCCTGGGAGTGTGGCAAACTGATAAGTGCAGATGTGATGAAAGGGAAATGATCTTGGGAAATACGTGTTGAGTAGAGTTAATTTTGGGTTAGAGTACTTGCTTACAGATTGGTATGGATTTGTTTAAAGATATCTCCTCTTAGTTTCGTGGAAGACAGTATGTCAGATAGCAGGTGAACTCTGGTCATAATGAACTGTTTCTGTACTGGTTTTAAGTGATGTGTGAATAGCTCTCGCGGCTAGTGTCCGCAGGGATTTTTGAGAGCAGTGTTAAGAGAACGGTAGATTCTCGTGACTGTGTGAACGGGGTGTGTTCCCGTGGGTTCAGTGTGTGCAGGGTTTTTTTGACTGAGGTGGTCAGCCCTAAGGTGTTTTTTTGGATAATGTATGCCTGCGCAGGGCTATAGAGATTTTGTAGGCCTTGATTATTATATATCTGCCGTAGATGCAGTATTTGTACACTGATGTGAAGTATAGAGATTTGGTAGGCCTTGATTATTATATATCTGCCGTAGATGCAGTATTTGTGCACTGATGTGAAGTATAGAGATTTTGTAGGCCTTGATTATTATATATCTGCCGTAGATGCAGTATTTGTGCACTGATGTGAAGTATAGAGATTTGGTAGGCCTTGATTATTATATATCTGCCGTAGATGCAGTATTTGTGCACTGATGTGAAGTATAGAGATTTGGTAGGCCTTGATTATTATATATCTGCCGTAGATGCAGTATTTGTGCACTGATGTGGAGTAGAGATTTTGTAGGCCATGATTATTATATAACTGCCGTAGACGCAGTCTTTGTGCACTGATGTGCTATAGAGATTTTGTAGGCCATGATTATTATATAACTGCCGTAGACGCAGTCTTTGTGCACTGATGTGAGGAGTAGAGATTTTGTAGGCCAGGATGTGTAAGGGCCGTATGGTGTGTTAACTACATTATGAAGATTCATGTTTCGATGTAACTGTATTCGTCTAGATCTACGTGATGTTATAATTGTAATAAACCATGGTTAAAATATCACCAGACGTTACACCATTCCATGACTTGGTGTGTGCGCTACTGTGAGTGACTGTCCCAAACCACACTCACCTTCTTCAACCAAAAGATAAAAATATAACAGTGTATATCACTCGTCCCACAGATGTTCTATAGGGGACATGTCTGGTGATAGGGCAGGCCAATCAATCGTCACAATGTTCTGCTGCTGTAGATATTGCTGCTTAATGCATGAGGTGTGCGCACGTGCGTTATCCTGCTGGCGAATCTGCAAGTCTGGATAATTTGTGAACGCAGGAGCAACCAATACATCCAGAACCTCATCTCTATATGTCACAGCATTAACATTTCCACGGAAGACGTGAAGAGGCAAGCGATGGTGAAAACTGAATCCTCCCCAAATGTGAATACTGCCACCTCCAAATCGGTTGTGCTGACGAACACGGCAATCTGCAAAGCGCTCACCACACTGTCGCCAAATCCGCATACGTCCATCAGCAAAGGATATGTTGAATCTGCTCTCGTCTGTGAATAGGACAACATTCCACTGCAGTCTAGTTCATCTGACATGTTGCTCTGCCCATTGCAGGCGCTGCTGACGATGTCTGTGAGTCAAGTTTGGCCCAACATAAGGTCGTCTTTCAGTAAGACCTGTATCTCTGAGTCGTCGTATGACTGTCATTCGAGAGACTTGCCCACGTCTACCCACTTTTGCTCTTGCTGTATGACTTGCCGGGAGAGAACGATTCCTTAGGTGACTCAGCACAATATGACGATCTTGCGCAGGGGTAGTAACTCGTGGTTGGCCACTCCGAAGTCTATCCCGGGCACTGCCAGTAGTTTCGCAACGTTCATTGAGACGTACAATAGTGCTCTGGTGGCAATTCATCCTTCTGGCAATGGTCCGCGAGCTCATTCCGGTCTCCAACATACCAATGGCTCGTTGGCGGTCGTTTTCAGATAGTCGTGGCATTTCAAGCACATGTACTGGTTTTTTTTTGTCTCAACGGCCTGTTTATACCGAGTATACTGCCACAACGCGTACACATTTTCAGGGTCATAGCTGTTGGGAATCGTGTTGCACGTGTAACTTTCATTGTTTTTATGTAGTCTGTACACAAACCCGTGGGTTGAATCATGCACTTTCCATTCCAGCAGCCATTCGCTCTCTACCTCATGACAAACACGGGGAAAATCCATTCCCACACTTGTTTTTCCAAATTACTATGAAAACAGTTCATATTCGAGGGCCTCTCAAGGGAGCAATACCCCTACCTTTGCCCATAGCTAGGATCGAAGCCAATTGTTACTATGTTGAAGGGAAAATAAATGCAGTAATACTAAATGATTCTCTCTACCCCGTGATCTTGCGACGTAGATATGTGTGGCAAGGTCAAAATATATATGAAGCATAATATGTATGGCTTGCTGCCTAGGTTCTCGAGCAAATGAAGCTTTCAAATAATCAACATAGAAAATGGCGTTAAATCGTGCCAACAATATGGACTGTGACCAAAATTCCTTGGCGTATACGTAGACATTATCAATTACACTGATGCATTTCATGAATCCAATATCCTATGATATCCTCAGTAAACACAATGGTTATGTTCTATTCCTTGACCACATATTATTTCCATACAAGAACACTATTCCAAACTGCGCTACTGGCAGTAGAAACTACTGATACACCCAGTCCGAACATAAACAATGATTATGTCGCTAAGCCAAACAAAGCAATGTCATGTGCGACTTACGCATAGTGACCACAAAAATGTACTAACACTTGTGAGCGCTTCATTTGTTTTCATTACAACTCACGTGTGTCGTGCAAAAGGCATAAGCCACAATACGTATTCTTTGGAAATCCTGTAAACCCTGTAGTTGTGGCGGATGCCCGTACCAGGTCAAGCTCCAAGAACAGAGAAACTAACACTCAATCAAAAATTCATCAGACTGAGATAAAAAGGCTCAAGTCCGTGATAGCACATTGAAGCCTTGCTTTGGCAAACTGCCAACAGCACATAACCATTCAGAAAAGGGAGATTTCTATATGGACCATGGATTCTTGCACAGAAAATCTGGTAGAGGACCAAAGGGATATGGACAGATTGTTGTGCCATCCACATATAGAAACAATGTTATAGAATAGGGGCACATTGCTACTTTGAGTGGACAACTGGGTACTGGTGCCATAGGTCAAAGGATAGCTACTCATTTCTACTGGCCAGGTACAACTGAGGATTGTTGTTGTTGTTGTTGTTGTCGATATCCCATAGCTGCTGAGCATATCTACTCTTGGCAGCCCAATGCCATTCTTAAAAAAGTGCAGGTTTTCTGCAGTTGTTTTAATGTTCCATATAGTGAGTTGGTGACTGTCAGAGGTGTCTGTAAAAGTTTTTTCCTGGCCTTTGTGAGTGATGGACACTCCATGAGGAGGTGTCAGGTTGTTTCATAGGGATGAGAGCAGTGTCTACACATGGGTAGGTGCTGAGGGTTGATACGGTTTAGATGGCTATTGACTCTGGTGTGTCCTGTTCGGAACTGAAAGATAAGACTTTGGTTTCTCCTGCTGAGTCTGTTTATGTTGTCGTTGTCTTTTGGGCAGGTCATTTCATTAAAGATATTTCGGCCAGTCGGCCCGTTCGCCCATCTGTTCAGCCAGATTTCCCTTGTGTTGTTTCTGAGAATCTGTTTGACTGTTCTCATGCTGCAGGGTCTGTCCTTTTGTTGTTTAGAGGCTCCTGCTTTTGCAAGTCTATCAGCTGTCTCATTTCCAGTTAGATCACTGTGTCCAGGGATCCACTGTAGGGTTACACTGATGGAGTAGGTTGTGATCAAGTTGTGAACCGCTCTTCCTATAAGAAAAATGTCTTTGTTTTCATATGGAGTCTGTTTAAGTGTTTCCAGAACAGACATAATCACTATATCTGATGGATTTCGTTCCATAAGGTCAAACTGTTGGTGTAGTAATTCAATGGCTCTCTTGATGACCTCAGCCTCCGCTTCATAATTTGAACAATTCTCACCACAGGAATCACATAACTCATAAGAGGATCCATCCAGGTACCATATGCAGACGCCGGATCCTGCAAAAGAGGTGGTCTTGAAAGCTGAACCATCTGTGTAGGCCTGGATTGCTGACGTTGGGTAGCTGTTTATGGTCTCCAAGGCACATGTCTTCAAGATTGTGGGTAGTGTTTCCTTGTTGGCCGTTTTATCTATCAGCTGTGTTTTGACAGTTGGTTGGTGGAAGTTTTCCCAAGGGGGCGATCCAAAGTATTTGTTTTCCAATTCTCTCTCTTGCGGGAGATGGTGTTTATCATTTTCCTCTTTGGCTATGTCCAGGAGAGATAGTTGTTTCAGTCTTCGTGTTTGTTTCCAAGTGTCAATAAGTACTTTGTTTGGGTGGTCTTTCTCTTGTCTCCTGTATCTCTCTACAGCTTCAGTCAGTGCTCTTTTACGCCTGATATCCAGCGGCTCTATATTGGCATCTATCTCACATACGGCTGTGGGTGTTGATCTCATCCCTCCGCAAATTAACCTGAGAGCTTGGTTCTGCACACGGTCCAGAGCTGAGATGGTATTAGTACTCACAATGGTCTGGAGGGGGAGGTTATAGTCTATCGCTGATCTCACATAGCCAAGATATAGTTGACGAAGGGTTTGTTTATCCGCTCCCCAATTTGTACTAGCTAGCCGTTTGATGAGGTTTAGGCGCTTACATGCTTTTCCCCTGAGGTTGTGGATGTGTCCATCTAGTTTCAATTGTCTGTCCAGTTTTACTCCTAGATAGACTGGGTGCTCCTCTTTTGTTAGTGTTTCCCCACTCAGTTTGATGTTGATAGGTCTTTTTGCTTTTTTGTGGCTGCGGGAGAAAGTGGTGTATACAGTTTTCTGCGCATTGATTTTTAGTTTCCACAGTTCACAATATACTGACATTGTAATGAGAGCTCTGTTGATCTTGGCTTTTGCCAGGATGGGATATTTGTCAGTAGTCCAGATGGCAAGGTCATCAGCAAACAGCGCCTTCGACACATTCAGATGTTTGGCAAGGTCATTAATGAAGATGAGGAAAAGGGTGCAACTTAAAGGAGAGCCTTGAGGCAGTCCTTCTTCCTGCGTTCTTTTCCGTGAAATTGCACCGGCATAGTTGGTAGCTATGGTTCTATTTGTTAGGAAGGCCTGTATCCATCTAATCATTTTTCCTCCTATTCCCATTCTTCTCATCTTTAGCAAAAGTCCCTTTCTCCAAACTCTGTCGTAGGCTTGCTCAAGGTCGATGAACACAGCTATTGTGCTTTTTCCCTCTTGAAAGCTATCCATCACATTCTGTGTAAACCTGAAGAGGGGTCATCTGTGCGGCACTTACGTCTGAAGCCTGCCTGGTTGTTGTCCAGAAGGTTCCAGCTTTCCAACCACCAGTATAGTCTGTTGTTTACCATTCTCTCGACCAGCTTGTCTAAACATGAAGTGAGGGATATGGGCCTATTGCTTCTTGGTGTTCCTGGTGGTTTCCCTTTCTTCAATATAGGCAAGATGGTTGCTGTCAGCCATGCTGATGGTAGCTGTCCCTCGTTCCACGTTCTATTGATGAACCATAGAAGTGTCTCTTTTGCCTTTGGCCCTAGTTGACAAATCATCTCATTTTTAATTTTATCTGGTCCTGGAGCTTTATTTTTGGCCAGTTTTCGTAGTGCCATTCTCAGTTCTTGCGGACGGAACGGGTAATCGAACGCAGCCGTATTGGTCTGATCTATGTTACCGTGGAGTGTTCTTTAGGAGCACTTTGTTTAGTTTCTTTCTCTGTTGTGTTTTATTTACACTGGCATAAAAATTGTTGAAGACATCGGCTTTCTTGCTGCTTGATGTTACTTCATCACCACTTCCATCCACCATAGGTGTTGGGTTTGTCTTTTTCTTGCTTCCCTCGAGATTACTGAGGAGTCTCCAAACTTTGTTCCCTTCTCTTTTTAAATCTAGTTTGTTGCAATTTTCTTTAAAGGCTCCCGTTTATTCTTCTTGGTGACATACCTTACTTTTGCTGTCCACCTGTTGTACTCTGTTTTATTTAGGGTGGTAGGGTATTTTTCAGCCTTCTTTCTAGCCTCTCTCCTTTCTTTTACTGCTTCAGCTGGTTCAGATGTCCAGTAAGGTTTATACTTCTTATGCTTCCCCCTTGGGATGCACTTTTTGGCAGCTGTTAGGATTGTGGTACACATGTTGTTGTATGTAGTATTAGTGTTATCAGTTCTATTGATTTGACTGAACCCAGCGTCAGTTTCTCGGCCGTAGCGGTCCCAGTCTGCTTTCCTGAAGTTCCAGGATGGTTTACACAGGGACTTCTGTGTCATCTGTGGTGTTAAAATAGTTGTTAAAACAGGGCGGTGGTCACTTCCCACGTCTTCTAAGACTTTGATGATACTATTTTCTGCTATGTCAGCTGAAACAAATGTCAGATCTGGCTGGCTAGTCGAGCCGTGTGCACTGTGTAGGAGTGTTGGTGGAGTTTCCAAGTTCTGCAGTAGCATTAAGTTGATACTGCTGCACAGCTCCTCAACCTCTAGGCCCCTACTGTTAAAGCGCCTGTATCCTAGAGCAGGAATGTGAGCATTAAAATCACCAGCTACGACAGTTTTCTTTAGACAACTGAGGATATTACCCGCTAGCGTAGTGGTTACAACACCGCTCTGGCGACCGGGTGATACAGGATCAAACCCGGGCGACGGCATTTGAGGATTTTTCGTCGACCGGGATTTGGACTGGATTAACTCGAGACCTGGCGAGGACATTTGAAGGAGTGTCGTCGACCAGGGACTGGCGGCTCCTGAGCCGACCCAGCTGCAATGGGTACCTCCGAAATCGGCGAGTATTTGCCTGAATGGCGAGGGACACCTGTCTCTGTACAAGAAATAAAGGGATACTCACGTAAAATCAATGTCAGGTTAGACATAAAATAATAACCTGAGATTTCGCCTCGAGTATTAGCGGGCGAACGCAACAAAAAAAAAAAAAAAAAAAAAAAAAAAAAAATTACCCGGTATATAAAAGCCTGCCCAGATTGCCATGAGGTGGATTTAGTGAGTTGAAGGAAATGTTAACACAAGAAATCTACCGGAAAACTAGCGACCATGGTGACTCTCGGTATTGCAACGAGAGGGGACAGGAAGTGCTCCATACCGTCTAGATCAGTACTCCGCAACCAGTGTTCAGCGGCACACTGGTGTGCCGCGAGTGTCTGCCTGGTGTGCCGTGACACCCTCCAAATGCACTATAAAATGATATACACTGTTATGGTTAAAAAATTACGAAATATTTTCACATATAAAATTTTATAAATAATAAGTTGAGTTGTCATCACCCATCGTTCTATGGAAGTTCTTCCTCTTCTTCCTCGTTCGCCCTCAGACTTCTACATTAATGATTCTAATAAAGGCAGTAGTCAGCTCAATGTTCCTGACATCTCCAAACAGTATTTTTTTTTGGTGGAGAGAGGTAAACTGTTGCTACACCAGTGCCTTTGGCTGGACCCCTGGCAGGTCTTCTTAGGTAAAGCACCACCTCATTGAGTCACATTTGTATCTCTCATCTTAAGGCGGCTTACGTTGCACTGTTCTGTGGGCCTTGCGGCAAGTGCATCCGTCTTCAGCATGCATTTATTCGGGACTGCTTCCCTACCTTTTCCGGCGTGATGTTGACCACATCACTCCTAGTGGATTGCTTCTTTCTAACTTGTGAAATACGTATCCTTTGTGCATTGGCATCTTTCAGGACATCTAATTACTCTGTTTAGCTGTCAATGGTATTTGTAACATTCTTTTGTAAAACCACATCTCTGTTGCCTCCAGCGCCTTCTCTATTTGTTTACTAATTGTCTATGACTGACTCTCATATGTCAGGATTGGTTCTATATAACAATGAAGAACTCTCTTTCTTACTTCCAATGACAAGGACTTGTTGATTGTAATTTGGTGTTATAGAAAATTACTGGCCTAAGAGTGCTAGTGAGTTTTTTAAATTTCTTTTCTCTGTGGGTAATTATGTAATAAATATAATTATATGTTCCAAGCAGTTAGAATTAACTTTCTACCTCTCACTTGATGTTAACTGTTGTTGTCATTACTGTAATAGATTTCCCTTTTTAGCAGAGAGGACGGAGGAGGTTAAATGACATTCTAAATATTGTCTCGAGTGTGGCTGGAAGAAAACATTAGATACTAATAACGTATCCCGTCTCTCCAGAAATCATACCTCACTCCCTATTTTACATAAGTGATTCTATTTTCTTATACTTTAACAATACTCTTTCGTACTCTGTCTACACTCAGATATCATCTACTTCCATACTCGTGACCAATCTTTTTTGAATGATACATGAGTGTTACCTTTATAAATGGTAACACGTTAAATGACATTAACTATGTATTCAGGTGTGGAAAAAAATTCGTCCAAGTCGACCCAGGCTGTAGTTTGAGGTACGACACAACACGCAGATACCCCACCTGCTGTGTACTAGTGTACTCTTGCAAGTAGACTAATTCAGGCACTAAGAACAACGCGTACAACAACAGATCAAAGAAAAGAAGTATCGTCCCTTCATAGATTATTGGCGATCACACAAGTAGATTTATAAACAATAGAATAGTTACGAGTACACTTTTTCAGCAATTATTTCATATTTATAACGTAATATCTATAAGCCTTAATACATTTATATTCATTCTTTCCATTTCCATCTTGATGTTATCTAATTTTCCAGTCTGTATTAGTGTCCTGACATTCCAAGTTCCTATGTTTAAGTTATCTTTAATTCTAATTTTGCTAACAGTAGCCTAATGACGATCGGGTATCACCTGTAGCACATGATGCTCCCGCTACCGGACGAGGTGATTCCTCTGGAATTCCCCCTAACGTCGTTGTCTTTTTCTAGAAAGTTGTTTTGATTGATGATTGTACATGGGAAAATACGACGGTAGTTTCCCGTTACTTGCCGTCGGTTTGTGTACGGTTGTCTTCTCTAACCTTTGACTAAAAAGTCAAACCTACATGGAAGCGGGGACGGAAGAGGTTAAAGCGCCTCCATCTCGCTGGTTGTTACATCATAAAGTTTCAGAAGTCATTTGATACAGACAGCTGTCCCTCGCAACTATCCCACCTCGCCATCAGTGACAACCACCTGTTTTGGTTCACGGCTGATTATTCAGTATTCACAGCTACCCACTATATCCAGAGGCCATTCAACAATAAACCACACGGTTGACGCGCCTGGTAGGACAGGTTCCTTCCCCAGGGCTATGTGAAATGCGATATACGGTACCAGGACAAGTGAAATGTATTCTGACAATTACAAAATAATTTATTCTGGAGGAAATAAACATGAAAGAGGAGTAGGCATAATATTGAATGCAGAAAAGGTAAGAACAGGAAAGGCATTTGGGCACTATCAGATCGACTCCTGTTAGTTAAACTGAGTGGCAGACTAATTGATATCAACTTTATACAAATATATGCCCCAACAGCAGATAGTACAGAAGTAGATACATTTTACAATGAACTTGATATGGCAATGACTCAGTGTAAATTTCATGAGACAACTGTTATACTTGGAGACTTCAATGCAAAGGTTGGAAATGAAAAAGTTGATGATGTAACTGGGGGTTATGGCGTGGGAGAAAGAAATGAGAGAGGTTGGCAAGAACACATGATATGATAGTAGGAAACACCTGGTTTAAGCAGCATCCAAGATGCATTTGGGCGTGGAAAAGTCCAAGAAACAATGATCATAATCAGATTGACTACATACTAATATGCAGGAGATTTAGAAACAGTTTAAAATCAGGAGCAGACTGCAACAGCGATCATGTACCAGTAATAGGAAAACTTAGAATAAAATTGAAGAAAGTAAAGCGAGCTTCAAACCACATCAAATTAAACTTAACCTTACTTAAATCACATAAGGAAGTGAGTGAAAGATACAACATTACAGTGCAGAGAAGGTACAATGCAATACAAAAAAATACAGAGTATAGATGAACAGTGGAAAATGCTAAAGGAATCAATACATCAATCATCACAAGAAATTGTACCAGAAGTAAAGAGGACTGCAAAGAAGAAGTGGATGACAGATCAAATTGTACAACTGATGGATGCAAAAAGGAAGCAGAAGCAAGACAACGAAGAATATGACAGACTAAATAAGGAAATAGTAAACAATTGTAAAACAGCAAAAGAAGCAAGGCTAAACCAGAAAAGCAGAGAACTTGAAGTGCAGAACCGAAAAGACACAAAATCTATGTACAAGGAAATAAATGAGTTAACAGGCACAAGGACACAAACAGTCACTGGCTGTTTGAAATCAAAAGAAGGAACATTGTTAATGGGTCATGAGAACATGATAGAAAGGTGGACAGAATACACCAAGGAGCTGTATGATGATGAAAGACCAGATTTGAACAACCAGGACAGTTTTGAAGGACCTCCAATACTTGTGGTGGAGGTAGAGGATGCCATGCACCACATGAAGAAAGACAAAGTGCCTGGACCAGATAATGTAACATTGGAGGAAATGGAAGCTTTGGGAGAATTTGGAGTAGGATTGATAACAAAACTCTTAAATGACATCTACAACAGTGGTCAAATACCTGATGATCTGCTAAAAACCATATTCATAGCTTTGCCAATTAAACCTTGAGCCATGGAATGTGAAGAACACCGTACCATTAGTCTTATGAGTCATGTGACCAAAATATTATTATGAATTCTCATGAGAAGAGGAAGGAGCCGCGCTGGTGTAGTGGTTACCAAACTGCGCTGGCGACCGGGTGACCCAGGATCAAACCCGGGCGAGGACATTTGAAAATTTTTCGTCGACCGGGATTTGGACTGGATTAACTCGAACCCAATGCGAGTGCATTTGGAGAAGTGTCGTCGACCAGGGACTGGCGGCTCCTGAGCCGACCCAGCTCTAATGGGTACTTCCGAAATCGGCGAGTATCTGCCTGAATAGCGAGGGACACTTGTCTCTGTACAAGAAATAAAAAATTAAAAAAATATATTTTAAACACAGGATTTTAATGCACTAAAAAACCAGAAATAATTTTTCATGGAGTTTATAGCTTGCAGTAAAAATGTAACATCAAATTGACAAAAATGATGTTTCAAGAGAGACAATCTTGTTGGAAAGAATGCACCTAGATTATTTGCAGTTATCGCTTATTTTAGTGATGTTTTTTATACCCCAAAAAAAATTAATATTAATTTCAATTTTATTAATTTTATTATTTGTATTGTCATGGGGAATACACCACTATGCCAATTTTCAGAGCTATTGCTCATCTGGAAGTGATTGAAAAATCGATTGCAAGATTTGAAGGTGACAACAAGGTGACATATGTTGCGAGTTAAAGAAAAACCTGTAAAAAAGGGATACTCGCGTAAAAATCAGTCTCAGGCTAGACATACTAACCTGAGATTTCGCCTCGAGTAATAGCGGGCGTACGCAAAACAATAATAAAAAATAAAAAGAATAAGAAGAGTGAAAAATAAAATCAAACCAGAAATCAGTGATGAACAGTGTGGAGTTGTAGAAGGTAAAGGCACAAACAATGCTATATAAATTATAACATTAGAAGAAAGAGCCATAGAGGTGAAGACAGATCTGTACTTGTGCTTTATAGATTACACTAAGGTATTTGACAAAGTGAAACATGAGGAAATTATCAAAATGGTAGAAAGCATCAACACTGATGGTAAAGACTTGAGGATAATAAAGAACATGTACTAGCAACAAACAGCAGCTGTAAGAATTAGCAGCCAAATAGGAACGTTTCAGCAAGTAAAAAAGGGTGTCAGGCAGGGATGTGGGCTGTCACCGGATCTGTTCAATCTGTACAGTGAAAATATAATCTCTAGAGGACATGCCAGGAATATCATTTGGCGGACATAATATAAACAACTTGAGATACGCTGATGATGCAGTCTTAATAGCAAAAAGTGAAAAGGAATTGCAGAAAATGGTTGATATAATAGTGATAGAAAGTGGAAATAAAGGCTTTAGCCTTAACAGCAAAAAGACAGAAGTACTGGTTGTATCAAAGAAAAGAGCTTCCCCAGAATGCACAATCAAAGTAAATGGAACCGTTTTAAAACAAGTCAATAAATTCAAGTACCTGGGAACATTAATAACAATGGATGGAAGATGCATCTCAGAAGTGAAGAGCAGAATAGCTCAGGCAAAAGCAGCATTCTATAAAATGAAGAGTATTTTATGCAACAATTCTTTGTCATTGGAAGTAAGACAGTTCTTCATTGTTATATAGAACTAATTCTGACATATGGAAGTAAGACATGGACAATTAGTAAACAAGCAGGAAAGCACTGGAGGTCACAGAGATGCGGTTTTACAGAAGAATGTTAAAAATACCATGGACAGCCAAAAAGAGTAATGTGGATGTCCTGAAAGAGGCCAATGAACAGGGAAACTTATTCCTGATGTTAGAAAGAAGCAATCCACTTTTTTGGGGGGCATGTTATGAGAAGAGGAAAGCTGGACGTAACAACAGATAAAGATTGAAGTAAATAGCGCTAGAGGTCGACAATTAGAGAAGATACTGGACTGTTTCATATCGTGGCATGGAGAGACGTCAACAACAGAATTGATAAACTATACTGGAGACAGGAAGTTGTGGAGAGACATGATCTACTACGCCACTAGGCACGGTACTTGATGAAGAAGATCTGTAAGCCAATGACTTGATTGGTCAACTAGAAAAGGAGATAGAAAATGCAGACATCTGCTATAGGTTATCTGATTAGCAATTCATAAAAGATGGCTTAAAATAGATAAAGTTAACTACATGACTTGACGCACACCAACAAAAAAAAAATCATCATGTGTTGGTTGAAGACATATGCTCCGTGGGGGTTGGGTAACAAATAAATAAATGAAATATGGTACAGACGTGCAGCAATAAAATACAGAAAAAAAACGGCCTCATCGATGACATTTACTATGTCGCAAGCTGCATATCCCATCCCAACTAACATAATTACCATGTATGTTACGTCGGTCAGGCTCACTCAAAATAGTAACTCCCGCCAGAAAAAAAAGTGCGCAACGCACGGTGTGCAACTTGCGCGGCGTGGGTGTTATATAAAACAAATCTAATACTTTGGTTTCATTTTATTTTTTTTTTTTAATTCTTTCACGACATTAGTAGCGCTCGACAAAGAAAAAGTGTCTTAAAATAGGTGTGCATGAGCCCACACCCGATGTACAAATCATGAAAACTTGAAAAATTTTGTTAAAACCACTTATTATCAGGGAACACGCTTTGAAAACAATCCACTCACTTTCACACGAAATGTTGTCATCAAAGAACTTTTAAATTGAATCTAAAATAACAATTCTCGCCGTGTGTACGTTGATCACAGCTGAGGAATGCAACCGTGTTGAAAAATTGTATTGTTTCCATTATATATACTCTCCCGAAAATAGTTACAATCAACAAAGAAAAGCGTTCAAATGGCGGTGTTCATGAACAGTTTGATTAAACTGTATTATGGAAAGAAACCAAAAACACTCTAAGAATGTACTTCTATCTGCTCATCCGGGAACGGAAACAGCACATTCTAATTAAAAACCCGTCAAGCTTGACGGGTTATTGCTAGTTAAAGAAGAAAAATACAGG
Source organism: Oreohelix idahoensis (assembly GCA_024509875.1). NCBI lineage: Eukaryota > Metazoa > Mollusca > Gastropoda > Stylommatophora > Oreohelicidae > Oreohelix > Oreohelix idahoensis. Next base: position 445,297 of record JAMPIV010022292.1, read on the forward strand.
AACATTTAAGAGTGCTAGATGACGTCATAGATAAGTGCGTATAACCTCTATACTGTTCTGATTAGGACATTGCGCGGCATTAAGCAGTATTTCGGGAAGAAGTTGTCATAATTAACCAATTTATGCACTGTAACGTAGATTTTTTAGGATCCAAGAAATAAAAAGAAGATAAGTAACGTCAATCAGTTTGTATTTTGACGATTCAATAAGACAGTCCTGCACTCCCTAGAGTATATGAAACAAAATCAAAGATATGACCTTTCACATGGCACTAAGCATTTGGATTCATACTTCCAGGTTATGTGTTATTTTTTAAATTTGTATAAACTGAAACCCGACAGAAAATAATAGATGAAATTCAAATACCTGGCAACATTAATAACAGTGGATGGAAGATGCATCTCAGAAGTGAAGAGCAGAAATTTGAATTCGAGACAAACAGGGATTCAATTCAAACATAAAGTAAAGATGTAAACTGAGGAATACAACATAAACAATGGAGAGGTTATACATTTAGGAGATTGACAGATAATACATGTTATCAGTGCAAAAGAAATTATTTTGAATACTCGTCGTGTTTAAAAAAAATATAATGTAGAACGTAATTACTGATTTCAACACACCAAGTCGTGAACAGGTTTTGTTGTAGTTGTTGCATGTTTTGTATTTTTATTCCAGTGAGAAAAAAAAATTGTGGAAAAACAATGAATAAAGTCTGCAGAAACAATACACAGGAAGACGGGAAGAAGTAAACAATTTTATTTTTCTTTAGCTTTCATATTTGTTGCAGTATTGAAGTTTAGACTTGACTTTAAAACTTGTCTTTTCAACCTATTGTCACATTTATTTCGTTAAGACACTGTCGAGGGTTGCCTTCCTTGATCTGCCGTAGTAGTCCAGTAATGGCCAATAGGTGAAATAAAATGATGAGGTTTCCAAAGGTAGCAATCTTCACTCGAGATTACTCTTGGCAGTAATGTAAATAGGAGGATGGTAATCCTAATTCAGAGAGTCTCACGGGAGATTTCTAGGATGGTCTGCACAACAACTGTGTTTATTACGGTTTAGTGTAAACTTTGTATCCCCCGCCCACTTCTGTGAGATAGATATTTGACTCGTATTTATTTAGCCCCAGCCGAAGGTAATTCAGCAAATTATTATTAATAAATTAGCTCTGTATTTATGTATTTTGAACAAACTAGTCATACTGGTGCAGCTATCACTTTCAATCAACCGAGTTATCAACTCCAACGAAGGATTTATGTATATGTATATATATATATATATATATATATATATATATATATATATATATATATATACATATATATATATATATATATATATATATATATATATATATATATATATATATATATATATATATATATATACTGCTCAAAAAAATTGAAAGGTCACTTACAAATTCATCTGCAGTTTAAAAGAAAATAAAGATACAATTATGAAACTCACATATCATAACGGTTTTCATTGCAAATTACATTGACATTAAAATGAAGAAAAACAATGGATTTCATTAGTAAGAAAATCGATGTCAATCGTCTTACCTCCCTTTTTGAAAATTCAGAATCATTAAACAAAAGTTAACATGATTCAAAATCGAGTGTGTCCACCATGAGCTTGAATGCATTCACTGCACCTTTGCCTCATTAATAAGACAAGAGTTTTTAGAGTCATTTGTGGGATCGCTTGCCACTCCTGCCCCAGGAAGAGGAACAACTGATTGAGGTCAGTAGCAGGTGGATGATTTTCTCTAAGTCTACGTCCTAGCACATCCCATACATGTTCTATCGGACTGAGATCAGGAGAGTAAGCTGGCCAGTCTAAGCGGGTGACATGTTGCTGTTGTAGGAAGTCGTTCACGACCCCAGCTCTATGTGGTCGGGAATTGTCGTCCTGCAGGATAGAATCAGGTCCTAGAGCCTGAAGTGCCGTAAGAGCAAGCGGCTGTAAGATGTCATTTCTGTAGGCCAAACCATTCAACGTACCATGCACTCGATACAAGGGTGTTCTGGAGGTCACACTAATTCCGCCCCACACCATTACTGATCCACCGCCATAGCGATCATGTTCAAGGACGTTGGCATCATGACAGCGTTCTCTTGGGCGCCTCCGGACACGATTTCTGCCATCTGTGAATGATCTGGTGAAACGGGATTCATCTGTAAACAGAACTCTGCTCTATTGATGCCTTTTCCAGGTCACATGACGCCGAGCCCAAGCCAGACGAGCTGCGCGATGAGCTGGAGCCAAGACAGGTCGGATGACAGGTCGCCTTGCATGCAGATCTGCATCTCTCAGTCGGTTTCGTATGGTTTGGTCACTGACGATTACGTTGGTGGCTGCTCGCAGTTGCGTCCTGATGGCACTGACAGTGATTGTTCTTTGTCTGAGAGCCAATACAACAGCAAATGTGTCTTGCCGTCTTGTGGTAGACATTGGACGTCTTGACCTGCGTTGTTCTGTGACACTGCCGGTTGCATTATAACGAGCAAGCAGAGTTTGTATGACGGAGTGGGCAACTCCTAATCTCCTAGCAACTTCTCGCAGCCCTACATCATCCTGCAGCCATGCCATCGCTCTCCATCTGTCAACATTGGTCAAGCGTCTTCGCTGACTTCTTCTTTGATCCATAACCGCCAACCGTCAAAGCAGTCAGCGGCCATCACGCCTGGTGGCGTCTTGTAGGGCAGCAACAAATTGATTCCACTTTGCTCGGTCGGCGGCCATCTTTCGTACAGTGCCTCAACTGTGGTTCATTCTTTGCATCTCAGCTTCCACAGTTCTCCGCCAAGTGGTTTTTGGTCGGCCTCTCTTTCGCTTTCCCTCGGGGGTCCATAGCATAGCTGTTCTTGTGATGGTATCAGGGTCCCTTCTGAGGACATGGCCAACCCAACTCCAGCGTCTGCCAGCTATGATGGTGTGCATGTCCTCCTGGTTACTCCGAATAAGTAGTTCTTGGTTGCTGATGGTGTTTAGCCGAAAGATTCGGAGAATTTTCCTTAGGCAGATTGTGTGGAAGGAGGACAGTTTCGACATTTCCTTCTCTGTTACTCTCCAACATTCCGCACCATAGAGAAGCACAGAAAGTACACAGCTCTCATACAGTCTTAATTTGGTGTTTGTGCTGTACTGGGAAGACTTCCAAATGCTGTTGAGAACAGCAAAGGCTGTTCTCGCTTTATTCATTCTGTTGTTAATGTCCTTGCTTGTTCCGCCGTCAGGTGTTACTATGCTTCCTAGGTAAGTAAATGTGTCTGTCTGTTCTAACTTCTGGTTCCTTACTGTTATTGGCTCAGGATTGCCCACATTTAGTGTCATGACCTCTGTCTTCTTCAAATTGATGTTCAGGCCAACCTGCTGGCCATACTAATTCAGTCTATCGGTTTTGTCTTGAATGTGTTGGTGTGAATGCGCGAGTAGTGCAATGTCATCTGCATATTCCAAATCTTCCAGTGTAGAAAACGTTGTCCATCTAATTCCTCTTGGACTGCCCTCTGTTGTCTGGCGAATCACCCAATCTATGACTGTCAAAAATAATGTTGTTGATAAGGGGCATCCCTGTCGTACTCCTGTTTTCACTTCGAAAGTTACATTACTCGATCCAACACTGCACGTAAAGTTAGAATAGAGGCTTTTTATAATGGAAACAATGCGGCTGGGAATTCCATAAGCCCTCAGAATTTTCCATAGGCTGTCCCTGTGTATGCTGTCGGAAGCCTTTTCAAAATCGTCTTCGCTGAGCCATGGCTAAAATGGTAAATGTTACAAACATACCCATTGCCCGTTCCTTCCGAAAAGTGGGTGAGATGTGTTCACTATAGTCATGCCGTGCACGTGAAAAGCAAATTTCAGCAATGTTATCAACAGGCTTTGCCATAGGAAGCATTTTCAAACATGCATTATTTCCTTTTCCACCACGTACATTTGATTGACCTTGGAGGTACACAAACGTAACACAAATTTGATTTATTGTCAGATTAACAAACATTGTTTAAGCATGCAACAAAATGCAGCAAAACTTTTTTGACTGAGTGTTCAGGTTTAAAAAAAAAACAGCTTAGTTGAAATGACCTAAACATTGATTGAAAATGGCCTTTAAATTTTTTTGAGCAGTATATACAAGCAAAGAAACAAAGTTACAACTGATCAGAGCATGTATATTCCCAGTAGCAACATACGGCTGCGAGACTTGGACACTCAATAAAACAGTTGCAAAAAAGATTACATCATTCGAAATGAAATGCTACAGAAGGATGTTGAGAATACCCTGGACAGAAAAAAAGACCAACAGAGAAGTACTGCACTCACTAAACGTACAGGAATATTGGCTCCTAAATACCATCGCAATAAGGAAGCTGAAATTTTTCGGTCATATAAAAAGACATAATAGTCTGGAAAAAACAGTGATGGAAGGCATGGTCCCTGGAAAAAGGGGAAGGGGTCGACCTAGACGACGGTGGACCCAGGACATCACAGAGAGTCTGAACTTGTCTTTGGCTGATGCAGGTCGACTTGCCCAGAATCGTGATGCGTTCAGAGCAGCTGTAATGGAGACAACGTTCTGGAAAGAATACGTCACATGATGATATATATATATATATATATATATATATATATATATATATATATATATATATATATATATATATATATATATATATATATGTATGTATGTGGTAACAGCCCTTATTAACGCTGTATGAATTTATGTAAATTTACTTTATGTAAATTCTAATGATTCTCCTATATGCCATGTTGTATTTTATTATATCATGTCAGTACATATCAATGTATTTTCTGGAGAATAAAGATTCTGATATGTATGTATGTATGTATGTATGTATGTATGTATGTATGTATGTATGTATGTATGTACGTACGTACGTACGTACGTACGTACGTACGTACGTATGTATGTATGTATGTATGTATGTATGTATGTATGTATGTATGTATGTATGTATGTATGTATGTATGTATGTATGTATGTATGTATGTATATATATATATATATATATATATATATATATATATATATATATATATATATATATATATATATATATATATATATATATATAGTCACGAACAGTTTATAGAATGAATGTCAGTACTCATGCTCCGGTGGGAGCTAGATATGTTTATGTAAGTTGTGAGTTGAAGTGAGTGAATGTTAAGTTTGACGGGGGCATGAATACATTAGTAGCAGTAAGTGCTAATGTCGAGTTCACGGGCATGACTGAGTTGTTGTGAACAAAGTGGGGGTGAAGACTGGTCAGCGTGAAAAGGGTCAGAGGTGTGTAAAAAGGTCATTCGGGAGAGCGATTAGAGCGAGGAGAGATTACATGGAGAGTGAAGGCGAAATGGTTGAAGAAAGATAGGAAATATATATAAAGATTTGTGAATTCGTTCCATGAGATGCTGTTCTAATTATGCACATCATACATTGTGCTTTTCTTATGTGATGATTTATGGCCAAAGCGGCAGTCTGCCTGTGTGATTGTGTTATACTCAAGTTTGTGACATAAAGTCGTCGGATATCGTATCTCCGTGTTGAAGTTTAGTGATTTAACCATTAGCTGTGAATAACGAGCCATGTTTGTCGCTCAATGTGTATGTAATACATATTTGTCAATGTGTACACACAGCAAGCACTTGACAATTTTGGGGGACTCGTAAGTGGAAGAGAGGACCCACCCCTAATTTTCTGCAGATGTTTTGACAATTTCGCCTTCTCATGAATTGTTTTTGAAAAATTATATCAAGCGGAACAGAAAAGTAGGCCTATTTGTTTGAATCAGGTCACAGAAACTTGATGTGCAAAACTGAAGTCTCCATTTCAGTGATAGTCAGCAATGGTGTTGCTGCAGAAGGACTGAAAATTTAAGAACGAAAAATAGTTTAATCACTGGCGGAGAGGCGAAGGGACAGTTTTGAAGAAATCCACAGTGTTATTTTTGAAAGTAGCACGAAGTAAGAAAAGGCGGTAATCAGTCTTGTTTACCTCGGCGCACTGATATTGTGTTATTCCGCCCCGTGATGAATGTATGGACCTGTCGTCAATTTATCTGTGCTGTGTAGTTCGGCATGACTGTTGACACGGGAAAAATCGTCTGCTGGGTCTTGTGATGGAATAACAAGGCCATTGTGTTGCAGTGATCGACTGAAATCGTAACATCTTGCCTGGAGATGGTGTAAGCAGTGAGAGACGTATTTTCCTTTTCTACCTAGTGTACCAGTAGTGAAGAAGATCCGGTTCACCGTACTGAGAGCTGAGGTGCACGTAGGAGCTGAGTTCGACATTTGACTGTGCTGTGTTGTAACGTGGAGTGTGTTGTTTGTGGTTTCCATCATTGAGCTGTAACACCGGGACTCCAAGCCTGAGCCTATCTCAAGTGGAGCAGCGGAAACAGGATATTGTTAAGTTAAGTTTATTATTAATTTTGTTAAATTCCAGTCTTCTGTTTACTTGACTTGTGCGTCTGTATTATCTTCTTTGATACATATACAGGCTACACTTCTTTTAATTAATTTATTTGTTTATTTTTTTTTCTTGTTGATAAGGCTATTACCCGGAACTAATAGTGGGTTTTGTTTGTTTTTTGTGTGTTTTTTTCCCCCATTCTTTCTTCAATAGCATTTTTGCAGATTAATTAACGTTAAATGTGAACCCTATGATCGGTTATAGCTAAAGGTATATTAAACTTAGTTTATTTTGATATTAGTTCCTTTTAGGACGACAATTTTGCTTCGTCATATCTAGACTTCCTTCTGTCTATCACTTCTACAGTGTACTCGAAACTTATGTTATTTTTATATTAGCTCTTGTTATCTACCCTTCCAAGATGGAGGTGAAATTCGTTTCTCACCTTAGACGCCGAAAGAAAAACATCAGGAATGTGTATATTTCGATGGATAATACCATGTTATGTTAAATTATAGAATAAAAGATACACCAAAGTATCTAGTGGTGTAGATATTTCCCTATAACTGACCTCGAAACCCTCGAATCGGTCGGTTGGATCGGAGGGTTGATCAGTGAGTTAACAATTCACTATCGTAAAACAAGCTATTGTTACCGAAACAGAACCAGGCTCGACAGTAAACATGACTCACTCTAATATCTTGGGGGCTAAGGAGATTTTTAAAATTGGATACTGGAATGTAAGAACTATGTATCAAGACGGAAAATTGGAAGAAGTAATTAAAGAAATGGATAATTATAAGTTGGACATATTGGGTGTCAGCGAATGTAGATGGACGGGGAAGGGCATAAAATATATTTCAGAAGAAAAAAAGCAAATTATATACTCTGGTAGTAATGATAATCGTCACACAGAGGGAGTAGCCATCTTAATGACACAGAAAGCAGCAGCATCGCTTATCAGCTGGGTACCTATCAATGAGAGGCTAATATTAGCTAGATTTCAGACACGATTTTTCAAGCTCTCAATTGTACAATGTTATGCACCAACTAACGACGCTCTTGATACCACAAAAGATGACTTCTATGAAGCACTTCTAAGTACCATCAACACAATACCCAAGCATGACATAATAGCAGTCATGGGTGATTTTAACGCCAAAGTAGGTGACAACAACGATGGAGTACAAAGATATCTCGGTACTCATGGCATAGGCTGTATGAATCAAAATGGCGAAAGACTTCTAGAACTTTGTGAAATATCAAACCTCGTTGTGGCAGACACCATCTTTCCACATAAGAATATCCACAAGATAACATGGAATTCACCTGATGGCAGAACTAAGAACCAGATAGATCACTTCTGCATAAGCGCTAAATTTCGCTCATCAGTTCAAGACGTCAGAGCATACAGAGGTGCAGAGATCGGAAGTGATCATAACCTCTGCATAGCTAAACTGAGAATTAAACTGAAGAAGTTATACCAACAGAATAACAATAGAAGAATAGATGTACACAGACTGCAATCAAATGATATAAAGGAGGAATATAATGTCAAAATGAACAACTATTTCGATGCTTTAGGCAAAATTGACAACGATATCACCACCAAGACAATCGATACTAAATGGGAACAACTGAGAACAGCAATGACAGAAGCAGCAGTAGCGACCACCGGATACCTAGTACATAAAAAGAAAAAATGGATGAGAGAAGATACTTGGGATAAAATACAAGAAAGGAAAAACAGCAAAACTTAAACTACTAGCGGCAAGTACACATAATGCAGTTGAATCTTGCAAACTAACTTATAACTTGTTAAATAAGGAAGTGAAGACAAAAACTCGAAGAGATAAAAGACATTTCATCAATGAACTGGCCGTAGAAGCTGAAAATGCTGCAAGAACTGGTAATAGTAGGTGCCTTTATCAAATTACAAAACAACTATGTCACCAGCCTACTGCTATGGAAACACCTGTTAAAGGTAAATTAGGGAATTCAATACCAACAGAAAAAGAACAAATGAAGAGATGGGCTGAGCACTTCATGGAGGTGCTAAACAGACCACCACCAACAGTAACACCTGATTTTAATAATGAAACACCCACAACCACCTTGCCAATAACTTGCGATGAATTCACGCTGGACGAGATCAAACAAGCCGTTAAAAGATTTAAAAATTTTAAAGCTGCTGGAGTTGACGAAATTTCAGGGGAGATGATTAAAGCAGTTAATGACAACAACCTCTTGAGAATTTTAGATATTATAAATGAAGTATGGAGAGAAGAACAACCACCACAACAATGGAAAGACAGTATTATTGTAAAGTTACCGAAGAAAGGTGATCTATCAGACTGTAATAACTGGCGTAGTATATCTCTATTATCAGTACCTGGAAAATTATTATGTTGCATGATGTTAGAAAGACTTAAATTGCATGCTGACGAAAAGATCAGAGAAGAACAAGCGGGTTTTAGGCCGAAACGATCATGTATTGATCAAATATTCACACTAAGAACAATTATAGAAGAATCAGTGGAAAGGCAATCGCCACTTATTATCACCTTCGTCGATTTTCAAAAAGCCTTTGATAGTCTACACCGCCCATCATTGTGGAAGATACTTACAATCTATGGTTTTCCAACAAAATATGTGAATATAATCAAAGTGCTATATGACAATGCAAGATGTTGTGTTAGAACAAATAAAGGGAATACAGAATGGTTTACAGTAGAAACAGGGTGAAACAAGGCTGTATTATGTCACCACTACTTTTTGGAATAGCTATTGATTGGGTTATGAGAAACTATACCCACAATGAACAATTGGGTATAAAATGGACAAATGGAAAAATTCCTGGGGGACCTGGATTTCGCAGATGATGTAGCATTCTTAAGTTCAACACCAAGACAATCCCAAGAAGCAGTAAATAATTTGTGTCATCTCTCGGTTAAAATAGGTCTCCAAATAAATGCCTCTAAAACTAAAGCTATGAACTTTTCTAACGAGACCTTTGATATCATCTTGAACGGGGAAAAACTACAGAAAGTTGAAAGTTTCAATTATTTAGGCAGTAAAATGACTCAGGATGGTGACACAACAAGAGAAATCCATACTAGAATTGCTTTGGCAGCTAGCGCCTTCAATAGATTATCTAACATTTGGAAATTACGATCATTGAATATACATACCAAGCTTCGTCTGTTTAATTCAAATGTTATCTCAGTGTTAACATACGGCTGTGAGAGTTGGAAAATAACAAAATCATTGGAGAACAAGCTGAATACATTCGAGAACAAATGTCTTAGAAAACTCATGAACATCAGTTGGAAAGAATTCAAGACTAATCGACAAATAAGAGAAGACTCTAGGCAGAAATATGTCTCTGACTATATAAGGAAAAGACGATGGTCATATATCGGTCATGTCCTACGAATGCAAAACAACAGAATACCACTACAGGCGCTCACTTGGGTTCCTGAGGGTAAGAGGAAAAAAGGAAGACCAAAAGAAACACTCAGAAGAACAATAATAAGAGAAGGAAGAACGTTGGGCCTAAATAATGCGCAAGAGCTAAGAGGAGTGGCGTCGCAACGAACAAACTGGAGAGCACTGGTTTCTGCCTTATGCGCCGTGTTTGGTGCTTAAAGAATTTATGATGATTATTATTATTATTATTATTCATATATTCATTCCTGTTTGCCCTTGCTGCAGGGTGCACGAATAGAGCTGTTGTGGTACTTCAGTGTCCAGTGTTTTGTTTTTGTTTCGTTCATATTGTGTGGTAGTATTTAATTTCGATTTCTGTATAAGGGTGATTTTGAGTGGTGAGCACAATCCATCTTTCTTCATTGAAGAAATTTGCCTTGTGTTGTCTTTAATAGGTTTTGTGAGACAAATTGCGCTGTAGGGAACCCAATCTGTCTAAGACTTGGGGAGTTGTGAAGCCTCGTGTAATTTGTGGAACAATTGTTGGTGTTAGTTGTTTGCGTTTAGTTTGTTTACTTATTGTCTTGTATAATAGTCTTTCTTTCGTGGTGTTTTTATGTCGCGATTCTCAGTCCTTTACTCTGCTATCCGTGTATATAAGTTATTTTACGATATCCTGTTTTTGTTCGTTTGATAGGTTTGGGTGTAAATATAAGGTCTATTCTTACTTTCCTGGTCTATAACTTCCACTCCATCGGCCTATCAGTTGTTGTAGTGTCGTGTGTTCTGTGATTATCATTTCAATCATCATCATCATACCATTTGTGTTAACATAAGCAGACACATTTTATTTGGTCTATTACAGTTTGTAATGCCTACAGACTGATAATACAAGAGATTGACCCAGGGTGTAGACCCAGTGTGAAAAGTTGTTCAAAATCTGTTGTGTATGACAGACGTTCTTCAGAGGTGAAGGGGCACCCATTATAGTTTTCAGACACCATTTGACTTATCAGGTGGTATACGTTTTTTTTTAATTTCCTTAATCCATTTTTCCATAGTTATCATAGTTGAAAAATTTTGCAGGATGACTAGCCTTTTGGATTTTATCACCAAGGGACAGGCACTTGGTAAATCAGGGGATGAACTTGAATTATGGGCCAAGACAAATTTTTTGGATGCTGAGGAACGGAGGGAACGCAAAGAGGAAAGAGAAATTAGGAAGATTGAGGCTGAAAGGGAAGCAAAAAAGGAAGAGACAAGGAAAGCTGAAATTCAAGCAGATAAAGAAATTACTTTGAAGAAACTGGAACTTGAGGCTGCTGGTTTTAGACCAGCTACTAAGGAGTCCACTCGTCCTTTCAAGCTGCGACTCCCATCCTTTGTTGAGGGCGTCGATATGATGGACGTGTATCTAGAAAGGTTTCAACAAGAGGCAGTATCTTGGAAGGTTAAGAAAGAGGATTGGCCAAGTCTGCTCAATAATCTGCTCACCGGAAGAAGTTTACAATGTGTCTTTGCTTTGCCAGTAGAGGATCGTATGAATTATGACATGGTGAAAGAGACACTGCTTCGAAGATTTAGACTGACAGCTCAAGGGTACCGTGAAAGATTTAAAGAAGCTATTCCTACAACAAGCAATGACTTTAGTGAGTTTATTGCGGAAATCAAGTTGCTGTTCAATAGGTGGATTGAACTTTCAGGAATTGTGAAGGATTTTGACGGGCTATCTGACCTTATGCTACAGGACAAGGTTCTATCGTCTTGCAATCCAGAATTAGTGGCTTTTCTACAAGAGCGAAAGCCAAAAGATATAAATATTATGTCAGAGCTAGGGCAGCAGTATGTCAATGCACACCCGGGGAAGCCGATTCACAAGCAGATACTAGCCGAGACCTTTCCAGTTTGTGTGGCTCAAGACAAAACTGAAAAGAAGCCATACATACATCCTCGGGCCCGCAGCTTAGACAGGTATGTTGATAAAGATGGTGGAAATAGAAGATGGAACGGGGACAGAAGATATTCTCCTAAGAGACAGTACCCTTCTTTTGGGTCAGGCTACAGTAGAAGGGGTTGTTATAAGTGTGGCTCAAGGCGTCATCTATCTTACCAGTGTGGGAGGAACCCAGAGAGGTGTCCCTTCAACCCACAAAGAAGTCCATATGCCAGCCCAAAGAAAAATTATAATGACAGTCCATATGCCAGCCCAAAGAAAAATTATAATGACAGTCCAAGGAGAAGCCCTTACAAGCGCCAAGAGACGGATTCCCACTGCCCCAATTGTAATGAGAGAAGAAACAGTCAAAAAGAGAGCCCAAAGAAAAACACTGAGCATGCAAATTCAGCTAATGTCCTTGATACATTTAATAGCGAGGAGTGTGAGGGGTGCAGACCATTGTTCGAGCCTGATGGCAAGCCTATTTTAATATGTGGACACACTTTGCCTTGCCTTTCATCAGTTGATGGGAATGGCACCTTAACTTTACATAAGGGTTTTGTGGAGAATAAACCTGTATCTGTTTTGAGGGACACGGGCTCTACAACCATTGGCATTAGGAAGACATTGATTAAGGATACGGATTATATTGGAAAGATGGCCAAATGCATTACATTTGGTGGTAATGTCGAGTACTATCCATTGGCGATTGTGCAGATCGACACCCCTTTCTTGTCGGGTAGAGTTCGAGTATGCGTCCTTGACTCTCCCGTCGCTGATCTCATTATTGGAAATGTTAATGGGGTTCATGAGTGCACCAGTAAGGATATTGAGGAGGGGGAAAATGGACATGATGTGTTTGCTAATGCAGTAATGACGAGGGCTCAGACTAAGGCTGATGATGCAAATATTATGATATCGCAACCCAGTAATATCCCTTGGGTGCCTATGGTTTCTGGAATTACAGCATCGGATTTTGTAGACATACAGAGGAAAGACATTTCACTTCTGCCTTTGTTTCAGTTGGCTGAGTCCAAGAATATACGGCATACCAAGTCTGCTCAATACTGGTTTGAGGTTAGGAACTCCATTCAAATCAGATGCTTTGCAGAGCAACATTCAGTCATTACACAAGTGGTTATTCCAGTGGAACTGAAGAATACAGTGTTAAGGACAGCACATGATATTCCTTTTGCGGGTCACATGGGTATTGCGAGAACTCGCTGTAGAGTGTTGTCCCAGTTTTACTGGCGTGGATACAATAAGGATGTGAAGGTTTACTGTCGGTCGTGTAAAGTGTGTCAGAAGACAAGCCAGAAAGGAAGGACTCCCAAGGCACCATTAGTAGCAACAGATTTGGCAGTTCGCCCTTTTCAGAAGGTTGCAATAGACATTATTGGGCCCCTTCCAGTGATGTCTGATCGGGGGTATAGATTTATTCTAACATTGGTTGATCTATGTACAAGGTGGCCTGAAGCATTGCCAATGAAATCCATCACATCAAAGGATATAGCAGAGGCTCTAATGAGCTTATTTAGCAGATTAGGATTTCCTGAGGAGATTTTGTCTGACAGGGGCCGGCAATTCATTTCAGAAGAGATGAAACACGTATCTAAACTGTTAGGCATAGCCCAAGTGTTCACCACCCCTTATCATCCTCAGAGCAACGGGGTCTGCGAGCGGTTCAATGGAACACTGAAAAGAATGCTAGGTAAGGTTGCAGGAGATTTTCCGCAATTGTGGGATAGATACCTACCGGGAGTTTTGTTTGCTTACAGGGAGATGCCACAGGAGAGCACAGGATTCACACCGTTTGAGCTAGTATTTGGCGCAAATCCTCGGGGCCCCATGAAAATTTTGAGAGACTTACTGACCGGGAATTACCCTGATGAGAGCGTTAAGTCAAGTTATGAGTATGTCGTTGACTTGCGACAGCGCATAATTACATCGTGTTCGATAGCACGTGAGGCATTACAGACATCGGGTGCAAGGTATAGAGCATACGCCAATAGGAATAGCAAACTTGTATCCCTCAGTCCTGGCAGCGAGGTATGGTTGTTGCTACCTACCAAGGAAAATCACCTGCTAGTTAGCTGGCAAGGCCCATTTCAGGTAAAGAAACAGATTACCGATGTGGATTATCTGATATTAGTCCGAGGAAAGGAGAAGATTTTCCATATTAATATGCTAAAACCATTTGTAGTACGTCCAACTGAACTGGAACCAGTTGTGAACGCTGTTCTTGATAGTACAGTTACTGTAGCTGGTGCAGCTGTCATCGAGGAAGAGGGAGAGAAAGGTGAGGAGGTCAATCTCCGGATCTCACTATTGCCATTGGTTGCTTCAGAATCATGGAGAGATATAGAGGTCTCTGCATCTCTCCCATAGCATCAGAGGAACCAGGTGAAGTCACTGCTGTGCGAATTTCAAGATGTGCTCACAGATATTCCTGGAAGAACTGATTTGGTTGAGCATGATATTAAACTGACCTATGGAGAGCCCATCCGGGTGAGACCATATCCTATACCATTACATTATACTTCTGCAGTTGAGAAAGAAGTGAATGATATGTTACGCTTAGGTGTTATCTCCCCATCTGAATCATCATACTCATTTCCCATGGTCATCGTGCGGAAGAAGGATAAATCCCTACGGATATGTATAGACTTCCGCCGCTTGAATAGTGTCACAGTGATAGATGCGGAACCTATGCCCAACCAAGAGGTTCTCCTATCCCAAATAGCGGGGGCAAAGTATTTTACCAAACTAGACTTATCGAGGGGGTATTGGCAAATTCCCTTAGCAGAAGGCGCTAGGCCACTTACAGCATTTTGTACCCCTCAAGGTCTTTTCCAGTTTAATTATATGTGCGTTGGACTGGTGAATGCCCCTGCAACTTTTGTGAGAATGATGAGAATGCTTTTGAGGGGACAGAAGGATGTTATCACATATATTGATGACATCTGTTTGTTTCATGACACGTGGGATGAACATGTAGAGGGATTGAAGTCACTGTTATCATGCCTTCGGGTGCATCACCTTACAGCAAGACCCAGTAAAATTAAGGTGGGGTTTCAGGAGTTAACGTTTCTGGGGTATGTGGTAGGACAGGGTGTTTTAAAACCAGTTGATCAGACAGTTGGAAGAATTTTGAATTTGCAACCTCCAAAAACAAAGAAACAAGTACGTAGTTTACTCGGTCTGATAAATTTTTATCATAAATTTATCCCCAGGTTCTCCTCATTGTCGGCAGCTCTGACATCACTCACTAAAAAAGGCACGCCAAACAGAGTGGTCTGGACTGAAGAGTGTGATAGAGCACTGAGGAACATCAAGGCTGTATTCTCCAGCGAGCCCATTCTTCTACTGCCAGACTTGGCTAAGCCTTTTGTACTGAGGACTGATGCTTCTGCAGTGGGCATTGGTGCGTGTCTGATGCAAGAACATGATGGGTTTCTACATCCTGTCATGTATGTCAGCAGGAAATTGCTTCCGGCTGAAACACGATATGCCATTATAGGGAGAGAGTGTTTAGCTATTATTTGGGCTGTTTCCAAACTCTCTAGGTATTTGATAGGATCTCATTTTGTACTGGAAACGGACCATTGTCCATTGACGTTTCTTAAGTCATCTAGATCACCAAATTCACGTTTGACAAGGTGGTCGTTGTTGTTACAACAGTACAACTTCACTGTTTTTCCTATTCAGGGTAAATTAAATGTCCTTGCAGATTCATTATCAAGATTATGAACACGTGCTTGTAGTAAATGGGTGTTTTTTTTTGTTAACCACCATTTCTATGCAGTAGTTGATACAGTAATGTTTTGTCAACTGTATTCTGCATGATTTTTGTATAAGCTAAGTTCTTATCATATGTTGTGTATCCAGTACAAAGGTTATAGAATAGATATTCTCTGGTGTGGTGAAGTGGGATGTTATAAATATTTATAAGGGACTTAGTGTACTGACTGAGATCAGCTGTGAAGGTATATATATATCTAATAAGAGTAGTATATTATATATATAACCTTACTTGCTACCACATATCTATATATCTCAGTCAGAATTATTCTGGAATAGTGTGATGCTACGTTATGTGTCTAGGGTATGTGTATGGTGAAGTGTAAGTCACAACAACAGACAGATAAACAATTTAATTTAATCCACTACTCTTAACAACACTGTGACACTCACATACATATAACACTCTATGAGAATATCTTAAAGAAGTCACTAGTAACGTTTCAAATAACAATATGTATTCATTACTGGCATGAATGAATATGTGTCCTGATTCAACTACAAGGGAACCAGGAATCACAATCAATTTAAATTACAAGTTATGTACAGAATGTATTTAATATGAATATTGTAGTGACATATATTATTACCAATGTTCTATGTGTGTCATTTGTGTAGTGGTAAAATGAGGTAATACTGGTTTTGTTTTGTTCAAGCTCTGTTGGTATTTGTCATCATGACTTCAATAGTTTGTCTTTAGGGACCATTATTGTAGATGTTCACAGTTCCTGATTTTAAGACAAGTAAATTCCCCTCTGAATGGTATTTTTATAAAGTTATTTCAAGATGAGGGGACATAATGTTGAGCTCAGCTGGCCAATTCGCTTATCTGGCGTGATGGCGGCAGGAAAGGACTCCTCTGCTCGAATTCTCCTCTGGGCTCAGGAGACACCTCCCTGATAGCTAAAAAGACCAAGGAGTATGCTGTCCGACTCTGGATTCAGCAAATCTCTGACCAGGTGCTGCTCACTACCATCAAGACCACTGTCCCTGAAATCAAGAAGGATGTACCTTCTACTTCATAACTAATTTATATTCTCTTTTACACTGATCACAATACAGCACAAACATTGCGTTCAGAGCGTTAGGCCAACAGTCAGCTTCATTTGAAATACTTTATTCCAGTATTACCCTTCTTAATGGTTACTACGCCTCTGCACTTCCAGCATTATTTCTTTCTAGTCCATCATCCAGGTGTCAGTGTACTATTTGGCCATTCCATGCCGTTTTACTTCTCTCCGACACCCTCTGTTCAGGCTGGAGCATTATAGGCTTTACCTCACGTTTGCCACTGAACTACACATATATATACAGGCATAAATCAACAATTCACATTCAATTTTTCATTAAAAGATACTGAATGGTTCAAGCTTACCACAATTTCATGGAAATAAACACAGATACGTTGATTAGCAATGAATTCTGGCACAAACTGGCACAAATTCCGTTCTGCCTATGTTCCAGGCTTTTATTTTAGCAAAAATGTGAGCTAGCTTCAACGTACTGTCGCTTTATCAAGCTTATTTGAATTAGTGGTCTCGAACTAACGCTCCCAAGTGTGTATATCAGCGAGACTGGCCAATGAGCCACGTTTCGACAAGTGTTTGAAAAAAATGTTATCTTTTCCCGTCTCCCCCAACAACCAAGATAGTATTTATAGCCCGACCAATCGTGGTTAGGCTTTCATTTGTTGCGCTCCAATCAATTTGGAGTTTACATGGTAGGCTATTTATGTAACGTAAGGTTTTTTCAAACACGTTATAAAAAAAATTTTATGAGCAGAAATGATTTTATGCTGTCAGGCACCCCCAATATTTTATTTTGGGTATAATTTATTAATTCCTGGACTATTTGCGTAACGTTTTACATATTATTTGTCAGCAAACCCTAAGGAACCCAAAAATACTAATTTAAAGGAGCTACGTGGCTGCGTTCAAAATATGCAATTTCTTCTATCTCCTGTTTAGAAGATGTGCTGTCTGGGTACTGTTATGTGTTCAAACGTAAACCCATATAATGTTGTCTTTTCTAATAAGAGTCTGTTATGATTTATAAACCTAACTCTGGGAAAGGGTAGTGTATTTTATCACTGTCCGTCTGAAAAAAAATTAGTGCATGTAGACTTACACGCGTGATGGTAGTAATTGTGTATCGCGCGAAGCGGGTTTAGTGTTCGGCTTTCTGCCTCTCCCTTCTCTTTTTATCCCTTTAGTCCATCTGTTCGTTCGTTTTGGTAACGCAGTATAATTAATGTTAGGGTTAATTTAGGTCATTACGCAGTACGTCTCAATGCTTTTCCAAGAAATACAGCACACGTTTCATTGAAGAAGGCGGGTAATAATACAGTAAGCTTTACTATCAACGTGAAAGCGTTACAATTTGCAGACGAAGCAGAAAACAAGGGGGATTTCGAGTACATTCTTTGTGACAGCACTGTTATTTTTCCATTGCTCTTCTCTTTATTAATTTTATTTGTTAGGCTTCATATTTACCTAATAATTTATATATGTGGATTAGAATATTTCATGACACTTCCCCTCTTAAAACAGACATTATATGTCAGTCCTTTATTCTATATACACATAGAGAAATTTATTATTATTTCTGGGGTTTACGGTGATTCTCATCACACGGATGGCGGCTTAAAAAATCCGCTCCCAGATTTGTTTTTCCAGATATATATTCAATGCTAAAATTATATGGAGCCAGAAGCAAAGACCATCGGAGTAACCTAGAGTTCTCATGCTTAGCCTGTGCTAAAAACGATAAAGGTTTGTGGTCAGTTTGCAACTTAAATGCCTTCCCATATAGATAAATATTGAATTTCTTTATTGCCCATATTACTGCAAGACATTCTTTTTCGCTAGTTGAGTAGTTGATTTCAGCTTTATTCAACTTTCTGCTAGCATATGCCACTGGGCTTAATTCCCCATCCAATGCATCTGATTTCTGTAGTAAAGTTGCACCTAGCCCAATATTACTTGCATCCGTCCTTACTATGAATTCTTGACTTAAGTCAGGTAATTTCAAAATGGGTTTACTTGTGAGCTTTTCCTTCAATTCTTGGTAAGTCATTTCACATTGTGGTGTCCATGTAATGCGATCTGGAAGTCCTTTACGTGTCAATTCCGTTAAAGGTGCACATATGGAATTAAAGTTTTTGATATACTTCTGGTAGAAACCCACATAATGAGACAAAGGATCTCACGTCCTTCTTGGTTTGTGGTCTCGGGGCTTTCTGTAGTTTCTCTAAATTCTTTGGGTCAGGGGTCATGTTTCCCTGATAAACTGTGTGTCCCAAAAATTCCAATTCTTTACATCCAACGCAACATTTGGTTGGTCGGGCTGTTAAATTTGCCTCCCTAAGTCGATCAAACAGCATGTTCAGAGAGTCAATGTGTTCCTCAAATGTTTCTGTTGCTATAAGGATATCATCCATAAAATTTGTTATACAGGGATTATTCAGAGGATCCAATAATTTTCTCATCATTCTAGAGAAGACACTAGGCGCATTCTTCAATCCAAATGGCAATCTATTAAACTCATAGTGTCCTTCTGAGGTACTAAAAGCTAGGTATGGTCTAACCTCAGGCTTTACTGGAATCTGATAGTATCCTTTACTCAGATCCACTTTTGAGAAATATTTAGCTTTATTTAGTCTGGCAAACAGCTGATTTGTATCCGGCAATGGATCCACCTGTCCTTCTGTAATAGCATTCAGTCTCCTGTAATCTATACAGAGTCTATGTTCTCCAGAGGGCTTCCTTAAAAGTACAACACCGGAGCTATACGAAGACTCACTGTGCGAAATAATTCCTTCCTTCAATAGATAGTCTATCTCTTCCTTCAAAGCTTTTTCCTTAGCAAACGGAATCGAATATGGTTTCATACAGACAGGTGTGGAGTCTATGAGTTTCATATCATATTCCAATAGGTTTGTATGTCCTGGTCGGTCTGTTAACACCTCTGCATGATTATTTAGAACCTGTTGCACTCTCTCTTTCTGAGTTTTCGTTAAATGTGTACTGATTTTCACCTGTGCTGCTGTCTCACAGGGGTGTAATGGATATTCAAATGATGAAAGTGGTTCCTTTTTCATCTCCATGGCGATGGACAAGGTCAACAAGTGTGTCTCTTCCTGATGTTCTCTTTCCAAATATTTCTTCAGGAGATTCACATGATAGATTTTTTCTTTCCCCTTCTTATCTATCTTATAATTTGTTCTAGACACCTTCTCTAGAACTGTATATGGACCCTGCCATCCAATTTGTAACTTATTCTGACTCCCGGGCAAAAGAAGCAGTACCTTCTCTCCCACAGCCAAATTTCTGTCTTTCGCCTTCCTGTTATAATAGGCAGCATGTTTCTTCCTGGCTTGTTTCAAATTTTCATTGGCAAGTTTCCAGCCAGTTTTTAACCGAGTGGTCAGCTCATTCACATACTGGTATGAAGATGTAATGTTTTCCTCTGCCTTTTCATCAGTCCACGTTCTTAACATAGCTACATATGGACCTTTAATTGTGTGGACCTATTTGTCCATGCACCGGTATGGTCTCTTCCACTTGAAGCTTTATAGTGATGATTTTTCCTCCCAGAATTATCATTCACAAAACGACCGCTACCAATTTTTCTTTTGGGGCTTTCTCCCCACTTAAAATTCTTGATGCGAGATTTCCTCTCTACATCTTCTTCCTCCAGTTTGTTTAAGTCCGATTGAGGGATTGTCGGCTTATCCTGGGGTAAGACATCTTTTTGCACTCTCCGCATAGTGGCCATTGTAAAACAGTTAAGTGAAGCTTGTCCGTGAAAAGGGGCTTCCCATTCCATTTGGTCCACTTTATCAAATCTATTTTTCCTTTTATTGTCAGGCCTAATTTTGCCCCGTGGCGTGTCCAGGTCCTGATCCATGTTCCCACTTGTGGGTGTTCCCTCATGTGCTATGCTACACCTTTCTACAAAATTCTCAATGTCCCATCTTGCTTTGGGCCAATAATAATTGTGAGCCACCTTTTGAATGATGGTACCTATCTTCTCATGGTCCCCATCTGGTTTCACATGTAGGCTCCTTATTAAGTCTGTCCTATATCTTTTTGGAAGAACCAGCTGTCCGTGACCATGGGATCTAGTTCCAGGCTTCCTATACATCAACTTGTTTTTCATGTAAAAATCTCCCTTGCCTGGAGTTGTATGACAAGTTGACAATTTTCTGAAACAAGGCTTGAGTGTTTTATCCCCAGCCTGTGCCTTCCTCATCTCTTCTGGAGTTGTATCCAACATAATATCCTCCTCCTGTCTTGAGGTCGACCTGACCTGAAGGGTTGCCATATACACAGGTTTCCTTCTGCAACGGTCAGTGTCATGATTGTCCATCTGACAATTCTTACACCACCTTTTTTCCTTGGTTGAAAGATTTTCTTTCATCATATTTCCTTTCATCGAATTGTGGGAATTTATTTTTATTGTCATACCGTGGCCTATCAAATTGGTGCTTACCTTTATTTTGATCCTTAGGATCAAATTTATTAAAGTTCTGTGGTGCCCTAAAGTTGTCCACCTGTTTCTTTTTATTACCTGTTACCTCTGCTTGAGCTGCTTGATACCTTTCAGCAACATTTAGCAACTCACCCAGCCTCTCTGCACCTTGTTCCATGAGAAACTTTCTCAGGTCTGGAGCCATGGACTCTCTTAGTTGCTCTATAAGGACCATTTCCTTAAGATCTTGGGTTTTCCCCAGAGAAGTCCATTTCTCCAAGTATGTCTCTATTCGTGCAGAGAACTGGTGATAGGTTTCACCTGACAGTAGTTTAGCATTCCTAAATTTTTTCCTGTAAAACTCTGCATTCTTTTCATACCTTAACAAAAGAGCCTGCTTTAGCATGTCATAATTTTCCTGATCACCTCTGCTCATTTTTGCAAAAACTTCATAAGCTGCCCCACGAAGTCCCTGAGATAACTTTAAGCTCCACCTTTCTCTCTCTAACCCATACGTGGTAGCTAATAGTTCGTACCTATTTATATAGCTCTCAATATCATCGTCTTTCTCAACAAAATGATCTAAATGAAAGTTCATAGCTGAGATTGAGGCTCCTTGAGTAACCGTAGCATCAGAGGCAAAGGGGCTGGCACCATTTTCAGGAGCATGGCCTTGAAACTCAAACTCCCTTAGTCGTAACTCATGTTCCCTTTGTAATCTCTTCTCCTCCTTTTCTGCTTCCCTTTCTGCAGCTTGTCTTCTTTCCTCGGCTTCTCTTTCTGCAGCTAATCTTTTGTCTTCTCTTTCTGCCT
Organism: Oreohelix idahoensis; assembly: GCA_024509875.1. Taxonomy (NCBI): domain Eukaryota; kingdom Metazoa; phylum Mollusca; class Gastropoda; order Stylommatophora; family Oreohelicidae; genus Oreohelix; species Oreohelix idahoensis. The sequence goes on from JAMPIV010022292.1 coordinate 467,196, forward strand.
CCAATTTCTTAGCCTCAGCCTCAATCTGCAACCTCTTAGTCTCAGCCTCAGCTTGCAACCTCTTAGTCTCAGCCTCTAACTTTCTTTCGGCTTCTTTTTCTAATCTTCTTTCTTCGCGTTCAATAAATTTGTCACATTCCGTTGTGACATAGGCAACCATAACTTGCCCATCTAATCCTAACTCTTTTGCAGTCTGAACCGCAGCAGATCGAAATTTGGCCAGGTCCGCCATTGTCTATCAGGTAACTTAATACAATGTCTAACCAACAATTCAATCTCTAATGGACAAAACAGGCACCGTGAGCTCAACCTTATTTAATTCCACCCAAGGATACCTTTTAATTCTTATATTCCCTGAAGTGAATTACCCCCAATATTTTTAATAGTTAAAGATTCAAAATCCCGAGAGCGAGCCCCCAATATATGTGGTGAAGTGGGATGTTATAAATATTTATAAGGGACTTAGTGTACTGACTGAGATCAGCTGTGAAGGTATATATATATCTAATAAGAGTAGTATATTATATATATAACCTTACTTGCTACCACATATCTATATATCTCAGTCAGAATTATTCTGGAATAGTGTGATGCTACGTTATGTGTCTAGGGTATGTGTATGGTGAAGTGTAAGTCACAACAACAGACAGATAAACAATTTAATTTAATCCACTACTCTTAACAACACTGTGACACTCACATACATATAACACTCTATGAGAATATCTTAAAGAAGTCACTAGTAACGTTTCAAATAACAATATGTATTCATTACTGGCATGAATGAATATGTGTCCTGATTCAACTACAAGGGAACCAGGAATCACAATCAATTTAAATTACAAGTTATGTACAGAATGTATTTAATATGAATATTGTAGTGACATATATTATTACCAATGTTCTATGTGTGTCATTTGTGTAGTGGTAAAATGAGGTAATACTGGTTTTGTTTTGTTCAAGCTCTGTTGGTATTTGTCATCATGACTTCAATAGTTTGTCTTTAGGGACCATTATTGTAGATGTTCACAGTTCCTGATTTTAAGACAAGTAAATTCCCCTCTGAATAGTATTTTTATAAAGTTATTTCAAGATGAGGGGACATAATGTTGAGCTCAGCTGGCCAATTCGCTTATCTGGCGTGATGGCGGCAGGAAAGGACTCCTCTGCTCGAATTCTCCTCTGGGCTCAGGAGACACCTCCCTGATAGCTAAAAAGACCAAGGAGTATGCTGTCCGACTCTGGATTCAGCAAATCTCTGACCAGGTGCTGCTCACTACCATCAAGACCACTGTCCCTGAAATCAAGAAGGATGTACCTTCTACTTCATAACTAATTTATATTCTCTTTTACACTGATCACAATACAGCACAAACATTGCGTTCAGAGCGTTAGGCCAACAGTCAGCTTCATTTGAAATACTTTATTCCAGTATTACCCTTCTTAATGGTTACTACGCCTCTGCACTTCCAGCATTATTTCTTTCTAGTCCATCATCCAGGTGTCAGTGTACTATTTGGCCATTCCATGCCGTTTTACTTCTCTCCGACACCCTCTGTTCAGGCTGGAGCATTATAGGCTTTACCTCACGTTTGCCACTGAACTACACATATATATACAGGCATAAATCAACAATTCACATTCAATTTTTCATTAAAAGATACTGAATGGTTCAAGCTTACCACAATTTCATGGAAATAAACACAGATACGTTGATTAGCAATGAATTCTGGCACAAACTGGCACAAATTCCGTTCTGCCTATGTTCCAGGCTTTTATTTTAGCAAAAATGTGAGCTAGCTTCAACGTACTGTCGCTTTATCAAGCTTATTTGAATTAGTGGTCTCGAACTAACGCTCCCAAGTGTGTATATCAGCGAGACTGGCCAATGAGCCACGTTTCGACAAGTGTTTGAAAAAAATGTTATCTTTTCCCGTCTCCCCCAACAACCAAGATAGTATTTATAGCCCGACCAATCGTGGTTAGGCTTTCATTTGTTGCGCTCCAATCAATTTGGAGTTTACATGGTAGGCTATTTATGTAACGTAAGGTTTTTTCAAACACGTTATAAAAAAAATTTTTTGAGCAGAAATGATTTTATGCTGTCAGGCACCCCCAATATTTTATTTTGGGTATAATTTATTAATTCCTGGACTATTTGCGTAACGTTTTACATATTATTTGTCAGCAAACCCTAAGGAACCCAAAAATACTAATTTAAAGGAGCTACGTGGCTGCGTTCAAAATATGCAATTTCTTCTATCTCCTGTTTAGAAGATGTGCTGTCTGGGTACTGTTATGTGTTCAAACGTAAACCCATATAATGTTGTCTTTTCTAATAAGAGTCTGTTATGATTTATAAACCTAACTCTGGGAAAGGGTAGTGTATTTTATCACTGTCCGTCTGAAAAAAAATTAGTGCATGTAGACTTACACGCGTGATGGTAGTAATTGTGTATCGCGCGAAGCGGGTTTAGTGTTCGGCTTTCTGCCTCTCCCTTCTCTTTTTATCCCTTTAGTCCATCTGTTCGTTCGTTTTGGTAACGCAGTATAATTAATGTTAGGGTTAATTTAGGTCATTACGCAGTACGTCTCAATGCTTTTCCAAGAAATACAGCACACGTTTCATTGAAGAAGGCGGGTAATAATACAGTAAGCTTTACTATCAACGTGAAAGCGTTACAATTTGCAGACGAAGCAGAAAACAAGGGGGATTTCGAGTACATTCTTTGTGACAGCACTGTTATTTTTCCATTGCTCTTCTCTTTATTAATTTTATTTGTTAGGCTTCATATTTACCTAATAATTTATATATGTGGATTAGAATATTTCATGACATCTGGTATAGTACAATTTGGTGAAATTTATGTAATGGTTATCACCTTTAATTTTGTGTGTAATTAGAGATGCATGATGTTTGCCATATGGTTGCTGTTGTATTTTTTTTAGCAACTCGGTTCTGTTGTAATTTATTTTATTTTATTTTTGTGTTGTTCAGAATGTTATTATTGATTATTTGTAGATGGCATATTTTCACACTGATGCTATAGATTTTGCCCACATATGTAATCAGAGGTTTTGGATGGTATGTTTTTCACTTGGAGAGGGAGGGGTGGATGTCACGAACGGTTTATAGAATGAATGTCAGTACTCATGCTCCGGTGGGAGCTAGATATGTTTATGTAAGTTGTGAGTTGAAGTGAGTGAATGTTAAGTTTGACGGGGGCATGAATACATTAGTAGCAGTAAGCGCTAATGTCGAGTTCACGGGCATGACTGAGTTGTTTTGAACAAAGTGGGGGTGAAGACTGGTCAGCGTGAAAAAGGGTGAGAGGTGTGTTAAAAAAAAGGTGATTCGGGAGAGGGATGAGAGCGAGGAGAGATTACGTGGAGAGTGAAGGCGAAATGGTTGAAGAAAGATAGGAAATATATATAAAGATTTGTGAATTCGTTCCAGGAGATGCTGTTCTAATTATGCACATCATACATTGTGCTTTTCTTATGTGATGATTTATGACCAAAGCGGCAGTCTGCCTGTGTGATTATGTTATACTCAAGTTTGTGACATAAAGTCGTCGGATATCGTATCTCTGTGTTGAAGTTTAGTGATTTAACCAGTAGCTGTGAATAACGAGCCATGTTTGTCGCTCAATGTATATGTAATACATATTTGTCAATGTGTACACACAGCAAGCACTTGACATATAGATTATATATGTCCGCTTGACATATATACTTGACATATATATATATATATATATATATATATATATATATATATATATATATATATATATATATATATCTATACACGCACACAAGGGGATTGACATAAGTCTTGGGCCTGACCATGAAGGATATGTCACAGAGAGCTGAAATTTTGTATAGTGTTTATTCCTTTTCAATATAGCCACCGTCTGAATTGACACACTTCTGCCATCTCTGCTTGACTTTGAAAAGACCTTGAGAGTAGAACACCCTATTTTTCAAACTAAACCAGTCATCACATGCCAGTATAACCTCTTCATCGCTGTCAAAATGATTTCCTTTTAGCGGTTTTTTAAGATTCGGGAATAGAAAAAAGTCCCATGGAGCCAAATCTGGAGAATATGGTGGGTGTGGAAGAATTTCAATATTCAAATCGTTGGCTGCTAGCTGCTCAAGCCGTTCTTTGTGAGAGGGCGCGTTGCCTTGAAGCAAAGGAAGATTTTGAAGCAACTGTTGACAGCAATTTACCCTCGCTTGCTTCTGTTCATGTGTCAACAGTCGCGGAACCCAGCGTGCACACACTTTTCTCATGTTCAGTCTGTTGTGTAAAATTCTATAAACTGTTCTTTCATTTAGTTTTACTCTACTAGCTATGTCCACAATTGTCATTTTTCGATCCTGGTCAATGATTTTCTTCACTCTTGTTGCATTTTCATCGTTGCACTCTGAGGCTGGTCTACCAGATCTTGGCAGATCAGCAAAATTTGAGCGGCCGCACTTAAACTGTTGACACCAGTTTTTTACCAAAGTATATGAAGGACAAGAATCACGAAACACTGGTTCCATCTCCCTGTGTATTTCTGTAAGTGTTTTCCCTGAAACATCAGAAATTGTATCACAGCTCTGGCCTCCTTCTTTTCCATTGTTTTGTCAAATCTTTGGAGCAGCAGATCCGGTCAATAGGGTACATTGCGCCGTGCACCGTAGCGGGAAAACCCATTGAAGAAACAAATGCGTACTTCACACATTCAGTGCAAATATGATGAACTTTAAATATGTGTAGCGTCCTTTTCGTAGGCCGCAACAGTCTTTTACAGATGATGGTAGTCTCATATTTATTAATATGTGGTCCTACCTCTGTAGAAAACTTTACGCACCAACTTACATGATAGTAAGTATTATTGGTGAGTTTGATTTTCGTAGCGCACGATTGTGCACGAATGCGAGTATGGGTTATCCCGCCCGCACGTGTTGCCAAACTTTAGTTGACGTCATATGTGGGCTTATGAAGCTAGGATCCCAAGATCGGCTCATGAATCTTTGGGAGTTCAAAACCCGTGTTGCGGGAATATTGATTCGTGTTATGACCGTCCGTCTGTTAAGAAGATGAGGACCTTGGTCAACTATATACTGGTGATTTCTCGGGAAGAGAACGCAAGTATTATATCTATATTATTGTAATTTTTCCTCATGTAGATGTCTAGTTGGACCAATGACGTATTGGTTCCAAAATGGAGTCCTAGATGAACTTATAATGTAAATTTTAAATCCGACGGATTCTTGCAATTAGGATTATCCAGGATTGGCTTGGGATTTTAATTATATGAATCATTATTCGGCCGTTAAGAATACTTACTACGTAAAGCAGAGGTGACTCAAGTATTTGTTATATCTAAGCTCTAATGCCACGAAGGTCGTTGGCAGGAATATGTATTATTGTAATTCAACATTGATTGAAGTAAGAGGCCAGTACCAGAAAGGAGATACGTAGTATTGGAACATTAAATGATACCGAAGACCTAATAAGGTTTGCCGAATTGGAATTTGATAGAATAAGATTGTCAAGTGAATGTAATACACAAAAGACTCATGAAAGCCAGTCTTCATCTAGACATGCGAATTTTAGAGAAGTTCATCTAATATTGCCTAAATTTAATCCTCCATCAGACGATGTAATTTTTTTTTAGACAGATTTGAGGCTACATGTAGGGCATACAACTTGGATAAAACATTATATTGTACCCATTTATCCAGAATACTTACAGGAGAGGCAATGGCTGTTTATCATACTACTAGTGCAGTAGATAAAAATGATTATGATGCTCTCAGAGCCGCCCTTCTAAAAAAATTTCAAATGACAGAAGATCAATATAGGGTAAAGTTCAAGTCTATGCTACCACAATCTGGAAAGAACTTTGATGATTTTCTTTCTCAAATACGTCTAACCTTGGAAAGATGGATCGAATTGTCCAAGGTAGAGAAATCTTATGACGGTATTTTCGATCTATTACTACGCGATAAAGTTTTATCGTCTGTAAGTACTGCATTTCTTGCGTTTTTACATGAACGTAAGCCTTCTAATATGAAGGAAATGGCAGAACATGGCAAAAATTTTTGCACCGCTCATCCTAACATGGATATCAGCAATGCGCAGATTGGAGATGAATTACCTGTTGCTTTCGCTATGCAACATAACAATTTTCCACGACATCGTTCAATGAGTAGCGATAGAAATTTTCACAAGGGAAGTAATAATAATTTCAACTTTGGTAATTTTAAAAAGGGGAAACAATACCAACAGTCTGCTCCATTTAATATGTTCTGGGGCCAATCTCACAGATCTCGAGTATTTGGTAACGACAATTCTAAATATAATCAAGGAAATAATAATAAACAACAGTGGCGATCTAAATCACATCATCCTGAAAATAGACATAGATTTATGAATAAATCGTTTAGCCAAAGTCACAACAGTGATAATTTTAATTGGCGTACTCATCCAGATTTTAATACTAGCAGAAATGGTAATTATAGCAATTTTAATGCCAATAATCAAAATCGATCGCGACGAAGAGATAGATCTCCGAGCAGACCTCGTCATCAGTCTAATGTTGCATTACTTTAGGCACAAACTAACAACGATCAGGACAAAAATGATAATCAACATAACGCAATGTCCTGTATTGATCTTGAGCAGGTAAAAACATGTCAAGAATGCTCAACGCTATTCCAGCCCAAGGCGATCATGACGCTGAGATGCGGACACATATTGCCCAGTCTACCAGCGGCGTGTACGGCCACGTCAGCTACTCACGTTGGAACAGGAAACCTTAAATTACATAGGGGTTTTTAAAATTCTATTCCATGCTCTGTTCTTTTTTATTCAGGCTGCTCCACGATCGGCGTCAGAAACTCTTTGGTCGACCCATCCCGTGCTACTGGAAAGACCGCCCAATGTAGGACTTTTGGAGGGACAGTGGAAACTTTTCCGACTGCCATTATTGATTTAAAAACACCTTTCTTTTCAGGAAAGATCCACGTATGCCTTCTTCGAAATCCAATTGGCGATGTGATTTTGGGTCGAATACACGGTATAAAAGAGTGTACCCCACGGCAGATTGCTGCTTGGGAAGAACAACATATACATGATGCCTGTGCATTTACGACAATACCCAGATTTGTTTCACATGCACATACTGCTAACTTGCTATGTAATGCTAAGGTATTGGAATCTGGCGTTGATAATGACTCCATTGTTCATTACGCCACTGTTGCTAGTTCGTTACAACCTTTGCGACATGATCAGCAGGCAACTGATAGTAAGAAAAAGGTTAAGTTTCAGAAAAAAGGAAACAATGTCCCTAATAAAAATAAGAGTTGTAACTCAGATGGGAAAATTAATACCAATAGGGTTGTCAGTAAGGTTTTAACTTTGCCCAGCAAGCAGGTGTCTACGACATGCCGTACACCTACACCTTTGTCTGGCATAAGTAGTAATAATCAAGTACAAAAGAATGGTACATTTAAGAACAATAACTCTACATGTAGAAATAATAAATATTATAATTTACCCCAAGGACTAAGGTCACTCATCAACCTTACTCCCATTCTTGTGATAACGGTACCACATATATTGGTAAGGGTGCATATTCTCGCACCATCCTTGTGCAAAATCTGCCACAACGAACTACATGGCAGGCACTCGGCAATTTCTTTAATTACACGGCAGACGTTAGGTTCGTGCGTCTGTTACCTCATACCAATAACAGGTATGGTGACGCCGTGATAACATTTAGGACCAATAGAGATGCTCGCATAGTTATCGAGCGGGACAATGGTGTGTATTTTCACCACCATTCTCTTCATTTACAATTGGTTCCTGATTCTGCGTCACGCAGATAGTAACCTACTAATATTTGATTTTGATATCACATTCTTTGATGACTCAGCCTATGCAGTCATTATCTCTTTTCTTTACTAATCATTGTTTCTTTTCTTTTCTATAGATCATTTCTTTCTCGACTCCACGTGGCCTATTCCAGTGGAATTTTATACCATTTGGTCTAGTGAACGCGCCCGCCACTTTCGTACGCATGATGCGTCGAATTTTATCTCATCATCCCAATGTCATTGCATACATCGATGACATTTGTCTTTTCAGTGACTCATGGGATGAACATATGGAGGGATTAAAAGCTTTACTTTCTACTTTACGGGATTATAACTTAACAGCAAAACCTTCAAAGGCATTTGTGGGTTTCCACGATATTTTTTTTTGGGTCACCGTATTGGTCGCGGTATGTTATATACAGAGGACAGTAATGTCTCTAAAATCCTTAATTTTTCTACACGAAATTTAAAAAAAACAAGTCAGATCTCTTTTAGGACTAATACAGTTCTATTCTAAGTTCATTCCTCATTTGTCGACTATAACTGCTCCTTTCTCTTCATTACTTAAGAAAGGTGCAGCTAACATGATTCGGTGGTCTAACGAACATCAAATCGCGTTGGATATAATAAAGAATTTTTTTTCGGATGCTCCTGTTTTAAGGTTGCCTAATGCAAATTTACCATTTGTTTTACGCAGTGATGCATCTAATTACGGCATTGGAAGCGTATTACTACAAGAATATGATGGCACCTTGCATCCAGTTCTCTATGTATCAAGGAAGTTAACTCCAACAGAGCAAAAGTATTCAGTCCTCGATAAAGAACTTTTGGGGCTTGTGTGGTCCATAACAAAGCTCCAAAGATATCTGCTTGGATCACACTTCATTGTGGAATCGGACCAGAAAGCACTTACGGCTCTAAACATAAAAGATGTGAAATCTTCCGAGTCAACTAGGTATGCGATCGCTCTCCAGCCATATAGTTTCACGATTCGATCCATACCTGGTACTCAGAATGTTCTCGCAGACATTTTATCGAGATGTCCTAACGAATCAAATTAACAGCTACGCATTACAGACAACTGAACTTCGACTATGACAGTTCGTCGATTGTAACTTTTTACGTGTGCTACTAAGGTTATAAGAATCATTAACATTCACACAATTTAGAAACTACAATGATTATGAATTAAAATAACATTGAACGTTCAAGTATATTACTATATTAGTGAAAAGAACGGTCACCTACTAATGACAGTGATGTGATAATAACTTTTGACAGTGTGTATATTTTCTGAAGGAAATAACATTTCGAGAACTTTGATTTTTCGTGGAACTGAACTTGTTAGATTATTCACTGGGCACTAACAGGAAAATGGAACTTCCGTGATTTAAGGAATTAATGACATTATTAGTGTGAAATAAAAGAATTAATTAGATTATTAACCTTGTATACTTAGTTAATTAAAATAATAATTAATTTAGTTAACTATGCAAAATTTAATAAGATTGATCAAAATTTGTATTTAAGCGCATCACTATTTAAGCACATTAATTTAACTTTAGTACTTTAATTGGTACCACAAAGGAATTTTAGTGACACGGTTAAGTGTGTTGATTGATACATGTGTTTTATTTATATTCTCCCATCTTTTTTCACTTACTTTTTTTTTATTAGTCATACCCACCTCTTTTTTATTTAATCATGTTTCTTATCATTTCTTTTCATTTGAGTTTCCATTTGTTTTAATTCAATATTTCTAATACGATAGTTTATTTCATTTACCACATTGTACCAAAGGTGTTCAATTGTGGATGTATGCTTTTGTGCATACCTTTTGTTGAGTTGAGTTAACTTGAATTTCATATTTTATGATTTTATGTCATGATGAATTAGTAAAATATGATTATGTACACTTGACTCACCTCTATTCGCGAGTAGTAAAGAAAAAAATTAATATAATTAATATTTTGGGGAGATTGGTAAGGAATCTGTAGTGTCCTTTTCGTAGGCCGCAACAGTCTTTTACAGATGATGGTAGTCTCATATTTATTAATATGTGGTCCTACCTCTGTAGAAAACTTTACGCACCAACTTACATGATAGTAAGTATTATTGGTGAGTTTGATTTTCGTAGCGCACCATTGTGCACGAATGCGAGTATGGGTTATCCCGCCCGCACGTGTTGCCAAACTTTAGTTGACGTCATATGTGGGCTTATGAAGCTAGGATCCCAAGATCGGCTCATGAATCTTTGGGAGTTCAAAACCCGTGTTGCGGGAATATTGATTCGTGTTATGACCGTCCGTCTGTTAAGAAGATGAGGACCTTGGTCAACTATATACTGGTGATTTCTCGGGAAGAGAACGCAAGTATTATATCTATATTATTGTAATTTTTCCTCATGTAGATGTCTAGTTGGACCAATGACGTATTGGTTCCAAAATGGAGTCCTACTTGAACTTATAATGTAAATTTTAAATCCGACGGATTCCTGCAATTAGGATTATCCAGGATTGGCTTGGGATTTTAATTATATGAATCATTATTCGGCCGTTAAGAATACTTACTACGTAAAGCAGAGGTGACTCAAGTATTTGTTATATCTAAGCTCTAATGCCACGAAGGTCGTTGGCAGGAATATGTATTATTGTAATTCAACATTGATTGAAGTAAGAGGCCAGTACCAGAAAGGAGATACGTAGTATTGGAACATTAAATGATACCGAAGACCTAATAAGGATCTCCGTCATTGCCAAGGTCATAGGATAATGAAAGATGACCTATTGAATATAACTGCCTCATTTGTTTACTTGGATGCCATGTTATAAATACTGTATAACTAGTCTGACGTTACCAAAGAGATTATCTTACGGAATGGACTAACTGTAATTTTAAATATGAAACCTACATTGTGTGCTGTATTGTGGAAAGTCAACCGTCCGTCGTCAGAATTAAATGTTCGTCTAGTCAACTGTGCAACCGTCAAATAAATTGATATAACTTAAACCGTTTTGACATTCGTTGATGTGCCCATTGTTGGCAGTTTTATTTGATATATTACTCCATTGTTCAAAAATTGATCAATTCGCGTTATGGTCAGAAGTGACAGACTCAACACCCTCAAAACGATTCTAACAATATGCCAAGTTTCATCTTCCTCCTGTGACTCCTACATGGTCAGGCCCAAGACTTACGTCAATTTTCTTTACTGGATGTTTTGAAATTTGGTGGAATAATGTTTCAGAACCCAGCATCAGTATCGATTAAGTCCACTTAACTGTCTGATTGCAGCGAAGAGTTGTCGCTGTTGTCTGGTGTAGTTGATGCTGGTTCACGGTGACATTTTCACTGTTCCTCCTCTCTGCAGGAGTTGAATGGCTTTTGAGAGCATGTTGGTTGCGTTGCACGAGTAACTTCCACAAATAATGCCGCTTCGAGTGTCCTGTAGACCCTTCTTTTATATGTGGTATCCAGAGCTGTGTACTAGTAACTATACCAGGAACTGAGAGACAAAAAAACGTATACAACGATGTCATCATCATCATCCTTTTTCTGCTCCCTATGGAGCATTAGCCTACCTCTGCTGTTGGTTCCTTTAGAGGAAACCCACAAGAAGAAGTCAAAGCTCTTGCAGTCTGGTTTATGTGGCAATTTATTATATATGATTTTTTTTTTTTTTTTTTTTCGTACGCCCGCTAATACTTGAGGCGAAATCTCAGGTTATTATTTATGTCTAACCTGACATTGATTTTACGTGAGTATCCCTTTATTTCTTGTACAGAGACAGGTTTCCCTCGCCATTCAGGCAAATACTCGCCGATTTCGGAGGTACCCATTGCAGCTGGGTCGGCTCAGGAGCCGCCAGACCCTGGTCGACGACACTGCTTCAAATGTCCTCGTCATCATTTTTCGCAGTCATTTTTTTTTTGTGTGTACTTTGAATATTCAGTTGACCTCGGGTCAGACCTTGACCCTTCATTTGGTCTGTGACATTTCCGCTTGTTTTATTTAGTTCATAAATTCATTTTTAATTGTGAAAATGTCTTGTTTGCGTCTTAACATTGTTTGTACCCCTTAGTTGCATCATTGTTTTGTTTGTCCTCATAATATATATTAATACTACATTAATAATATGATATTATATGCAATAATACACTTGTAATTTAATTAAATTAATTTTTTGCTGATAATTAAGGTTAATATGGGACATTGCATAATTATGCAGTGATAGTCCAAGAAAGTAGCACTACAATTTATAATAGATGCCTAGGGCATAATAATATAATATATATATTGACAAAATAAAATAATCTTATAGCTACCTTTGAGGTAATAGACCCATTGTATATTATTTAATATACTTTTCTGGTACTAAGAGAGTGACTTAGTACATTGAACAATATAATTACTAGGAATTATACCCAACATTATTGGATATTGAGATTAATTGTGTGATATAATTACATTATATTTAACAGATATCATAACTATTTATGATATAGTATTATTTAGATACAATATTGTTACAAAATATTGTCTATTAGTTGAACTTAGACATTAAGTTCAGTACTATTGTGATTACTTATATTGAATATTTCTAAGTTGAGTAAGTATAATAATTACTCTGAAGCTACTATTGACTATTTTAATCAGTAATTATCAATAATTACTTACAGATAAAAGTCAAAATGCTTACTATAGACCATTTCGTTAAAATTGGTCGGGAATATGGTTATAAATCTGAAGAACTTCGTCAGTTTGCTGAATCAGAACTGGAAAAATATGAAAGAAAAGAAGAAGAGAAAAAAACTGCATTAAAGAAAGAGGAAGCAGAACGTGAGATGAAGCAAATTGACAAGGAAAATAGACTGAGAGAGATTGCTCAACGTGAAAGAGAAGAGCAAAGAACAATCGCCAAACAGGAAGAAGAGAATAAATTGAAACGAGAGGAAATTTTTTTACAACAAGAAATGGAATTGGCGCGTATTAAATTGGAGACAGCAAGATTACAAGCACAAAATGCTGATGCAAACCAGAATAATAACGCACAAAATGGATCATCATCCAGCCAACCTAAACATTTCTACAACTTTAAATTACCCATTTTCAACTTGAACGTCGACGACCTTTCATCGTTCCTGGCACGTTTTGAACAGACTTGCAAAACAAACCATTTGCCTGAAGAGTCATGGGTACTCAAGTTAAATGAATTCTTGGTTGGAGAACCATTGACAGCTTCTCAAAATGCTGACCCATTAATAGCAAATAACTACGGTGCTATTAAGTCCTTGCTTTTACGAAGGTTTCACCTGGACGAGGAACACTGTAGGTTGAAATTTAAGGGAATTTTACCTGAATCTCCAAAGGATTTTGCAGGATTCATTGCGAACATACGCAATACATTTAATAGATGGGTTGAACTGGCAGAAGTCAACAAATCATACGACAAATTAGTTGATTTACTACTGCGGGATAAGGTATTATCTTCGGTTAGCCAGCCATTTTTTGCATATTTGCAGGAGCGTAAACCAGGTACTATGGATGAGTTAGAAAAAATTTCTTTAAACTACTGTTCGGCACATCCGAATGCAACCATTTCTAACTCCTCATTAAGAGAACCTCTACCTGTGGCGTCTAATATGGCCTACAATCATAATAACAAACAAAGACATCACAGTGTAGACAGAAGCAGGTTCCAAAGAAATCACAATGTTAACTTTCAGAAGGGACATAATAATGATTTCAACAATAAAAATGAGTTCAACAGAGGTAGATCACGAGATAGAAATTATTCACCTCAAACAAACTACCACAATGGTCAACATAACACTAATTATAATCGATCACATACTCCCAATAATAATAGTAACTGGAATGGTAATAATCATGGCTCGAGACATCGAGATAATAGTTACTATAGAGGACGACGAGATAATTCTAACAATTATACTCGGAATCGATCTCATTCTCGGGGATCATCTCATTACAACCATAATACAGGGGCGGCAGTTACAAATAATACTACCCCTATAGCTCAGGTCCCACTTGAAAATAACACAACACAGTCTTCTGCTGCATGTTTTGCTATTAATTATAATGTGGCAAATAGTTGCCAGCAATGCAATCTTATTTTTCAGAAGGCGAAAGAAACAGTGCTCAACTGCGGACATATTATACCACAGGTAGGTCTTGCAGTCAACGATGGAACAGGCCTACTAATTTTTAACAGGGGATTAGTTAATGGATCCGTCGTCTCAGTGCTGAGGGATTCGGGATCCACAACGATTGGTGTACGACAGTCGCTGGTACATCCTAGCTGTGCAACGGGGGAATATGTCCGTTGCATGACTTTTGGTGGAACAATAGAGTTTTACCCCACAGCTATTATTCATGTTAACACTCCTTTTTTCACAGGGAACGTAAAAGTATGTATGCTAAAAAAGCCTATAGCTGATCTGATGGTCGGTCGTATACACGGCAGTAAAGATTGTACTCCAGATGAGATTATAGAATGGGAGAAACATAACCTATGCACTGGAAACGCCGTGACGACTAGAGCGCAGACTCAACTCATGGAGAAAGTTGATGATAATAAAATGGATGCAGACAACCAAGAGGAATTTGTAGTCAATTCACCTATTGACAGGGAAACATTTGCAACCAAACAAAAAGAGGATAAATCTTTAAAAAAAATTTTTAAGTTGGTTGATAAAGTTGACAATCTATCCTCAGGTAATAATAACAAACATTGTTTTGTTATTAAAAATGACATATTGATTAGATGTTTTAATGACAAATCACAAATGAAACAACAAGTTATGGTCCCATATACTTTTAGACGGTACATTCTTCAACATGCACATGACTCACATTGTGCTGGACATATGGGATATACTCGAACACGATCTCGAGTACTGTCTTCATTCTTTTGGCCAGGGGTGTCAAGAGATATTTCGCAGTATGTACGTTCCTGTACTACATGCCAAGAAGTGAAAGCACGTGGAGCTTTTCACACGGCGCCTATTCAGGCTTGCGATATCTCAGTGAGACCTTTTGACAAGATGGCAATAGACATTATTGGTCCATTGCTACCATCGGCCAGAGGACATAGATTCGTCCTTACGTGCATTGATTTGTGCACACGATGGCCAGAAGCTATCCCATTAAAGACCACCACTACCACAGATGTAGCTGATGCACTACATCTCATCTTTTCTAGAATAGGGTTTCCTAGAAAACTTTTATCAGACCATGGGTCACAGTTTATATCTGACACCATGAAGGAAGTCATGAAAACTTGGGACATTGATAGGAATTTAAGTAGTATTTATCATCCGATGAGTAATGGTGCGGTTGAAAGACTTAACCGTACACTTAAACAACTACTACATAAGGTTACTGCTAAGCACCCTCATGACTGGGACAGAGCACTCCCAGCTGTTCTATTTGCTTATCGGGAGGTACCGCATGAACAAACTGGCTTCTCTCCCTTTGAATTAGTTTTTGGTGCTCCCCCAAGAGGTCCTATGGGACTAATAAAAAACTTATTAATTGACGAGGAGATGACTCAGGACACTCAGTCATCTTACGAGTACGTAATTAATCTTCGGAAGAACATTATTGAGTCTTGCCAGTTGGCAACAGCTTCTTCTGAGGCTGCAAAAGCTAAGGCTCGATCTCTACAAAATAGGTCTCGACGATTACGCCAATTATTCCCAGGCGACGAAGCTTATGTGTTACTTCCTCACAATAACAATAAATTATTGATATCTTGGAATGGTCCTTACAAAGTCATTGATAAAATTTCCGACGTTGATTACGTCTTAGATATCAAGGGACACAAAAAGATATTTCATATTAACATGCTCAAGCAATTTCATACACGTCCTGAACACTTACAGTCAATTTTTCATGAACTAGATGACAACACAGTATCCACTTGTCATTATTCTAACTTATCTGTCATCCAGGAAGAAGAATCTTCTTTTCCTGAGGTACAGTTACCGTTACCTGTACCAGTAGTTCAACCTACTGAATCTTGGCGGGATGTAACCATCTCTTCAACGGTTACACCGCAACAGCGTCTACAGATTGCTAATCTATTACAATCTTATCCAGATGTGTTGACCGACGTTCCGGGTCGCACATCGGCTATCAGTCATGACATTACTCTCAATGACGATACACCTATTCGTGTACATCCCTATTCTGTTCCTTTACATTTCCTTGCTAAAACTACTAAGGAACTTGAACAGATGTTGTCTCTGGGAATCATTGAGACTAGTAATTCGCCATTCTCTTCTCCATTAGTGATTGTCCGGAAGAAGGACAATAACATCAGACTATGTGTTGATTATAGAAAATTAAATGCTAAGACTATAGTTGACAGCGAACCACATCCACTTATTGACGACTTACTACCACGTCTATCCAACGCAACTATATTTAGTAAGATAGACTTAACTAAAGGTTATTGGCAGATACCACTGACCGAAAAGGCTAAGTACTACACCGCATTTTCCACTCCACAAGGTCTATACCAGTGGAATGTGATGCCTTTTGGGCTTGTTAATGCGCCAGCTACCTTCATTCGCCTGATGCGACAAATTTTATCAGGTAGACCAGACGTTATTACATATATTGACGACATATGCTTGTTTAGTTCGTCGTTTGAGGAACATGTTTCGGGACTTAGATATGTTTTTGACACTCTAAGGAATTATCATCTAACTGCTAAACCTACAAAGGTGCAAATCGCGTGTAATGAGATAACCTTTTTGGGACATATCATTGGATCGGGATATATCCGAACGTTACCTAGTACAGTCTCCAAAATTCTAAACATAGCAGTTCCTCAGACGAAGAAACAGGTCAGGAGTTTGTTAGGACTTGTTCAATATTACAGTAGATTCATACCAAACTTGTCATCCATCACGGCTGTATTGTCTTCATTGTTAAAAAAAGATATGCCGGTGAAGGTGACATGGACTGGTACATGCAATGAAACTTTCAACAAAATTATAAATTTGTTCTCGCATGAACCAATTTTAAGACTTCCCGATGCTTCCAAAAGATTTTTCTTACGAACAGATGCTAGTAACTACGGCATTGGTGCATGCCTGCTCCAGAACCATGATGGCATTCTACATCCTACCTTATACATATCAAGAAAGCTGAAGCCGGCAGAAACGAAGTATTCAACAGTCGACAAGGAACTTTTATCTGTGATCTGGGCAATAACCAAACTTGAAAAATTCTTGCTCGGTGCTCCCTTCACCATACAGACGGACCAACGTGCTGTGGCATCCTTGCGTCGATCGAATCATAAAAGCCAGAAACTCGCCAGATATTCAATCATCCTACAGCCATTTGAATTTTCCATTGAACATATTCCTGGCACTGAAAATTGTGTGGCAGATGCATTGTCACGTAATCCTATTGACGACGAATAATCAACATTGACACTCTTAACCTATTTTAATCAGCACTACATTGGATTGAACGAAGTATCAACTATAAAGGAACTAACCTTGCCTTCAATTTAAACTTTATAAACACTATATGCATCACAGAATTGAACTACAAGACAATCAAGGTATATATACTGACATTCGAACTTCGTCTAATGTCCATACACGATATACGAATATCATTGATCAATCATGGAACAATATCTGACGACAAGTCGAACTTATTATCCTAGGTGCACTTAATTCTTGGATGCTAGGATAAATGACATTTCTTTCCAACGTAAACGTTTGAACATTTTTGCCTAAAAGAATTCATCAGGATCAAGACTACGGATGGATCATCATATCCTATACTAATTAATTAGTTAACTTAACTTCTTAATTGAATTATTATCAATAAAATGAAATGTGAGAAAAAAATGAAATGAAAGAACAAAAAAGAGAACGAAATATAAAAAGAAGAAATTATGAAAAGAGAAAATAAATCTCACACAAGTATTAGATTAATAATTTTTTTTAATGTACCTATACATTATTTAGTTAGTTAAATTAGATAGTTATTATTCACTAACACTTAACACACACAATTAAGTTAAAACTTATATTCGAATTTCTTTCTATTTCTTCTCACTTATTTTGTCTTTTTCTTCTCTCATAACATCGCGTTACATTAGAACCTTAATAATTTAACTCTTAATTTAATTAATTAATTTAATTTTAATTAGTCAAATTAATTCCTATATGACATACTAATACGACAGACCTTACTTTAATTTAATTTTATCATTCACTATTAACATTGGACATTTATTTAGTTGATATAATAATATGTATAATATTGATATATAATGTGATTTATGTTAGATGACTATGACAAATAGTTAGTTGACACGACCGCAACACGGTTCTACTCAGAACATCGTCGGCCATATGTCACAATTGTGTTAAATTTTTTTTGAAAAATTGTTAAGTCGGATAGATATTGAAAAAAAAATCTATCGATTTTTTTTTCCCCGGTGTACAGGGAATTGTTACGGTATATGATATTAACGCCGTCTGCTAAAGGTTACCAGACGTGCAATTGTAAAGGTTAAGACATTTAATATATTGCGATAGATGTTTCAATTACTGAACGCTTCATACACGATCGATTATGACGTGTATAGCGTTGTTTAGGACACAGTCGGTAACTAAGAAACGCTACCCTTTGTTACTTGACCGCCAAGCTGAATAGCTGCGTTTTTCTAACCTTCCAATTTAATGGCAGGATATAGCCATTTTATGTGCATTTTTGATGGATCAGGGTCAGTCCTAGAACTCAATATGAGAGGGAAATTATTGGAGGTTAGTATTTAACTAGAATCCTCAGAAGGATGAGAATAATCGTCAAATTCGTATGAATATATTCAGACTCGCAGTCTCACTGTCGGCAGGTAGCCATGTCTATCTGCTCGTGCATATAGCTGTGATGTTCTGACGACAATACTGCATTGTATCCTCATAACGGACATTGACACATAACCAGCAGTCTACGTTGTTGATTAATTTATGCATGACTTATATGGACTTACGTTCTATCCCTATTGGAATTGATCATCATGTATGTATCACTGTGAATAAATGTATGGACTCAATGAACCGACTTATCACGTCAATGGAATTACAAGTTCAATATAATTGCAACTTTCAAATGTTTGCTCACACGTTTTTCTACCCCACCCCGCATTCGCGTAAAGCAACACCAATTGACACGATGAAAGCCTTGAATGAAACCATATAAGAACTCAACTAACATGGCCAGGATTTATAACCACTTTATTGACATTATATGGAACATTGTTGTCAAATTGAATGTTCCAGAACAACAGAGAAGATCGCCTTCAACACCCGGGTTTGATCCTGTATCACCCGGTCGCCAGAGCGGTGTTGTAACCACTACGCTAGCGCGGATTATATATGATAATAAATATCATAACTTTACAATAATAAGCTATTAATACATGTAAAAGGTACACGTAAATTCAGAAAATGTACATGTTATTACTTACCCCTTAAAGTAGGATGCAGGCGTTGTGTACAGAATGGCCGATAACACTTCACTGCCCGTAAAGTTGTAGTCTGCTCGTATGAGTTAATGGTTAATTGTAAATTCACAACTTCTAACTAACTTTAACACATGAGAAGGATTTCCTCGGATTTGTGACTTTAAGTATTACACAAGAAATTTTATAAGTTTACAAGTTACTTCACAACAAACTTTGGCACGTCCTATAATGGAATGCTTGTGCTGTGTATCTTTTAGAGGTCTTGTCTCACTGATGAGAATAGGAAAATCAGTGGATAATCTTCTAACGCTCTCACGTTTTATAGTTGAAATCTCACCTACGCGAAATTTTACTTTCGCTAGTTTATGTTTGCTGAAACCAACCACAGGTTAGGTTAGTTTATTCTTCTATTGTGACGTATAATGTAAATATAGCCACAGAAATCCGACCACCTTTGCTTCCTCAGTTAGTGTTTATGTTTTGCGAAGGCAAAACCACGCAATTCGCTGTCTGTTGACTCACTTTGAAGCTACGCCTATTTTTCCTGTCTTACATGCGCTAATGAGTGTTTACAAACTTTCGCACCCGGCAGTCAACAAGGGGAGCGAACCTGGTTTGTTTACCTGAGTTCTCACGCGAGCTGATCTGTCAATCATCGGATAGTGACAGAAAGCACGTGGGGAAAAAGACCAGACCTCGGTAGCAAATACAAGGGCGATAATAATACTTCCCGACCACCTTTGTTGTCCGTGCAAAAGCTTTGATCTGCGGAAACGGACGGAAATCTAAAGGGGGCCCGTTCGCACGGCCCATGTCTTTTGATGTCGTTCGGCATCGCGAGTAGAGCGAACCGGAAAATCCTTTATCTCGGAAGCCAAGCTCGTTGATTTTCCCTGCTATGCCGAAGGTGTGAATTGTCACATCCTTTAGAGATAATTACCCTAAATCTGTATATATACTGCGTTCTCTCCAAGTCAGTTATCAAGTCTCTCAGGAAATTTTGGATAATCTAAACGCGTACGCTAGAACCTATGTGAAATAGTGCGTTAATAGCCTTCGTGGGGATTATTCTGTTTTCTAGTAATAACGTAAATTGTGCTTAAGTTTCAAATGTGTTTAAGTTTTACCATTTTATTCACTGTGATTCTCTAGAGTTAAGACTAGTGAAATAGCAAACGCGTAGATAATTTCTTACCAGTTGCTCAGGGTAATATAAAATCCATCAACCATTTTTTACACCAGAAGATACGGTTTAGCTGACTAAAGAATAATGCTATGAGTGACGGATAAAGTGGCAGAGTAGAATGCGCATTATATTCCATTGTGTGTAAATTTTTAAATGACTAGTGTTAATATCATGTGTCAAAACGATAGACGCCGACAATCAACTAGCAAGTAATGACAGGCGATATTTGTTAAGGGCGCGTAGTTATATTTTAAATTATAACTGACATTGTGCGCTGATTGTTTTACCGGGTCGGAGGGGGAAAGGCTGCATGCTTAAAACCCAACCTGTACTCGCTAAGCGAAGAGCGATAAGATATGCTAAGACACCGTGTGCCTTTTAATTTAATTAGGTGACCGCGAGGATAAGAGATCATACCTTACGCTTGATAGCATAGGATATTGTCATTTTGGTTAAATGTTTTGTTTTCTTCCTAATATAGTGCTTGATCAAAACCAGAGGACAGCGGTTTTTTTCTATTGTGGTCCTTTTCTCAGTTACTGAAGGAGTAATAGTTGTCGTTTTCCTTGGCGTTCCGTTCGTCCCCAGTACAGGTGTGAACAGGAATTGCCAAAGGCGACAAGCTAACATTTTAACTGTAAATTTGAGTTAACTGACTTACAAATGCCCAGATTGTTTTATTCAATTTATCAGCCCGCTGTGGCAATATATATAACATTTTTCCCGACTTCTGACAGTCGTTTTCCCAAGTGGATTTCATCCAGGAGAATACACTGTTTCATAATCGGCACTCACCCCAGAGCAAGCCGATAGGATTTATCATCATCATCTTAATTAACAGTTTTTAGCAACCAGAGTTTTCTTTAGCTATTGGAAGTACTGACTACTGTCTACTGTGAACACAAGATCGCGTGTCTTTTTTGTTTTGTTTGTTGACTTTGCATATCCAAGACTCAACCACCAAATTAAGCGTCCCCCGTATAAAAATTAATTATTAGTGGAGGGACTGGGGCTCAATTCGGAGGATAGAACTACTGGATCATGGTACATGTGCATGAATGTTTACGTTCAAGAGATTGTTACACCAAGTTTAGGTAAGGCGTGATTGATGTGGCCACGAATGACAGAGTGAGAGTTAATAATTTCCAGTTACGGAAACCGTACCATCCTTTAAGTTCTTTGCAGATACTGTTATATTTTACTGGATAGCTTAAGTAGGAACTTTGTTCTTTTCTTTACTGTCTATTCTATCCCTAGTGTTAATCTTTGACCTTTTGGGTTATTAACTTCTTTTGGGATCTTTTCTCAACAGGGGGAAGGACACTTATTGGGTTATTTTCCTATGTCTGTAAACATGATTATATTGATTTCTATATGTTTGATGTTGTAAAGTTTAAGTGATAATAAACTAAACAAAACTTAATTTAATGTATTGGTCAGACCCATATCCATTTACCATAGTTTTCACGTTTGTGTGTCTTGTTGTCACATAATTGTGTGTGTGAGTAGTTAACTTATAATTATACTTATAGGGAGGTTTGAAAGATCGTCATATACTAAAGATAGTCGTATAGATAGGCTGGACTAGAGAAACCACTCATCCCAGAGACAGATCTTCACTTTAATCTATTCACTCGTGGAATATATTCTAACACCTTTCTTTCTCATATACCCCAACCTTCTGCTCTACTCAGACGGTTCAAATATATCTCTAACCTATCTAAAAATGTACGACATCTATTTAAAACCAATCACCGTTTATTACGTCTTATTTTAGTAAATATTCCCCTACCCATGATTATAATTATTTGCTTGGCCATATAAGGTAGTGTAACTAATTGTTACTCTTGCCGGAAACGATTGGATCATATCTCATGTCCTAATATTTCAATCTGGTTGTAATCAAGAACACTGGGGAGTGGCATTTGTTCTGTAAACCATGTCCGCAAAATTGAACATTAGTTATCTTTTAAATGACTATCTTACATTAATCCGACAACATTTGTCCGCCGCTTCTTTTCATCCGAGAGGAGAACAGCAACGTAATACGAATGTCTAGGCCAGTTAACGTAGCTGCTGATAGCAATGCTCCTAGACTAACGTCTGAGTTTATCTAAACAAACACATCAGGATTAATCGGTTTACATTATTTTCACCCGCATCGTGAAGCGGTGGCTGAGCACAATCAAAAGATAAACGTGCCAAGAATAGTTTAAGATCTGAAAAGGTGAGTGTATATCTAATGGTAACGCCCTATGATGAAAGGAGAATTTAGCTATTACTGACGTAGAGAAGTGTATTATAAGGGTTGACAGAAAAACTGGAGGAATGAATAGGAAGTTCCGTGACAGACACTTCAACTAAACAATGAA
This sequence comes from Oreohelix idahoensis, assembly GCA_024509875.1. Lineage (NCBI taxonomy): Eukaryota > Metazoa > Mollusca > Gastropoda > Stylommatophora > Oreohelicidae > Oreohelix > Oreohelix idahoensis. Next base: position 490,150 of record JAMPIV010022292.1, read on the forward strand.
ATCAGAGAGTACAAAGATTTTTAAAAAACCGGTTTCAGAGATAAAATCGAGATCAATAAACTAATTATCACGGTAATTACGACGAACCTACTGACACTTATACATTACGTCTCGTGCAATGCATATATTCCTTCTGCTGCTACTGCTGTGAATTAAGAACTACTTTCTTAATGGAGTGCGACAACTAGAAATACTTAATTCCGAATTACCACTTTGAATGCATAGAAGATCAGGACTCTAAAATTACAATGAGAAAAAAAATAAATAAATAAAACGGACGTAATGGCAATATCTTAATGAGCAACACTGGACCATAGCTTTGGAATATATAACTAGATAAACAGCACGTGGGAACACTCAGAAAACTATATAACAGGAAAACTATATATTCCAAGTAACGCACCACACTAGAAAAAAAAAATAGATGTATTCTATACGGTTATTGAAAAGTTACTTCCTATCTTTAAATGAGTATATCCCCACTTGTATCTATTGAATATCTTCTTCTTTGATCCTTAGCCGCCGACTGTCAAAGCAGTCAGTGGCCATCACGCCTGGTGGCGTCTTGTAGGGCAGCAACAAACTGCTTCCACTTTATTCGATCGGCGGCCATACTTAGTACAGTGCCCCAGCTCTGGTTCATTATTTGCATCTCGGCCTCCACAGTTCTCTGTCAAGTTGTTTTTGGTCAGCCTCTCTTTCGCTTTCCTTCAGGGGTCCATAGCATAGCTGTTCTTGTGATGGCATTGGGGTCTCTTCTGAGGACGTGGCCAACACAATTCCAGCGTCTGCCATCTATGATGGTGTGCATATCCTCTTGGTTACTACGAGCAAAGGCTGTTCTCGCTTTATTCATTCTGTTCTTGATATCTTTGCTTGTTCCGCCGTTTGGTGTTACTATGCAGCTAGGTATGTAAATGTGTCCGTCTGTTCCACCTTCTGGTTCCTTACTGTTATAGGCTCAGGACTACCCACATTGAGTTTCATGACTTCGTGTCTTCTTTAGACTGATGTTCAGACCCACCTTCTGCCTATACTTATTCAGTCAATCTGTTTGTTTCTTGGGTGTGTTGATGTGAATGTGGGAGAAGTGCAATGTCAACTGCATATTCCAGATCTTCCAGTGCAGAAAAAAGTTGTCCATCTAATTCCTCTTGGACTGCCATCTGTTGTCTGGCGCATCACTCAGTTTATGACTGTTTTTAAAAAAAGTTGCTGATAAGGAACCCCCCTGTCATACTCCTGCCTTCACCTCAAAAGTTAGATTGTTCAACCCAATACTGCATGTAAAGTTAGCATAGAGGCCTTTTTTATGATGGAAACAATGCAGCTGGGAATTCCATAAGCTCTCAGTATTTTCCAAAATGCTGACCCTGTAAAAAGCATTTTCAAAATCAACAAAGTTAATATGCTGTCACGTTGACTGATAATTTGTCTTTCCATCACGTCCCATCTCTTTTATTACTCTTTTAATGTTCTGGTTTCCTCGACATTTTTTTTTCTTTCGGATTATACCTACGTGGCCCATTATTCCCCTTCTCAGACCCCACCCCGCGGTTTGTTTACCTTCTGGTCTTTAGTATAAATCCCTCACTGGTCAGCAGCAGTCAGCTAACGATAATGTTTTCTAAGAGCACCTGGTGTTTGTCTGACCAGAGGAATATCTCTTGCGAGTAAAGTGTTTGATCACGAGCGAGAGGGATTTCTTTGAAGAAACGGTCCGCTAGCGGGAGGTACCTTTTGAGGTCTGGGGAAACAGGATGATCTCCGATTCAGGGGGAGATAAAACCCGCAGTTGGTCTTTGTGGGTTTGGCCCTTAGACGACGCAGTTAGAGCTCATAATATTATATATTGTCTATCTAGGGAACTTTCTCGCGGTTGCTGCTTCTGATGTATACCTTTAGATAACATTTGTCTTACTCTTGATTACGTTATACGCCAGGCCAGGTGTCCGGTTAGCGTTATTTGTAAACTATAAGAGTAGAGGGTTTTAAGCAGTCAGACACAGTCGTAAAATATTTCCTGCCCGAGAGGACCAAAATGAGAATAAGGCAGACGGTAACACAGAACTAAACGTTATTGCCTATTTCTCGGAAATTTCTCGGGGTGAGTAGACATCTATTCTTTTTTCTTTGATCCTTAGCCGCCGACCGTCAAAGCAGTCAGTGGCCATCACGCCTAGTGGTGTCTTGTAGGGCAACAAAAAACTACTTCCACTTTGCTCGGTCGGCGGCCATCCTTCGTACAGTGCCCCAACTCTGGTTCATTCTTTGCATCTCAGCCTCCACAGTCCTCCGCCAAGTTGTTTTTGGTCGGCCTCTCTTTCGTTCTCCTTTAGGGGTCCAAAGCATAGCTGTTCTTGTGATGGCATCGGGGTCTCTTCTGAGGACATGGCCAACCCAGCTTCAGCGTCTGCCAGCTATGATGGTGTGCATGTCCTCTTGCTTGCTCCGAGTAAGCAGATCTTGGTTGGTGATGGTATTCGGCCAAAAGATTCGGTGAATTTTTCTTAGGCATGTTGTGTGAAAAGAGGACAATTTCGACATTTCCTTCTCTGTAACTCTCCAGCATTCTGCACCATAGAGAAGCACAGAAAGCACACAGCTCTGATATAATCTTAATTTTGTGCTTGTGCTGTATTGAGAGGACTTCCAGGTGTTGTTTAGGCTAAAAAAAGGCTGTTCTTGCCTTATTCATTCTGATGTTGATGTCTTTGCCTGCCCCGCCGTCTGGTGTTACTATGCATCCTAGGTATGTGAAGGTGTCTGTCTGTACCAGTTGCTGATTCCTTACTGATATGGGCTCAGGGTTGCTCACATTGAGCGTCATGACCTCTGACTTCTTTAAATTGATGTTCAAGCCCACCTGCTGGCTAAACTTATTAAGTCTATCCGATTTTTCCTGGATGTGTTGATGTGAATGTGCTAGTAGTGCAATGTCATCTGCATATTCCAGATCTTCCAATGTAGAAAATGTAGTCCATCTTATTCCTCTTGGACTGCCCTCTGTTGTCTGGCGCATCACCCAGTCTATGACTTAAAAATAGAGTGCCTGATAAGAGGCATCCCTGTCGTACTCCTGTCTTCACCTCAAAAGTTAGGTTGCTCTGCCCAACACTACACGTAAAGTTAGCATAGAGGCTTTTTATGATTGACACTATGCAGCTTGGAATTCCATAAGCCCTCAGTATTTTCCATAATTTGTCCCTATGTATGCTGTCAAAAGCCTTTTCAAAATCAACGAAGTTAATGTACAGCTGTCTTTGCCATTCTGAGCACTGCTCTATAATGTTCCTGAGAGTGAATATATGATCTACACATCTTCTGTTCTTTCTAAATCCTGCTTGTTCTTTCCTCAGTTTGTGGTCTACTGCTTTTGAAATTCTCAGTATAATTATCCTGCCTAGTATTTTGCTGGGAACTGAGAGAAGAGTGATTCCTCTCCAATTTTTGCAGTCTGCAAGATCTCCCTTCTTGGGCAATTTGACAATTATTCCTTTGTTCCACTCTGATGGTGTTGTCCCCGTTTTCCAGACTTGTGCAAATAGTGGTTCTAATAGTTCTGCTGCTAGCTCAGGGTCTGTCTTAAATAGCTCTGCATTTAAGTTATCATGGCCAGGAGCTTTTCCGTTCTTTAACCCGTTGATTGCTGTGATGATTTCTTGTTTTCGTGGAATGTCTGTATTTACATCTAGATCGTTTTCAGCCTCAGGAACATTCAATTGTATCTCTGGTGGTTCCCTGTTCAGAGTTTCTCAGAAGTGCTCTGCCCATCTTGTTTCCTGTCCCTTTGCTGTCGTGATGAGATTTCCTTGCTTATCTCTTACTAATGTAATATTGTTTGCACCTCGTTTTCCGCTGATGAATTTAGTTATTTTGTATACTGTGCTTTGTTCATTTCTCAGTGCTGCCTCTTCTGCCTGTCTTGCAAGATCGTCTAGGAAATTCATTTTGTTGGCTCTGGTTTGGCGTTTAACTTCCTTGTCCAGCTGACTGTACTGTTCGCTATATAGTTGCTTTAACCTGGGGGACTTCGCTTCTGTTTTCTTTCTTTTTATTTCCTTTCTCAGTGTTATGGTGTTTAATGTTTCTGGTGTTATCCAGTCTTGCTTCTTCCTTTCCTGGAATCCCAAGCATGATTTGCTGCTTTCCTTATATATTGTTGAAATGGTGTTGAATTTCTGGTCTATATCATCAGTCAATGTCTTTTCCTGACTTTTGGCAAATTGATATCGTTTCTTTATGTCAGCCGCAAAAGCTTTTCTGGTAAGGGGGTCCTTCAATTTGCTGATGTCAAACCTTTTCTGTGTAGTTACAATTGGTCCAGCCCTTCTTAGTTTCACTTTCAATTTTGCTACTACTAAATGGTGATCACTTCCCACATCTGCACCTCTTCTTACCTTCACATCTTGTAATGCATGTCTCCATCTACCGTTAATCATGATGTGGTCTATCTGGTTTCTGTCCCAACCATTTGGTGATTTCCATGTTAATTTGTGAATTTCTTTATGTGGGAAAAGTGTTCCTCCAATGTCCAGTTTGTTAATACTACAGAAACTTATTAATTTATCCCCATTTTTGTTTGCTGTTCCGCTGCCGCATTTCCCCATTACTCTTTCATTATTGTATTGTGTGTACCAACTTTCGCATTGAGGTCTCCCATTACTATAATAAGATCATATCTAGGTGTGTCTTCCATTTCTTTCTGCAGTTGTTGATAGAATTCATCCTTGACCTGTTCATCGCTGTCATTCGTTGGTGCGTAGAATTGTATTATTGTAGCATTGGTGAATCTACCTCTCAATCTTAATCTTATCAGTCTGTTGTTGATGGGTTTCCATTCCAGTAATGTCCTTTATATTCCTTTCTGTAAAATAATGGCTACGCCTTCGTTGTGCTGTCCATCCTCTCTTCCAGAGTAAAGTACTGTTTCTCCTGTTGCTTTTTTAACTTTTCCTTCCCCTGTCCATCTGCCCTCGCTTATCACTAGAATGTGTAACCTATAGTTTCTCCTTTCTGCCGTGACCTGTTTTAGTTTACCTGTCTCATTCATTGTCCTGACATTCCAAAATCCTATTCTTGTATCATGCTTTGTGGTCAGGACGCCCGTTCTCATGTCAGTGGCTTCCTTTCGGCTTTCACCACTGACAGTCATACGAGCCTCAGACTCCGGATGTCCGTTCCGCAGCAAAGTTTTTTTTATTTGTTATCGTTTCCGTAACTTCAATTTTTTTTTACATAGACAGGGGTGTCAGCCCTATGCTAAAACCCCGAACCTGGAGGACCAGGGTGTCTGCTTTCGTCTGACTCCTGCCCGCGCAAACCTGTCCAGCTTGGTAGAACCTTCCAGGAAGACATCTATTATAATATGTATATTCATGTTAGCCTTTTTATATATATCTGATAGGAATGTGACTTGAATTCATTTTTGAGGATTTCTCCCGGTAATTTAATTCAGTAATAATGTAGCGCCGTCTACCGCCTTAGTTAAGTGGTGCCTAAGCAGTTATGGTTCACAATGGGTTAAATGGTAAACTTACGATAACAGATACTGTCTAGGCGTAGAATCAGTCCGTACAGATGCTTACCATGGGTTAAGAGTAGTCTAAAATAACTGTCATTACTGTAAGGAAATGTCAGAGGTGTGGGTTATTCACTTTAAAAAACTGAATAGTGACGTGCAGGCGCTATAACTCTGAATTATAGGAGATAGTCACTTATTCCTTTCTGACAGAAACTTCTAATGGTTCGGTGTGGAATTTGATATGCTTACTTGGGTAGCTAGACACTAGTTATAACTTTCACAGAAAGCAGTCATCAGCCATAGATAAAATTATATCTTATGATTCAGTCACACCTGTATTATTATAGCAAGAACATTGCATTTTCTATGTATTCATTTGTGGGATGTTAATATATTTCCCCAAGGGCGCATGCGATTTATTTTGTATGTCAAATGCTGTAAATTGTTAATGTAAATTCATTTAAATGTTGTACAATGAATAGCATATCCACTCAGCTGTAACTACAAGGTTAGGTTTACTGTATGTTGAGTTGGGAGAAGAGGAGCAGATTTTGCTGTCAGAACATTTACTGACAGGTACATGGGTGTACAAAATATATTAGCCTATGCGGGCGCATGCTGATAATTGATAGAGTGGAAGGAACAGGAGACATGGATAAAGATAGCCAAAACTATCATAGCAATGATTACAATAATTTAAATCCCATAGTGGAGCATAACTGTTTTGTATAACGTTAGTGTAATTTTATTGTTTGCTTGATGTAAAGGTCGTCTCTTTTTGGGTCTCAGTTTCAGGGATACCGAATTGCTAGAGCAAGACTCCAGTCAGGCGAAGAACGTCATATTCTCTTCGATCTAGAGGGTTTCTGAAAACACCTAGCATTCACGAGGCGTCCCCCCCCCCCCCCCCCCATACCTGAAACAAAACCCGTTGTCAACGCAATTTTCTCTAACGGGAAATTAAGCTCACGCAGTGTGCACCGAGCCAACGCAAAAATCTGAAATCGTAGTGCAGTAGTAGTTTCCTACTCGCCTTTGGATTACCAGTCAGAGCATTGCGGCTTCCAACCTATCTAGCACCCCAGCGTCTATAGCAGAATTTAAATCACCAGACTTTGTGTGCTTAAACGGAGCACTCAGTCAAATCACAGTCCAAGCCAGCCCAAACCGGATTTACTACCAAGTACGCAAGAAAAATTCTAAGCGCCGGATAAGAGCGCACTGGACCATTTGTCCTAAAGTAACTTCGTCTTGTGTGTGTTTAAACCTCCGCACTTATGAGCGGTCTGCCGGAGATAAACAGAGTCATATTCCAGCCCCTCGCGCAATTAGGGTGTCACCAACGATAGCACCTACAGTGGATTTATTCATGTGATTCCATCACCTATGAAGGATAGCTACACGTAAAGATACTTACTGGAGTTACTGCATTTGGTCCCACGAAAATGGACGGATTGGAACTCTGTTTATTTATTTCTGGATGTTCTACAGGTTTTATGTTGGTGGTCTGTGTGTTCGTTGGTGTGTATTTGCATATTTGTGATTATTGATGTAATTGTATGTTGTTTGTGCTGATATGCATTATTTTCATACATTTCTTCTTTAATAAATTTTACTCATTTATTAATGCGCTGTTCACGACCCTTTTCATCCATAATTAACATTTCAAGCTCTTTACTATAGTCTCTATTTATGATCCAGAGAAAAGAGGAAGAGCAGGCGGTGCTTAGACTATAGAAGTGTGTTGATGCTTGGAGAGAGAGAGAAACTTTTAATAAATCTTCTTCCAGGTTGGTCTCAAGTCCACCTCCTAATTTACACCTTATCTATGTGTAATCTATAACTCTGTCAGTTCACTATCATTGTCGACTTCACTACTATTGTCTAACTCGACAAATACTCTTACACTTTAACTCAACCACGACATATGCCATTTCGAGCACTACTCTGTAATGTTCTTGAGGGTGAATATATGATATGCACATCTTCTGTTCTTTCTAATCCTGCTTGTTCTTTCCTCAGTTTCTGGTCCACTGCTTTTGAAATTCTCTGTATAATTATCCTGTCTAGAATTTTACTGGGAACTGAGAGGAAAGTAATTCCTCTCCAGTTGTTGCAGTCTGCAAGTTCACCCTTCTTGGGCAATTTGACAATTATACCTTTAAGTCACGCTTTTGGTGTTGTCTGTTTTCCAGACTTGTGCAAATAGTGATTCTAAAAGTTCTGCTTCTAGTTTAGGATCTGCCTTTAAATTGTCGCGATCAGGAGCTTTTCAATTCTTGAAACCTTTGATAGCTGTGATGATTTCGTTTCTTCGTGGAATGTCTGTGTTTACGTCTATTTCATTTTCAGCCTCAGGAACATTCAGCTGCGTCTCTGGTGATTCCTTATTCGGTGTTTCTCTTAAGTGCTCTGCCCATCTTGTTTCCTGCTCCTGTGCTGTGGTGATGAGATTTCCTTGCTCGTCTCTTACTAACGTAATATTGTTTGCACCTCGTTTTCCGCTGATAGTTTTTGTTATTTTATAAACCGTGCTTTGTTCATTTCTCAGTGCTGCCTTTTCTGCTTGTCTTGCAAGATCGTCCAGAAATTTCTTTTTGTTGGCTCGGGTTTGACGTTTTACTTCCTTGTCCTGCTGGCTGTACTATCCGCTATATATTTCCTTCAACCTGGGAGACTTTGCTTCTATTTTCTTTCTTTTCATTTCTTTTCTCTTCGCTGTGGTGTTTAACGTTTCTGTTGTTATTCAATCTTGTCTCTATCTTTCCTGAAATCCCAAGCATGATTCGCTGCTTTCCTTATATATAGTTGAAATGGTGTTTAATTTCCGCTCAACATCATCAGTCGCTGTCTTTTCCTATCTATTGGCAATTTGATATCGTCTCTTTACATCAACCACAAAAGCTTTTCTAGTAAGGGGGTTGATAAGAATCTTTTTTCTTATTAATGATGTCCACCAAATGATAAATATAAGTGGATGGAAGCAGACATCATCATCATCAGTTGATAAACTCTTAATACAAGACCCTTGCCCTGAGCAAGAGACATGCTGAGAAATCTGAAGCTCGCTCGAACATCACCAGAGTTAAATACTGTGTTGTTGTGTTGCTCGTGGTTCGAGTATGGAATGTCAACTTGACCTACGCAGTGGTGTGTAGACATAGATGGAGTGTATAATGTGCGAATGATAGGAAGAGTTCGTGGTGTTGACAAATGTTCTTTTCTCACACTCATGTATGGCTGGAAGTCATCGACACCAACGACTGTGTACCTTTACTAAAAGTTAATTGGACGTACACACTCGACAGCACAGATAGTGACAAATCACAGGTTGGCATAATACATCATGGTACAGTGGATAAATGGTCTTGCAATGTTATGTTACATGGGCACTCATGTAGAATAATAGTATAATGGACTGTCAGTAGCCAAGCACTCAGTATTGCCCATATATATATATCAACTGAGTTTACTGACAAAGCACGTCAGATTATAAACAATATCCAAGATGGCTTCTAGACCTAATCTCGTCTAGCGAAGATTCCTTAACATAATGTCCAGCACAGATTTTTCCATATAATTATATTGAACCGCTAGCAATGGGTTCTCATGTGTAGCAGTGATCTCTGGACTAATCAAGCGATAATACGGGCATCCCTTTTCTCTTCTTGAAAGTCACTACATGTTTGGTTCCAAGATGGCTTCACTCGTGAGCTGTCACTCACGTTTGGATACAGATAATGAATCTGTCCTACAGTTAGTCATTCATTAAACATTTCATTGCTCTGTAGATTTGATCATGAACAATTGACTGCATTCTACAGGATATAGTGCTGCTAGGAATCAGAATCGTTTTTTTCATCTAGTTAGATGTATCCTCTCAGACGTACAAATCATCCCTACCGAAAAACGGTGGCTTCGTACGAGAGTTCAAAAGAGTATCTTTATTACCTTGGTTTTCAGAAATATGATTTTGCCATTCCTTGCATACACGATAGGTCTAGACGACTATCACTTTCCCCACAAACCACTGAGATCACTTTTTCCCCGGCATCAAGCCGACATAGAAAAACACAGCCCATCATCAGGGCGAAGCCAAAACACACATCTCTCGCGACACATCCGCCGAACAGCCTTTGACCTCTCTAGAGACAACAGAACATATAGTTCGACTTAGATATGTAAAGATATACAGATATAAGACAGATTCGTCCTACACAGACAAACAATACACATAAATTCAGGCCATAGATATTCTGAAGCAAGAACAATCTATTACTACCCAAACAAAGAATAAATCGCAGTAAAACTGGATTCATCCGCGGAGTTCGATCGAAAGAGACGGCACAACTTTCAAGGGAAGTAACTCAATAATGACTTTCCCTTAAGCACTAAAAAATATCTATTTTGTTTACAAAATATTTGCGAACATAACAAGTATACCAATGTATAATATTGTAAGATATCAAAGACTGCACGTAACAGGGGTCCTTGAGTTTGATGATGTTATACCTTTTCTGTTAAGTTGCAATTGGTCCAACAGCTTTGATTTTCACTTTCAGTCTTGCTACTACTTGGTGGGGGTCGCTTCCCACATCTGCACCTCTTCTTACTTTCACGCCTTGTAGTGAATGACTCCATCTACCATTGATTATAATGTGGTCTATCTTCTTTCCCGGCCATTTGGTGATTCTCATGTTAACTTGTGGATTTCTTTGTGTGGAAAAAAAGTGTTCCTCCAATGACCAAGTTGTTAATGCTGCAGAAGCTTATTAGTTATCCCCATTCTCATTTAATGTTCCGCTGCCACATTTCCCCACTACTCTTTCATTATAAGTATTGTGTGTACCAGCTTTCCCACTGAGGTCTCCCATTACTATGATAAGATCGTATCTAGGTGCGGTTTCTATTTCCTTGTGTGGCTATGGATAGAATTCGTAATTGACCTCTTTATCGCTGCCATTTGTTTGTGCATAGCATTGTATTATTGTGGTGTTGGTGAATCTCCTCCTCAGTCTTATTCGTATCAGTCTGTTGTTGATGGGTCTCCATTCCAGTGATGACCTTTTTATTCCTTTATTTAGGATAATGGCTACGCCTTCATTGTGCTGACCATCCTCTCTACCGAAGTTAAGGGGAGGTTTCACCTAAGAATATTTTTATTTTATTTTTGTCTTTACAAGCTCCAATTTTTTTTGGGCATGTTTAGGACATCAAAGCATCTAATAAAAAATGCTGAATCCTTGGAAAATAATTATATTGGGTCCTAATTTGCATATTGTTACTAAAAATAAAAACTTTTTTGTGTCAAGATGCACACTTTATTTGCAAAGATAGGACATTGGAATTTGGCTTGCACATAGATCACAGCATTCTCAAGACTCCCTTCTAGTTTCATTTTCAAAAACGATCCGAGTGATTTTTTACGAATTTTCAAATATTAGACCCATTTTTCTTGATAAAAATACTGGGTAGAGATACTTTAAAAATTCACTGATCAAAAAGTTACAGGTTTATACTTTTAAAATTAGACGGGGACAAGCACTACAGTATGAGATCATAGTATACAAAGTTTAAAGCCTTTAGCTTTAAAACGTTTTGAGTAATCCTGACATGATGTCATCAAAATTGCTGAAAAACAATATCGTAGAAATAAGCAAAATACAGGGAAAACATGCCATAAAATAGTCATACTCACATTAGAATCCACCAATTGCATATCCATTCTCTTTGTTGGTACTCTTATAATCCAGGAAAGATTTTCTGTGCCAGTATTCTGCTTTTTTCATATCATATGATCTTAGGGAAGCAGAGACCCATGCCGCGTCAAAACTAGAAAATCCTTTGAAGCAGTATTTCCCAAAAGATAGACCAATATTTTCAAAAATTCCTCTTCTCCCAAGTTCTCCATCATTGAAAACTATCAAAGCATCATAAACTGAAAGTTCTAATCTGTCTCTTCCTACAAATGCTGCTTTGGGACATCTGTTTCAGATCAGATTGTGGAAAGACTCATTAGAGTTCTGTGTTCCTCCATGAAGACATTTTGACAACAAGAAGTCTGAAGACAATTCATCAAAGACAGGCTGAATTTCTTTAATGACAAATTTAGGCAGCCTGTTTTTGTTAGCCTTGTTTATATCCTTTGGGCACCAATCTCCACAATCTTCATGATCTCCAGCACGGTGCTTGAGAATGGCCATTATGTTTTTTTTCATATTGGAAATTGAACCAATATTTCCTCTTATTGCGGCACCGTAATGACCTTGTATTCTCATAATAGCACTCTTTGTTAATCTTCCAAAATTTCCAATACCCTTATACTTTTTCCCATCTTCTTCATTCTGCTTGCCTTTACATTCTGCAACTTTATCAAGGAGACGTCGTCCCATTCGTTTCTGAACATGGCCGCAGCATTCTAATTTTTTCGATTTGAAGTCCAGGATACATTTGTGGCTTTGCCTCGGCAACAGATTTAAAACTTTTTGAATCCCCATCTCCAAGATATTTTACATACTTCAAACCATGTTTTTCCTCAGATCTTCTAAAAATATTAATCATTCAATTTGATTTCATAAGACCAGAGGCACCCTCATGCTTTTTTTGGCGTGATTTGTGACCATCCACATTGCAAATTCTTCATCTGTTTTGTATTTCTTTCTAGCCTTACTGCAAGCATCACAGTAATTGGACAAAATTTCTACATCAACATCTTTTGATGCTCTCACTGGGTTCAGACAGAACTGTTGCTATGCCATTTTTAAAAACACTTTGGACACGAGAACTGTTTAACAAACTGCAAGTCATTTTCAATGCTGATAATTCTGTATCCTTCAATAGTTTCAGGACCAGTGTGTTTCACAGCTGTAGAGATAACACTATTTAATTTGCAGAATGATGCAGATGTGTTTAGAGTTTTACTTTCAGCTGGTTGAGAATGACAGTTTGACGATATTTCATTTGTCTGACGTGTAGGCCTAGCTGTGAATTTCGGTTGTTTCAGAGAACCAGATTTTCAAAAATTCTGATACCTCTAAAATTTCCTCTTAATGGGCCTATCTTTCCTTCTTTTACCTGATGCTGTTGATTTATTAACACAATCCATTTTATTAAATAAGAAATCACTATAAATCTAACCGTTAATATCGCAAATTCTACTTCCCAATGGACAGGAAGCATGATTCAGATCAAAACATTGCAGCAAGCCTAGTCCAATGTAAGCTTGATTCTGATTGGTTGAAGCTGGCGAGTTTTTGACTCTCATGAGAAGTTTCAGCCAATGAAATTTTATTTTATGTTAAGGTTCATAACTGTTAAAAAGTTCAATCTAATGCCCTGGCTGGACTAAATACCGACAAAATTATTAAAATATGTTAATAAATAAAAAAGTTATAACAAAATAATTTTTTTGCATATATAATTAGCTGATTTGTGGCTGAACATACGTATTTGAAAAATTAATTTAAAATATTGTTAAGCTGAAAACTGCAATAAAAAACATAGCGTTAGGTAGAAAACTGTTTCTCCTGTTGCTGTTTGTATTCTCCCCGTCCCGGTCCATCTGCAGACCTGTCCAGCTTGGTTGAACCTACCAGGAGTAAAACTCCCGCTGGCATAGCTCTGGGGGTTGTTAGGGTACGCAAGCTGCCATACCGCTACAAGTAAATAAATATTACACACACATAAAGGTATGTTTTCCTGCACTCGTGAGAAATAAAGAAGTAGAAAACTAGACAACAGAAAAACAACAGACGTGGGTGGCATATCGGGGAATCGAACCCAGGTCCTTCCGTGCGGAACCACTGCTAAGATACGGTAGCGAATCACACTATCCTCACTACCATCTAAGCATCACAAAAATAGTGCCTCGATGACAGGGGTTATAACCTGGACAACAGTCAAAATGTATCCGAGACAAAAGTAGCTATTTTATACTAATTTGGACCTGCTGATCACGAATTTGAACTTAAAAATCGCGAATTAGCTCTAGTTTTCAAGAACGGTGGGGAGGAGGGGGGGGGGGGGGGGGGGAAGTAGGTTCAGTAGGCTGGTGGCTTCACCTTCCCGACGCGAATGACCCAGTCCTTCTCTTTTCTATAGCCTTGGTGCGTGATTCCTCACGAGACGGATAGCCTTGAGCGTCAAATTGGATGACGCAATCTGTAGCAGTCATTGCAACCACATTTCCTCCTTGTCATCATTTGTGTTGTGGATTCTATGAGTGCAGACGTGTCGTTCAAGATGCCTCGTGAATGTGTGAATAGTGCGATTATTTTTGCTATATTTGTGGACAAATAACTTTGTTATCACAAAGGCGACCCATTACACCGATGATAAAGAAAGCTTACAGCCTTTATTTTGGTTGTGAGATCGGTGACCAGGACCGGTATTGAGCCCCACACATATGTTGTCAATCTTGTGCAACGAATCTGCGCTGCTGGTTGAACCGAAAAGGACGATCGATGCGTTTTGCAGTTCCAATGGTGTGGAGGGAACCGACGAACCATCTTAATGATTGTTACTTTTGCATGACTCCTCCAATTGGACATGGTATTTCTAAGAAGAAAAAGCGGCCTGTGACCTATCCGAATATTCCCTCTGCTACGCGGCCAGTGCCTCACGGGGAAGGACTTCCTGTTCCGGACCTACCAGAATATTATACTCTGGATGATGAAGAAGATAATAAGACCAGTGGACATCCGTCACCTGTGAAAGCATCTACATCAAGAGATCCTGATTTCGTGCCTATTGAATAGTCTGCGCAGCCACATAAAATTACCCAGAGTGAAGTGAGAGATCCGGAATTGCCAAATAATAAAGCAGAGCTGTTGGGGTCCAGACTACAGCAATGGAATCTTTTAGAAGAGAATGTGCATGTGTCTGTGTTTCGTGCTCGGCAAAAAGATCTGCTTCCATATTTCAAAATGACAGATAACCTCATTGCTTGCGTTGATATAGTGGGTCTGATGGCAGCACTACACATCAACTACAAAGACGACGATTGGAGGCTGTTCATTGATTCGTCCAAGTTGAGCTTAAAAGCTGTGCTGCTCCATAATGGTAACGTTTTACCATCTGTTCCACTCGGTTATGCAGTCCACGTGAAAGAAACGTACAACAACATGAAACAACTGTTACACACCACCAACTATGACAAGTATCAGTGGCAGATTTGTGGTGACCTGAAGGTCATTGCCATCTTGATGGGGCTACAGCAGGGTTACAACAAGTTTTGCTGTTTCCTCTGTCTGTGGGACAGCCGTGCCAGGACTTCCCACTACAAGAAAAAGGATTGGCACCAACGACAATCACTTGAACCGGGGAAAAAGAATGTACTTAACGAACCACTTGTAGAATCCCACAAGATCTTGCTCCCTCCACTCGACATCAAACTTGGACTAATGAAGAATTTTGTAAAGGCCATGTAGAATTTTGTAAAGGCCAATGATCGAAATGGGGAAGGATTTTTATACCTTCGTGATAAATGTCCAAGACTTAGTGAGGCCAAACTCAAGGAAGGTGTATTTGTCGGTCCACAGATGCGTCAGCTCTTCCGAGATCAGCGTTTTGCAGATATCCTCACAGGTGATGAAAAGTTAGCTTGGAATGCTTTCTAGCAATTGGCCACAAACTTTCTAGGACACAATAAGGCTGACAATTACCAGGAGCTTGTAGAAACCCTCTTGCAGCGCTACGAGAGACTAGGGTGCAACATGTCTTTGAAATTACACTTTTTACACTCTCATCTGGATTTCTTCCCTGCTAACTGCGGTGCTGTCAGTGACGAGCATGGGGAACGATTTCATCAGGACATTACTACCCTCGAAAAAAAGGTACCAAGGGAAATGGAATGCAGCAATGCTAGCAGACTATTGTTGGACCCTTGTGAGAGATGCTCCAGAAACTCATTACAAGCGACAGGCAAAAAGGCGTCACTGTGAATCATTTCCGCTATGAGCATTATTATCATATGGTATGTATATGCAAATGTGTAAAACTTGTTTTATAGATATTTTAAAAAACTAGAGCTAATCTGGTGTTTTAACGGCCATTTTCATATTCAGCAGCCCAAACAACATAAAGGTAACTTGGTTTAATCTCAGATACACACAAAAAGTCAAAATTTGTTGTCCAGTGTATTAGCGATCCCGCAACACATAACACCGGAAATTTACCTAGGGCGATCCAGCCTATTAATGACGCAATCACTTCTATAATAATAGGGGAACAACAGAAACAAGGAACAATAATTGTCATTCGTCACTTGATAAAAAGTTTTACATTTTTTTTTAAAAATCCAGAAACTAAACTAAAATAAAATTTAAAATGGCCACTAAATGAACTTTTCAAGAGAGAGCAAAAAATGCTGCCCGGATATGAGGTCATATTCCAAAAAGGCCGGATCTCACGTTTAACTGTAATACTAATGTAAAATTGCATTTTATGCAAGGAAATGGCAGTTAATTCTCTTTATTTGTTTCATGAAATCAGTTAATCTGGAGTGAAGAAATGAGTATTTCAAAATAGGAAGTTACTTTTCAGCAACTCTGTAGAATCTCTCACGAAATATGGCTCAGGAGAGATGACTTCAGGCATCATTGCAGTACAGTCCCATGAGCGGCAACTATGCTGACCTGAGACAATGGTAAAGAGCGCTGGTGATTCGTAGTGAATCAATTAAGATGAATAGTCAAAGATGAATATTCTTCTAGCTCGTGCTCGAACAAGCAGGGCGGATGATCCGAAATGAGTAATCAATAATAATTAAGGGAATAAATCAAACAAACAGAAAGTTACCAAGAAAGTAGTGGTTTTATAAAATTTGAAGAAAAAAAATTCTAATTTTAATAAGACTTTATTGTGGAGACAAAAGTCAATCCATGAAAGAATGATGTGAAAACAAGACATAGGTGAAAGGATTATGTGAAACGGGAGATATTTATGAAAGGATTATATATATATATATATATACCCTTCAAAAAAAGTTAAGGACCATTTTTATTAAGGGTGCCAAGTGAAATGAAAATGAACAATAAAAACACAGCACTTCAAAATATAACATGCCAAGCTTATCAGTGACAATCAACACTATTTTCATGCAAGCCTCTGAGCCACATTTCGGACAGTAAGACAGGCAACCACGCAACATCCACAACACTCAGCTTTCGTCGTTGAGGCAGGTGCAATGGTTATGCAGCATTGTGGCTTATAAAGACAATTTTGTGAGTCAGATTAAGACCAACACTGAGTCTCCCAGAACACGGTACTTTTTGGAGCAGGTGTTTTTTTCAATCAGCATTTAAAAACACCCACATTGGCGTTGCAGCATTTTTTCAGCGTGCTTGCTGAGCTGAACACTAGCCACACGGTATGCTGGTGGCCCACGCAGCACGTGTTGGATGTTTGTTGTTCGAGAAAAAACAATGTCAGATTAATTGCTTATGAAATATAATTTTTATAATTTGTATTATTTTTGGGTCATTTTCACCTACTGGTCCTTAACTTCTTTTGAAGGGTATATATATATATATATGACAGATACATAAAAGGATCATGAGAAAGCTAGACAGATACATGAAATGATCATGGAAAAACAGGACACATACATACAAGGCGTATGTTAAAACAGGCCCACAACAAAAAACCATGGTGAAATCACGATAGGGAAGAAGGCATCAGATTAAGCTGAGAGAACAGGTACTGGAGCAGGTCAATCGCTTTAAATGCCTTGGAATTGTGATTGTGTGTGCGCGTGTGTGTGTGGAGTGTGTGACAGTCAGTAACGTGTTGTGTTACCTTGCTTGGAAAATGAAATATGTATATAGAACACAAACTAAGTTAAAACACTATTATATATATATGTACCAAAAAAGATACTAACACACATAAAAGCAAATACACATGTTTATATCAAGATAAATCTGTGTCACAGACATACAAATACATTTATGGAAAATGGAAGAAAGTCATACGCAGAAATCTCTCTCTTACATAAACACTCACATACGTACACACGCACATACACACATATTTGTGTGTGAACCTTCATGTGACGTAATCGCTTGTACAGAAGAACACGCAAATGCATTTATCAATAGGTACATATGAATGAATTAATTCTTGTGCGCATAATTTTTAATAATTTACAACTAAAGATCATTAGGAATATAGGAATTACATCTCTGTGTATTTGCGTGCGTAAATGTGTGTGTGTTGAGCATCCCTCTGTCTAACCAAATAACTAAAAAATGTTGTTAGCAAAACAAAAAAAAGCTACGACTCAACAAAATTAAATGTGGATTAAAAAGAAAACCCGATCATCCACAGACATACAAATTTAGATACCAAAAAAAAAAAAAAATTAATCCTGAAATTTAATACGTTATTCCTTCTCTCTCTCTCTCTCTCTCTCTCTCTCTCTCTCTCTCTCTCTCTCTCTCTCTCTCTCTCTCTCTCTCTCTCTCTCTCTCTCTCTCTCTCTCTCTCTCTCTCTCTCTCTCTCTCTCTCTCTCTCTCTCTCTCTTTATATATATAGCGCATCCCCAACTTCTTTCATTAAATTGCTTAATTAGTTGACAAATCTTTTATCGCCGCACACTTAGTAGTAAATTTTGTAATAACACAACGATTATTTTGCATAAAAGATACATGAATCCACAATGCATAGATAACATCTTATTATAAAACGATACACATTTATATAGTGTCAGAATGCAGATCACAGCACATATATCTTCTTATTAAAATATATACGTTACAAAGAAAAGTATTAGAAAAAAAAAATGTACATAATTAAGTTGTATAAATCTATTAAAAACCTGAACTGGTGGGTCTCGAATATTACTTTGATTCTAAGACGAGCACTAGACAACACGAACAGTAGATTACATGCAACGTTTTAGTGATGCGTCCTAATTCATCATCATCATCAACATCATCATCAAGATCCTCAACCTTCAGTTCCCCAAGGAGCATTTGCCTTCAGTAAACTGATACAGATGGAGGAAGATGAGGCAAACTACAGTAAGACGAGGAGTACGGTAGATGGATGTGAAAGACAAAAAATTGAATGAAGTGATTCGTCTCACTAGGACAAAAGACAAAGAAAATAGTCAACGTTTCGACCACAAGGCTTTCATCGTTGAAAGAACGTGAGAACTAAGTAGGACACACAAGTAAATTTTTTTTTTTTAAATGCGTACTACCCGTAAAAACGGCTAAGACCTAGAATGCTTACCAACAAGAGAGAGCGCCGCGAAAACACGAAACGGCTGCCACTTCCGGGTGTAAACAGTTGATGATAAGAGGAAACGAAACAAGAAACGACCAAAAAATAATTATTATAATAATGAATTATGGAGATAGAAGAGGTTATATGAGGTAGGAGACGACAGAATGCGTAAATAGACGGTACAAAGGAAATAAATAAATAAATACCTTGTGTATATAGAGAGCGACCAACGGGGAAACAGAATAAGGGGGGAAAAGGTCACCTCAGACAAAGGAGTGTAGGGTGTTAAGACTGCCAGGGTACTATCGACATCCAAGCCACTTCGATCTGATCTTGCTACCTTGATGCTGCAAGCAGTGGCGGATCCACATTTTGTGGGCCCTGAAGCTTGAACTCTTGAAGGGGCCCCTTTTTATTTAAAAAAAAAAACATTGTGAGGATGGGAAAGAAATGTATTATAGAGATAAATGGACTTGTAGGACCTGAAGTTCAAGCTTTATAGTAGATCCACAACAACGCACATATACAAACTGAAGACAAATGAATGAATTTTCAAAAAAAGAAACAACTCTGCTGGGAGTTGAATGCAGAACATTTGCTTGGAAGGCGTATGTTCTGATCACTAAACCACTATCCACATGGTATATGTGACTTCAAATCTTAACTATTGTAATGATTGCCTTCATCATTTAGAATTAGTTCGTTGAAGACATACCAAGAAAATTATAAGTTAAGAAAATTAGCAATGAGGAAAATATAAAATGGGTGTATCCATAAGAGATTTGTGCTCAGAAGGAAAAGTTAAACTTACCAGAACATACTACATGAAGCACATTTTACAAAATACTGTTATTTCTGTTTTTTTCTAGCAACATATTCACGCACAGTTTTGCCGTATGAGAGCTTCCTTGCAATGTCATTTTCTAGAGACAATATGCATAAAGAATTTAAGCGCTCTTCAGTCATGGTAGACCGAAATATTTTTTTTTTAAATAAAGGATAGCTTAGAAAAATTCCTTTCTGTTTCACAGCTCGTGATGGGCATTGTTAAGTATAGCTTAAGCGCAGTAATAATATTGAGGAACACTTCAATTAGGTGTTGCTCACAAATAAGCTGAAGAACGTCTGCACATTGCATTTTAGATGGCGTGTTTTATTCTGTGTTATAGGATTTCCTAAGGTGAACTATGAACTGATAACACTCGTTTACTAATTTGTGGTCAACACCATCTTTGTAATACGATATTATAAGTTTAATACTATCCTCATCAATTTCAGAATTGTTCACCTATTCTGAGAGGAACTTGAACATTTTTGCAATCTGCTCATATGGGTTAATCCTCTTGCGTAACTGGATTATCAAGCAGTCATACAGTTGATATAGAACTTCTATCCTAAATTTGTCAGCTCTTCTCAAAGAAGCAAAACCACTTGTTCCATCTGAAAATTTCCTTGTAACAATGCGTATGGAAGCATCAGAATAACTTGAAGTGATATCTTCACACAAACCTTTTGCTTCTGATTCATAGTGTGCAATTCTATCGGCTGAATTTTCTCTGAGTTCTTTAACAAACGAAAGTAAAGATGAAAGCAGAAGATAACCTTCAAATACATCAAAACCAGGGGTTTGGAGTTTCTTACTTGTTTTGTTGAAACACTTCATCACTTCTTCCCAAACGACTGTTAAAATAGCATATTCCAGCTGTACCAACTTGTTGTATAAATTCTTTGGACCTCGTTTACATTCAGGCTTCTCTTCTGAGTCTTCAAAAATATGTTTGAGAGTTTGTAAAATACCCATATATCCATTTTTAATTGCCCGGACTGCTTCATAGTGTGCGGACCATCTAGTTTCACTTAAGCTCTTTAGAGAAAAATTTAGATTGCCCTGTGTGTTTAAAATCCCCCATCTTCGTGGAGATCCAAAAAAGAAAACATACAGCTCCTGCAAAATGCCAAAATAGTCATCAACTTCAGGTACAGTAGACACTGCCTTTTCTCCAACAAGGTTAAGTGAATTGGCTGTGTCACGACGTGGATTTAAGACTAGAGGCTGTCTACGTTTAGTGACAAGACACTAGTGAGAAGAAAGACTGAAAAAGATAGATTAGATGAAAATGATAGTGAAAATGTGAACAGTTGAAACTATTGGCTCCGAAGTTAAGAACCAAAGTTGACTCTTCCTCGCCACTCCGGACGTATTAGATCGCTATAGTTTCAACTACCTCTAACTACCCTAAGGGAATAAGGTTAACTTAAGATTCACATACACCACGATACAGACAACAGATAGCTACTGTACGTAAATAAAGTGACTGATCCAGACTATAATGTACAGTTTTATTTACACCTTTAAACAAAACTCAAATACATGTCAAATAAATAAAGTGCGTGTACGCACACCTGGAAACAAAGAATGCACAGTTAAAACGTGATTTTACATCAACCCAACCCTTCACCCACAAATTCAACCTGGATAGGGAAAGAAGTTAAGATTAACAAACCACACTGAACTTGGTGGAGTCTCAGATGTCGAGCCTCCACTCAACTAGCTATTCTAAATTCTAATGTTACTGCTAATTACACAGTCAGCTGGAACTACTACGAATTGTCTACACAATCTCTGCACAAACTTCGTTATTACACAGCCTATCCTGAAATCTCCTGAACACTGCTACACCTCTAAACTTCAGCAGCTGACCTCTGCTATGATCTATACCAAACTATGTCTCTGTTCTGTCTTTCTGTTCTACCACCTGTAGAGAGGATTTTAACCCTGTTGCTCTCCACAATTCTGAGATTGACGACTAAGGTATAAAAAGAACCCACTAGATTCTGGACTGGAAACTGTAGCTGGTTACTACTAACACATCTGGATTCACCTGCCCATTTACCCCTCTCTGGGCTGTGGGCCTTCGGCTTTATTATGGCCGGGACGAAGCGAAATAATTACTACAAAGCTGGCAGCATGCTCATTTGCGTGTGTAACAAGATCGAGCATCAGAGCTTAGGATTTATCCAACAATCCTATTCCACTGGAGAAATGTCTTCTCCTGCCTTTGGAAAACGTATTTCTCTTCTTTTTCCCCCTCTGGCAATATCTCAAAACTCTGATTTGCCTAAGAGGCCAAACTTCGCCGTGGGGAAATTTCTGGTGCCAAATTTTCCTCTATCCCACTGTTCCGCTACCCGCTGTAGACAAATAGAAAATGCACAGCTGAACAACACATCAATAACATATTCCTATATAACAAATAACTCCCTGACTATTCCCGTTATGCACCACCATACCAATTAATCTTGCCCAAAATCAGCTCTCCCACCACTCAACTCCCTTCTCTTCTCTCTACCCGATTCTAAAATAAACATTCCCCTGTTTGGTAATCAGCTCGCAGCCCGGCTGACCTAGATCGTCTTTGTTCTGCATGACTACCCCTGAAACACAACAGTTTTTCACTGGGCTCTACCTGTGCAAAAATACTTTAGCCCTTTTATACACTGACACTAAATTCATTCAGTGATCAACAAAATTAAAATAGACCTCCCCAGGAATCATTAAATTCCTGTACAGTAATATAAATTCCATTCAAAATGTAATACAAAATAATTTCCTCTAAAATGACATCTCACGTCTTCTGAATACACAGAACACCAAATGCACAAACAATAACGTAGAAACAGTTGCGCTAGCATCTGCATACTGCCCACAAGTTATACGCAACCCCAGGTTATCAATTAAAACCCCAGTAGTTACAACCACGTGGTCCCTCATTAATATTCATTAATTAACAGCCCCCACGTGCTTACAATTCCACAACTCCAATAATCATTAAAGAGGAGCACCCACGTGCTTACAATTTCACAACTCCACTCCCGTCTAAATATATATATATATGTTTAACTGTTAACTCAGAATAAACTCTCAATGAGATACATTACACGCGCTCCCGCCATTCTGTACATTACCATTAATTACAGATGCGGGTTTCTCTACAGACCGTCTTTGAAATAATACAAAGCACGCCCGTAACATCTCAACTCACAACCCGTCATAAATACTGTTATTCCTTCAAGAAGGAATTAAATGGACCACCTACGTTTTCCCAGTTTATCACTAAGATAGTATTGATGGCTCTGGCGTTAAGAATTAAATTAACAATAACTTCCCAAGAAAACTTACTGATCAGGCTAATACTCAATTACAATCAATAAAGTACCACGCTAATAAATCATGCTTATCAAACTCGAATTTTCCCACTTAAAGGCAAATCGACAATTTTGCTCTGGTACACGGCTGGCAATTACATTTGAGAGAACGGGCTATGAAATACGAGCCTATATATAATTATAATCATAGACCCCCGCGCTGACCTCTGACGTCATTTGCGCGGCTTTGTTCTAAGCCCCAATGATCGGGCTGCCTTTCAATGCAGTTGGATCTCAGCCAATCAAAACTGTAAACAACTCTGACTCACCCTGTTACTGCTAGCGCGTGCTAAAGGTCACTACCCCCCCCCCCCCCCCCCCCCCCCACCCCCCCCTTTCCCCCCCCCCCCACCCAATTGAAACAAAGAATCGGGAATTAAGCTCAGCCCTCTACTGCTAAATGAAGCGAAAAAAATGGCCGAAAATAATTTAACTCCCGAAAAATACGTCTATTGCACGCAATAGCTTTAAAAAGACTAAAACTGGTGCAAATCTGATCTAGGCTCTACAGTCATTCCTCTAGAATAAAACTGCAACAATTCCCTACACAACAACACTAAACACCACCTACTATTCATAGAGAAGAAACATAATGCAGATAAGATAAAACTCCATCGTAGTCTCACTCTGAAAGAAACGTAAATAATAGAAGGAGAAGAAACATGGGGTGGATCACTTGTAATCCCTCCTAAAAATAGTGTAAATAATGCAAGGAGAAAAAGACATGGGCCATTTGAAAGACAGAATCTCAGTACTTCATCACTCAGTACTTCATGGAACATAGTCTGCGTACCTGTTAATGTTTTTAAAGAGTGCTTGCAGCCCTTTCTTCGAGAACTTCATGTTAGATGCATTATCGTAGGACTGAGCACGGATATTTTCAAATGAAAGCTTATGTTCACCCAGGACTTATTGTATTTTGTTGAACAAAGTCGTTGATGAATGGTTTTCTGTCGGTAAAAATGTTAAAAATCTCTCACAGGGTTTTCAATTATAGCAGTGTCGAACCACAATTACCAGCTAGTCAACATGTGACAGGTCAGGCGTAGAGTCAACAATAACAGAGTAGTATTTGGTGTCTAGGTTGTTGATTTGATTCACAGTTTCATCTTGCACATGTTTTCCCATAATTTATATCATTTTATCATACACGGTTTTGGATTGGTAAGTAGCATGCACTTTTTCATTTTTACATTTCTCGAGATGTTCATGTAAAAATGGATCGAATTCTGCAATAATTTCAATGGCCCCCATGAAGTTTCCATTATTTGGTGAGCCCCACTTCTCCTCATGCCCTCTAAATGCCAAACCTCTTTCACTTAAAAACTTTATAACAGCAACAACTCATTTCAGTACTTCAAAATAGTACTGTATGGTTTGTGTCATCTGTTCTTCAAGTTGCTGATCCACAGTATGTTTTTTTGACTTTCTTGTTATCCAACACAACATCGCCCTCTTATGTTCCATGCTGTCTTCATGATTCCCCAGAGTTCTGAGTACATTCATCTAGTCAGAAAACCCACCTGTTGTAAGTGATGTTTGGCATTTAGAAAAGAGTTTGCAAACAAAACAGTATACACAGCCTTTGCTCTATGAATAAACTAACCATGATCTCTTCACAGGATGGCCATTTTTTTTCTTCAAAATATTTGTTTGAGAAACTTCTGTTTTGCTCCTTCTAAACGCTGCTTGATTCGGTATATACGAGTTTTTTATTTTGAAAAAATCCTGTCTTGCATTAAACAATTCTTTTTGAAATCATTATCAACTGTTATGGGCCAATTTTCGAGGTCACTGTATTCTTTGAAATGCCTGAATTCGTTTCCTGTTTTATGTTTCTGCTCAGTCTCTGCTTGTTCCGCGGCACATTCATGTTGACCACTGTGATCTTCATCTGTATTAAAAGCGTCAACAGTGGGTTGAATATTGCTAGAAAGAGCTCCCACAGTTTTTGCACTATCAGTAGCTTCAACGGTGTTTGCTTGGCTTGTTTCAACTGTATGTGTTGACAAACTTGACATTGCCAAATAGTTTGTAAGTTTTTAACATTTAGAGATTTTGTCTGATCGCTTTTCCTTCAGTTTGCGTTTTTGGTATCCACTTAAGTACGTTCGTGAACTCATTGTTATTCCACTAGAGTATTGACCTCTGTTAAAAAGGGGAAAACACTACATTAGCCACAGCAGAACAGCCAACTCACCGCAACACTCCACCTTTACAACATCTGTGCTACTGACTCTCAAAGTTTGGGATTGTTGAAATATATACATCAACAAATTAATCAATTTGAGTCGTGCGACTATTGTCGCATGTTTTGAAAAGACAAAATTTTAGATCTACTTTCTGAGAAAGCGTTTTTTCGTTTACGGCTAGCCTAAATGATACTTTAATAACCTTTTAATTTTTAATTTAACTATTATTTTGTATTGAATTACACTATATTATTAATATAATTATTTTTTTTAAATACTCCTTCTTATACAGTAGACCCAACATTTTTAAGCAATGTGGACTAAAGTCGCTTTTGGGGCCCCTCCGGGATTAGGGGCCCTGAAGCTTAAGCTTCATTAGTTTCATAGTAGATCCGCCGCTGGCTGCAAGCCGTATTGGGGTATCTCACACCGGCGGTCTTAACACCGACCCTACAATCCTTTGTCTCAGGTTACCTTTTCCACTCTTTCCCCGTCGATCAAAGTTTATATATATATATATATATATATATATATATATATATATATATATATATATATATATCTATATATATATATATATATATATATCACTTATAATTCATAAAAATAGTCATAATCAGTTACCTCTGTGATGGGTTAGTACCGCAAATAGAAGAGAAAGGTATAGAGAAAACGAGATGAATCCCAGAGAGAGAAAAAAAGAAACTATGTCATGTAAGACCCGAATAGCACAAGATAATTGTAGGTGTGTGTTGCTGTCGTTTTTGACGGAGTCATGATAGGTAAATCTATTTAATACTTTTGTTGTTAAACTTTGTTGGTCAAAGTTGGATAATTGGGTATTAACTTCTATGACAGGTTGTTTAAAGGGTTATCTTCTCTTTCTTTCAATCGTTGTTGTTGATCTGTCTTAACGATGCTCAGTTTTATGCTGTCTAGGCGTGCGCAAGTTCTGGGCGCGAACTGAGGAAACTTCCGTCAGGGACAGAGTGTTTCTTGGGCTGTCGGACATGATGTTCGTTGTGATTTTCTCTATATCATTATGGGGATTGGAAAGTTTTCGATATGACTGAAATGTCAATGTTTTCCCCAGTGATTCTTTGTTCGTCAAGAGTGATGACATTTATTAAGTGTGTATCCGGAAGATTCTGTAAAAGGTAAATGACATTCTTATTAATATACCTTTAGTTGCAGAACATTTGAAGTTACCTATCTGCGAGTGAAGCTCACAGATCTTGAGAGACAGAATTCCTTCTTTGCTTCTTGTGTTAGCCAAATGAGACTATGTGTCTTCTATTGAACAGAAGTCTTATGATGATGATAAATTATTGTGGACGCCGCAGGTTGGCGGTATATATATTTAGCATTGCTTGATCGTGCCTGCTAACAAAGGATACACAGGTGTCTACATATTGAGGCCCTGTATTACGGCCAATATTTTTCAGCAAGAGGAAATATATCTGGCGGGCTATGCCAGTTGAATAACAGCCTTAAGTATTATTGCTACGCAATTTAGGAGCTCGTTTGTAGGACGACAGAGCTAATTAAGTACCTGACGCGCTGAGTCAATGGTACGGAAGCTACATTGTAAACTGTAACATTAGGACAGATGATGTTTGGGTACGTCCTAGTTGATGTATGATGCAAGCCTTTGATTACCAGACATTTAACAGTCATTCATTATTATGTGAAGTCCTTGATCTTGTCGATTTGACTGTCCTGTTGATGCTACTGTCAGTTTCGTAAATAAATGTTTGAAACGTGCCAGCAGTCTTCAATTCATCATTGACTACTGCATGCGAGTGTATGGGTGAATTATTGACTTTACTAAGAGCTTCAAGCATTCGCGTTCTCGTCTACACCCACACTCAGCACATCATAATACCAGTACCACACATCTACAACATGTACGCTGTTTTGTGTGAGTGATCATAGTACCCCTGGCAGTGCCTCACGCTGGTGGCCGTTACATTTCTGGCCGTTACATTTCTGGGACCTACATCAACACCGCAACATTACACAGTCCAAGTGATAAACGACACGTTCACTCTGCCAGCCTTCACATCACGCATAAACAGTACGTTACATTTAGTTATAAAGAGTTTCGGTACTTTGCATTACAATAGGAGTTATGAACAAAAAAGATAGAAAAAAAGAGAAATTACGGGCACGCACAACATATTGGAGCTACAAATCCCCTGCCTTTAAGTGCAGCACATAAATAATGACATAATAAACATTACAATATTTACAAAAAATCTTTCAAATATATCCAACAGCATTGACTGTTACTGTTATCATGAAACAATTTAGCACAAAGTGGAATGAACGAACGAACTTTATTTTCAAAGGGTTGAGAATTGGGCACGCAGGCCTGACTAACATTCTGCCCTTCTTTTCTCTCATCTTTTATACAAAATTTGTTTATTCTCACATGCATTGTTACATATCAATTTCAAGTGATGCAACGTTGTAAAAGTAAAATAACAGCATACCTTATCAAATTGTAATGAAGAAAAAATTATGTTGAAAAGTATGAAAATCATACATACGATATTATATATTTATTTGTAAATATAATCACATGATTATTGTTTGTATAGGAACTGAGCGTGTTTTTAGATCATGTGGAAGATGGTTCATAAAAGTGAGCAGCAGAGTACGCTAAGCTTTTCTTGAATAAGTCAAGCCTAGGCTTGGGTTAAGCGTTGACTGCGTCTTTCATTGTGTTTGAAAATGGGCCGCAGGTACGCTGAAACATTATGTGACAGATCTTCTTTGGGATAATATTTTATGATATTTATATAGATCTACACTCTGTGGGGCAATATTACGCGGTTAAGATAACAATAATGTCAATATGTCTGCAAATAAAGCGTGTCAAATAATGTTTCGTTATGTCACAGTAAAGTTGATAGAAAATTTAAAAAAAAACACTAACAACCTTTTAAATTAACAAAAACAAGGACTTTCTAAAAAGGGTCAAATAATTATAATTATTGTATAGAGACTCTGTGCAGTTATCAGAGGTCTCTGAAGAGACAAAGAAATAATAGGGATACTACACCTTCAGCATAGTTGTGCATGAGTTTTTTATGTTAAAAAGAGGTTTTGCCTCGTTTGTCGAGACGTGCCTTGTTCAACCTAGACACAACGTCAATTGGTTATATTAGGAGACAAGTTCAAATATAAAAGACAGTTGTGGTCCGATGGCATAGATATTGTGCATGGGGCTGGCAACATCATCATGCAAAACAAATTGTCACACAAACCACTGCTGCTATAGAATGTTAATGCTTTGTGCAAGCTTCGTGTACGGGGATCAGCTGCAGGTGTGGCTCCATTATCTGAATGGAGTGAAAATGAAAAAGATAATGATGATGAAAACTGTGCTATACATTTTTTAAGTCCGTAATACACTGAGATTTTCCTTGTATTGGTGAAAGGAAGGCGGCTCTTCAGGTAACCCGCGGTGTGCTATATGAGGTGTCGGGTACAGTTAGATTTCAGTTACCAGCTCGTAATGGCTTCACGCTTCGTCGGCTTCAAGCAGGTGTGTCAGTGGTGGTTTCTTTGTCCTGAGTACTATTATGGCGTCCACTACATATTTTACTAGCTCTAAAGTTTCTTAAATTAGAACAAAGTTATAGTTTTTTTACTGTGTCTAATTTCTTGGTTGAGCTTCTGACTGGCAGATTGATTAGAGCGCTGGCCTCACGCGGCAAAGGTAGCGGTGCCGGGTTGGAATCACGGGGGCTTCACGCTCTAGTCTACCCAGTTTTAAATTGGCACTTCCCTCTGCTATTAAGTTAAGGAAGGAAAGACAACGAAGAAGAGAACTTGTCACCCAACTTCTCGATGCTGGACGGCACTATCTGCTGTAAGACTTCCTTTACCTTTTTATATTTATTTAATTCAGAGACGGAACTAGTCAAACGTCACAGGAATAAGAAACGATTAATATACGTTGGTTGGACATACTTTGAAGAATTTATCAGCAATTATCTCAGGAAGTCGGAGTTCAGAAAACCACTATTCCCGGAAAGAAGAAGAAATAATGGAATACATAAAAAAAGAGAACTAAAGACGATAAAAAAAAAAAAAAAAGACCCAAGGATAAAGACGACATACAGTGTCAGAAAATGTTTGAGACATTTTGTTGAAGGCCTTATCTCTACAGGGAACACACTGGCGATTATAGGAAATAAATATGTGTTAGATTAACTTGTTATCATTATTACATTTTTTGTGTTCGTCTGTCTCCCTCTCTGGCATTCTCACATTTATACACACCATCATCACCCGTCGACTCCCCCAAGGAGCACACACCTTCAATAAATTAATGCCCAGTCCTTCTGTCCTGTGCCATCCGCGCAAGATCCTCCTTTATTTTCTTTATACCTGTCATTTCTGTATCCAGTTCTCTCACGTGCTTTTGAGTCTTCCCTTACCTCTCTTACCCTGGGAGTTCCAGAGAAAGGACTACCTTATTATGCTATCAGCATGTTTCCTCAAATTTTGTCTTCAATCGCCAGCAGCTTTTTCTCACATCCTGTCATTTATACACAATTACTAGAAAATGTATATTAAAAAAAAAAAAAAAAAACATGAACAAAATAACATCCAACATTATAAACATGATATAAAATTACTGATACACGCCCATATATCTTCACAAACAAAGACTAACAATGGACAGTTTTCTCTGGCCTACACATTTTACAAAACTGTGATGTGGTTGGTTTCAATATTTAAGTATCACATGATTTATGCTGCAGAAACTGTTGACAGTTTTAAATTAGATACCACATCAACAAGTCATGTTCAACGGTTTGGGGTCCCAGGTTTGGCAGACAATCTCAGACACTAGACTTTTTATGATGGGTAACTAGAACTTCTCGTAAATACTTCGGAGGCGTTTCCTCCTCAGGTGGTTGAGTGGGTTGTGTTTCTCTATCATCCTCAAGATATTTAGTCGGATCAAAGTATCCCGGCATAATAGACTCAGAAGGTAGACTTTCAGACGACCCGTAAATGGACCATCCTGCTGCATCCGCAACGCTTAAGTCTATAAACAGATCCACGTAATCTTCTCCTTCAGTCGATTTGTTAGAGCCCATTCCTGACACTGAACGAATTATTCCATTTCTCTTATCTTCTTTCCACGATTGATCGTCTTGAGGTTTTTTATCATCTGATTTACCATTGTCCGGTCGTATTTTTTCGTTTTCTTCAGAGTAATCATCTTTATTTTTATTGTCAGGGTTCTTTGGATTTGGATTTTTACTCTTTTCCTCTCCCGACTTGCCCATTTTTTCAGCTTCATTCTGTCCATTGGGATCATCTTTCTTTCCTTCTTCTCCGTCTTCATCTTCTCCTGGAGTACGTCTACTGAAAAGGAAATCTGTCAGAGGCCAGAACTGCTTGTATTCACCAATTATTTCGTCTATTTGCCCCTTGAAACTGACAGTCTTTAGACTAAGTCTAGCTCCCTTGGAAGACAACACATTTTTCAACAGCATGGGAACAAAGCCACCAGCCAGAGTTGCTAATGTTGTGTTGGTGTTTGACATCTGGGGAAAGAAAACAACACAAAAATGTGGGATGACAATCATACATAGTCTGCTTATTCTTAATTAACATAATGTATGGAGTGGGAACAAGGACAGTAAACAAGCAGTTAAAATAAAAAGGCGACATAGCCGAATGTAAGAATTGCGAAAACTGTATAGAAATATGTAGATAGACAAAATCTGTGAATTAAATAAGACATCATTAAATAGAAAGAGGCAGATGAACTCACATGATAAAAACGCAGAAAATTAATAGCACGAAAGAAGTACCTGAAGAGTCTTTGTTTCTGTTTTATGCAATCAAAGTCCTTAAGTTAAATGACAGATATATATATTTTAAGTTATGAGATAATGTAGTATCGCTGAAAAATAAATAATTAACAATTGGGCCTATAGGGGCGTCGGGGAAGAATATCTGGCAGGATATTTTGTTACATCTGCACCTCACAGTTGTCGCCTTTCACGAAATGCCCAAACGGAGCAGTAATCCCAACCCATTCTTTCTTTGTCTCCTCAGAAAACCCCAGGACCACGTGGGGCGTAACAGAGTCAATCCTAGTTTAATTACACTGGCAAACAACATTTTTCTTTCTTATATAAGAATAAGTGTTCTTAGGTCAGTTTCTTGCGCTGATTTCAAATTTGAAATCCGTTTATCTCTATCACATCGGGTTCTTAAGATATTTGTGAATAAATATATTTTTGGGAAACTGTTATTTGCTCTGTTTTATTTTTACTATATAACTTATTAAAAATTAATAAAATGCAAAACAATTCTACTTTGTATATGCTAAAAGATGCATGACATATGTTACGCTATTTTTCAAATAGTTACTGTATTTTGAAATAATTCTGAGCGAAATATGGCTTCTAGAAGTTGTAGAAATTCGGCTGATCTGTTCTCTTACGTGTGCGGATATTTTACCGATCGAGTTCACCAGAAAAACTTTACACCATTACTAAAGAAAGCATATGAACTTTATTTCGATTCGAAAGTTGATGATGCAAATAAATCTTGGAAGCCAAATGCAGTTTGTTCGACTTGTGCAAATACATTGGAAGGTTGGTTACGAAAATCGCCGAAGCATAAGTCGATGCCTTTTGGAGTGCCAGTAATATGGCGTGAACCGACAAATCACGCTACTGATTGTTACTTCTGCTTGACAAATATCCATGGTTTAACTTTTAAAACTAGGAAGTCTGTGGTTTATTCAAATATTGAATCGGTTTCGAAACCAGTGCATCATGATCCAATCACGTGTCCGATCCCAGTTCCACAAGAACAATATACGTTAGACGTGAATGAACCATCAGAAAGTGATAGTTTACCTGCTTTAGAAACTAATTCTGACTCGGATTATATACCGGTGAATGATGGTGTTCACTTAATTAACCATTCAGAACTTTCAGATCTAATACGTGATCTCGCTCTTACCAAAGGACAAGCGGCATTACTCGATTCGCGACTCAAAGAATGGAGTCTTTTAGCGCCCAATACTCCGATATCTAAATTTCGTCATAGACACAGAGAACTTGTTCAATACTTTGAGATGGATGATGACATTTGCTATTGCAAAGATGTAAACGGTCTAATGGTGCACCTCGGTCATGAGCACATAGTCAACGAATGGCGACTTTTCATCGACTCTTCCAAGACTAGTCTAAAAGCCGTGTTATTGCATAACGGAAATTTATTTTCATCAATTCCAGTCGCCTACTCTGTTCATATGAAAGAAACTTATGACAATATGGCTATACTTTTGGCAAAAATAAAGTACAATGACTACCAATGGCGGATTTGTGGAGACCTAAAGGTCATTGCAATTCTCACGGGCATGCAGACTAGGTATACTAAATTTTGTTGCTTCCTATGTGAATGGGACAGCCGCAACCGACGGGAACATATTGCAAGATAGGTGTGGCCTTGTCACCCATAGGTTACAGCCTATCAGGGATCGTATGCAGCTCGGGCATAAAAATGTAATACACGAGCCATTAGTTAACAAAGACAGAATCATTTTACCACCGTTACATATAAAGTTGGGGCTCATGAAGAAATTCGTAAAAGCGTTAGATAAAACGAGCAAAGCTTTCACTTATCTTCGAGAAAAGTTTCCGCAAGTTAGCGATGCAAAGATAAAGGAAGGTATCTTTGTAGGACCTCAGATTAGAAAAGTTATTGCAGACAAACAATTCGAGAACTTGTTACATGGTAGTGAACTTCGCGCATGGATGGCATTCAAATCGATCGTCGATAACTTTCTGGGAAATCACAAATCTGTCGACTATGTGCATATTGTTAAGCAGTGCATAGATGCATGCAGAATTATGGGCTGTAACATGTCCCTCAAAATCCATTTGCTCGATTCGCATCTTGACTTTTTCCCTGACAACCTTGGCGAAGTCAGCGATGAACATGGAGAACGATTCCATCAAGATAGCGCCGTAATGGAGTCACGTTATCAAGGATGGTGGAGTGTGACCATAGGTAAAAAAAAAAGGTAAAGGAACCCATTACACGCCCATTGAGGCATATTGGTAATATGGTGCTAGGCCCATATTATCTTGATCGTCGACACACTAGGGGAGATGTGGTCGGCATCACGCCGGCCGCCTTAACCTTCCCAGAGTTGCTCTGGTACCCATTTGGGGCTGGGTCAACCCAGGAGCCGTTTGTGCCCTAAAAAATTCCCACCTCATCTGGGGATCGAACCATAGACCACTGCGCTAGGAATCCAGTGCACTAACCACTATGCTACCGCGGCTCCAATTGTGTGACCATGCTTGCCGATTATTGTTGGATGCTTCATCGCGATGTACCACATGCCATTCACCGACGAAAGTCGACTGCAAAGAAATTCAAGCCTACATAACTGTTATACTTCTTATACAAATGATGTAATTCTGTATGCGTTGTTAAAAAACTTCAATTGCGTATTTCTAGAGATCCCGACCTGATAGAGAAAAACGGTTTGCAGATTTAAAAACAGCGCATTAAAATTGACCAGAAAAACATAGAAATGATAGAGAAAGAAAAAATTAATTTTTTTTTGTTAGCCAGTGTTACCAGCAAATGTTAGCCTAGACCAGTGGTCGACAGTTACGATTAAAATACCCCGGCGGAGCAATTTCGAGTTTTGCCAACATACTAACTAGGATCATAATTAGATTCTATAGTTGGACCCAGTTTGTCTTATATATAATATAACATAACATGATTTTTCTTTAGTTTTCCTTATTCCGGTGGAGTATTTTTGAGTTTTCTAG
Organism: Oreohelix idahoensis; assembly: GCA_024509875.1. Classification (NCBI taxonomy): domain Eukaryota; kingdom Metazoa; phylum Mollusca; class Gastropoda; order Stylommatophora; family Oreohelicidae; genus Oreohelix; species Oreohelix idahoensis. Next base: position 524,143 of record JAMPIV010022292.1, read on the forward strand.
GGTAAAGATAAACAGCAAGAAATGTCAATCTAACTAATAGACTAGCTAGGATTATAGTTACATTTCTACAGTTTAACTCGGTTTTTCTCGAATATAAATAAAACAACTAGTTTTTCTTTAGTGTTTTTTCCTCATCAGTATCTCATCTCATACTCTACCTCATCTACCATTCGGTGTGGAGGTGTCCCTGGAACGCAACGGCTTCAGGTGAAAACATGCAATCAAATATTAAGACAAACAGGTGATTGGGCTGTTGTGTTCCTCATCAACATAACAAGCATTTCCTGTAGGCCGGGATGCACCAAGATTTGAACAGTGGTATTGGTTAAACGTAGCTGTCAACCACTGCCGAGGGAAAACCCTGCAATCGGTACCCTCTCTCCTATACATCAAAGTATAAGTATCTCGATAAATTATGTCGTTCTTATGGTTAACACGTAAATAAATAATGAAGGAACCCCGAGTTCTGCGAGCAGTAAATAAGTGAGTAAATAAATATAGGTATCTCGTAAGACACTCGTAAGGCAGCAAGAATTAGGACACCAGGCAACAGAAAAGTAATTTATAAGTGATAGGCCCACTGGGAAATCGAGTCAGTGACCACACAAATGGCGCCACCGCCTTGCTGCTAAAGTGAATCGTGAAAAAGAGTGGCTTGTGTTCTTTGACGTTTCACACTCGTAGCAAGGCGATGGTGCCATCTGGATAGACTCTTGTTCGATTCCTGGTGAGCAATATATTTCACTTATATTTCTTTTCTGCTGTCTGGTGTCCTACTTCTTTCTGTCTTATTGCCTGCCATTTACCTATGTTTATTTATATTATTTATTCTTTCTTAAGAAATGACATCCTATTAATCCTGGCTCCCTTGGGGGCTATCTAGTTCGCTTCTACCAGAGAAGGAAGTCTCTAGCGTGCAACACAAAATAAGGGAATCATTTACAACACTAACCTCATAAACGTTCCCAAAAGCCATGACGACGATCATTACGAACATGAGGAAGACGACAATGATCATAAATTTTCCAGTGGCAGCCAACAGGTTGATGTACACAGGACCAGGTGCTCCATGAACTCGTACCTGAGGAGGTGAAAGTAAGATACAGTAAGAAATTGAGGGTAATGTTGCACACTGCTGGTGTGACTTTTAAAACTTGTTGTGGATTATGTCAAGGCATAACAAAACATTCAAATGTAGACTTTTAATATGTAATTATACCATCAAGCAAATCAGCATCTCATCTAAATCATCCTATTTTTTTTTATTTACCTTCTTCTCCTTCTATCGCTTTCCTTCACTCATTCTTCTTCAGCTGTTAAAGGAGCATACTTTTTCCTGCCAAATCTTCCTGTCGCATGCCAGCAGTTTTCCATGCCTTCCTTATAATTGTCATTTCTGGCCTTTGCTCTCTTTTTCATTTTGTTTTTTTGGGTATGCCTCTACACCTTACCCTGGGGGTTCTAGAGCAAGGACTGACTAGCAATGCTATTAACAGGTTTCCTTAGTGTATATCCTATCCATCGCCAACGTTTATCACTTTCTACCCTTGTAAATGTTTGTTTTGTTCTGAAGAATTTCCCAGTAGTCTATGCGTCCAAAAGAGAGCCCAGATGGTTGTTCTTTTGTTGCTTTTTCTGCTATATTTTAATTTATTTACGCAAATTTGCTCTGTTTTCACTAGAAGAACATGACAATGATGATAACGAAAATGGTTGTTGATTGTGGTGAATCTCCTAGTGTACCTGGCACAGTTTTTGGAAAAGCCTCAGGGGTATTCGTGGTGTGTCAAAACAATCTAAAAATAGAAGGAGCTGGCCCAGTTTCCATCGAATCTCTTTCTTGTCAAAGTTCAAGATCGGAGGTACTTCTTGATCTTCGTCCACACACTTGACCTTTAAAAATTGTGAGTTGTAGTTACAATTAAACGAAACAGAATACAAGTATATCAAATATGCACTGTCATTCATGGTGAAAATAGAAATACAAAAGGAGGGAGAAGGAACAAATGTTAGTTTTCATTTTTTTCGGGATTATCCAAGGAGACACATTCTGTCTTCCGTATTTCTTCCCTGCTATAGTGACACGTTTCTGAAGTAATTTATTTTACATGATGCCAGCCCCATGCATAACCCACATTTGTTTTGCTTCTGTTGAAATTCACAGACTAATAAGATATACAGTTAAATATTATATGTTGACATTCACAGACTAAGATATACAGTTAAATGTAATATGTCGACATTCACAGACTAAGATATACAGTTAAATGTAATATGTCGACATTCACAGACTAAGATATACAGTTAAATGTAATATGTCGACATTCACAGACTAAGATATACAGTTTGTAACAAGCGGTGGAGGCTCCAGAGGGATGATAATAATGTTAATGTTATAATCCTCAACGACATCAGCAGGCCACACAGGCCATCACTGTTGCAGGATGTAAACTGAGGGTGTGGTATGTTCAAGAAGAAGGGGCGCTGATGAAGTCATTCAGCTAGGTCGGGCTTATACAGATGGCCGACAAAAGGTGTGTGGGTGAGTAGATATCAATGCGTGCGAATGCGTGTAGTTCAAGTAAGTTAATGACAATCACACACACCAAAATATGCACATATTATAGTCTGAAAATATTGGGACTGCAAGTAACATTTATCGCAGTTTTAATACGCCACAATAACGAATGTTCACATCACCAAAATACACTGTCACAAGCATAGTTCATAGCACGTCATGAAAGTAACGACAAATCAGGATCGGCAAAACTGCACTTGATTTGAAGTAACTGTGCACAAAACTCCGCACTGTCAACACTGTAAATTCTGTTGGATTTCTTCACAAGAAACAGATTCCACTGTTGTAAGGTCGAGCGGCTACCGGGCCACGCCGGGTACTTTCAGCTAGGAATAGCCATTACTGTTGCACTTGAAAACATTACTGTAAATAGCCCCATCGAGCTGGCCAACCACTGTAACAAGAGGTGGAATCTGTTTCTTGTGAAGAAATCCAACAGAATTTACAGTGTTGACAGTGTAGAGTTTTGTGCACAGTTACTTCAAATCAAGTGCAGTTTTGCCGATCCTGATTTGTCGTTACTTTCATGACGTGCTATGAACTATGCTTGTGACAGTGTATTTTGGTGATGTGAACATTCGTTATTGTGGCGCATTAAAACTGTGATAAATGTTACTTGCAGTCCCAATATTTTCTGACTATAATATGTGCATATTTTGGTGTGTGTAATTGTCATTAACTTACTTGAACTACACGCATTCGCACGCATTGATATCTACTCACCCACACACCTTTTGTCGGCCATCTGTATAAGCCCGACCTAGCTGAATGACTTCATCAGCGCACCTTCTTCTTGAACATACCACACCCTCAGTTTACATCCTGCAACAGTGATGGCCTGTGTGGCCTGCTGATGTCGTTGAGGATTATAACATTAACATTATTATCATCCCTCTGGAGCCTCCACCGCTTGTTACACAGTTAAATATTATATGTTGACATTCACAGACTAAGATATACAGTTAAATGTAATATGTCGACATTCACAGACTAAGATATACAGTTAAATATAATATGTTGACATTCACAGACTAAGATATACAGTTAAATATAATATGTTGACATTCACAGACTAAGATATACAGTAAAATGTAATATGTTGACATTCACAGACTATGATAGACAGTTAAATGTAATATATTGACATTCACCGACTATGATATACAGTTAAATGTAATATATTGACATTCACAGACCATGATAGACAGTTAAATGTAATATGTTGACATTCACCGACTATGATATACAGTTAAATGTAATATGTTGACATTCACCGACTATGATAGACAGTTAAATGTAATATGTTGACATTCACAGATTAAGATATACAGTTAAATGTAATATGTTGACATTCACAGATTATGATAGACAGTTAAATGTAATATGTTGACATTCACAGACTATGATAGACAGTTAAATGTAATATGTTGACATTCACTGGCTATGATAGACAGTTAAATGTAATATGTTGACATTCACAGACTATGATAGACAGTTAAATGTAATATGTTGACATTCACAGACTATGATAGACAGTTAAATGTAATATGTTAACATTCCCAGACTATGATAGACAGTTAAATGTAATATGTTGACATTCACCGACTCATGACAAGAACAAGCGCCAGCGGAACAAGAAATGAGAAGAAGGCGCTGGAGATGGATAGGACAAACATTTATCAAACCTGTTGATGACACTACAAGATATGACACTACAAGACATGACACTACAAGACATGACACTACAAGACAAGACACTATAAGACATGACACTACAAGACAAGACACTACAAGACATGACACTACAAGACAAGACACTACAATACATGACACTACAAGACATGACACTACAAGACAAGACACTACAAGACATGACACTACAAGACAAGACACTACAAGACATGACACTACAAGACATGAGAATACAAGACATGACACTACAAGATTTGACACTACAAGACATGACACTACAAGACAAGACACTACAAGACATGACACTACAAGACATGACACTACAAGATAAGACACTACAAGACATGACACTACAAGACATGACACTACAAGACATGACACTACAAGACATGACACTACAAGACATGACACTACAAGACAAGACACTACAAGACATGACACTACAAGACACAACACTACAATACATGACACTACAAGACATGACACTACAAGACAAGACACTACAAGACATGACACTACAAGACAAGACACTAAAAGACAAGACACTACAAGACAAGACACTACAAGACAAGACACTATAAGACATGACACTACAAGACAAGACACTACAAGACAAGACACTACAAGACAAGCCTGATCTGAATCCCCAAGCGTAAGAGAGGTAGAGGGAAATAAAAGAACATATGGAAAAGAGAACTGGAGACAGACATGAAGGGTATGAAGAAGACATAGAAAGACCTTGAGCTGATGGCACGGGACAGGAAGACATGACATAACGATTTTGAGGGCCTGTGCTCCTTTCGAAGTTCAAAGGTGAAAAAAGAAGATGTACAGTTAAATATAACTTGTTGCTATTAATAGACTAAGATGTACAGTTAAATATAACTTGTTGCTATTAATAGACTAAGATGTACAGTTAAATATAACTTGTTGCTATTAATAGACTAAGATGTACAGTTAAATATAACTTGTTGCTATTAATAGACTAAGATGTACAGTTAAATATAACTTGTTGCTATTAATAGACTAAGATGTACAGTTAAATATAACTTGTTGCTATTCATAGACTAAGATGTACAGTAAATTATAATATGTTGACATTTACAGACAAAGATACACAGTTAAATATAATATGGCGACATTTACAGATTAAGATAACCAGTCACCAGTTTAATAAAATATGTTCACATTAATATGTTTACATTTCTCGGACTAAGATTTACAATTAAATATAACATGTTGACATTACGGGCTAATATACACTGGCCTGTTTGGGAATTTTTTAGGAGTGGGGGCTACTTTGGTGGCAGGAGTCTATTCGACGTCCCAGTCTTTGGAGCGCCCCTCCTCCATCCCCAAGCGATATTTTTCTAATGCATTTTGAATGATACCGAGCATATTGTTTGAAATGTGAATAAACATGGGCCAAAACAAGTATGTAATCAAACATTTAGAAGCCAGACAAAGTGATAAAACATCAATCCAAACATGTATATCATGTAACGTTTATAAGCGCTAAAAAAAAATAATAAAAAACGATCTCAATCAAGCCAGCAAATATTTAAATAAATGTACATGAGGGAAAGTATAGAGCCTGAAGTCCTAAACCCTGGTCCCTAACTCTTATCAACTGCTATCTTCGCAACGAACGTCGGCTGTAATGGATCTCCAACGTCTTCTGTCTCTTGTCTTGATAGTGCACTCTAATAGATTCTTTCTTGTCTTGATAGTGCACTCTAATAGATTCTTTCTTGTCTTGATAGTGCACTCTAATAGATTCTTTCTTGTCTATCTCTTGATGAAATCTTCCCACACACAGCTACACCCCCTCTTGCACGTTTGCTTTCGGCTGTTCCTTCCATTATAGTTTTGGGCAAGAAGTTATGTCTTTTTATATAACCAAAATATTTTATCTGCCAGACTCAATCATTTTTTTATCTCTTGTAATTCCTAGCTTTTCTATGACCTCTTTATTGACGTTCATCTCATTCCATGAGGTACTCCCCATAAATAAGCCATTGCTTAGACATACAACATAACATGAAACAAGTACACAAAGTGACTAGTCCACACTTACAGTGAATGCTGTGTTTGCCTGCTGACTGGAAGGCATGCTGGCAATCTTCCTCAGATCTGCCGTTGTTCTCTCGATGATGTCATCGATGACGGTCTTGTTAAAGGTGAGGTAATTCTCGTACACGTTGCTGTAACAGTCGTTCATGTATACAAACACCAAGAGAACCATAGAGACGTACTTCAGCACCGACCCAGCGTTTACAATTATTCCCATCATGGTAAACGAGATCACCTACCAATGAGAAACGGGCGTAAGCGTGGACTCATAAACATAGTAGGGGGGGGGGGGGAGCAGAGGCCTGTAAACAGTAAATAAATAAACAAACAACACACTAAGGTATGTTATCAGGCACTCAGTGAGAAATAAAGAAGTAGAAGACCAGACAACAGAAAAACAACAGAAGTGATAGGCTTACCGGGATCGAACCAGGACCTTCCGAACGGCACCCACCGCCTAGCCACGGGAGCGAATCGCCACTATCCACTCTGCCAGCTACGCATTACAAAAACCCGTGGCTAGGCGGTGGGTGCCGTTCGGAAGGTCCTGGTTCGATCCCGGTAAGCCTATCACTTCTGTTGTTTTTCTGTTGTCTGGTCCTCTACTTCTTTATTTCTTTCTCACTGAGTGCCTGATAACATATCTTAGTATGTTGTTTGTTTATTTAGTAAGCGTGGACTATTTGTTTCATTTTAAAACTGATGTTCCATAAAGATTTCAACAGTTTTAAAAAATAATATGCAAAATATTTCGGTCTTTCATACATTCGTCCCATGTTAGATAACTATTTCTATAAACAAATGAATGATCAGACCTTGAAAGACACATTAGACAGCTCGTGGTCATAGTTTATCATGCTAATTTTCTTCATTTTGTTTTTTAAACAAAGTATCCCGTTCAACCCCTGATGGGTTATAATTAGGACATATAGTGTAATAAATTCAAGACAATAAAATCAGATTTCCGATATCCAAATATAGTATTTTCTTGTGCCTTCCTCTCAATCCAAATATAGTAAATTTCTTCATCATATCTTACCACTGCAGATGACCCGCTTGAATAAACCTAAGCCAAAGCGGAAACTCTTGCATCGGTTGTTTCTATAGCAACATGTTTTACATAATAAGGCTGCCAGTCCCACGCACAACCTCATATTAGTCACCTTTTACGACAAGCATGAGAGAGAATTAATCCTGTTCTTTTTACGACATGCCTGGTAGGGTACAGTGGTACCATTCTTTGCTCCCCTTTCTGGCCCCAGTAACACTCCGATGCATTTCCATATATGTAAATATTGTAGTGAATTTGACAGCCTGCCAGAAGCATTAATGAAAACCAACAACGAATTTAAAAAACAGTAATTTTGTCTCATTTGATTTCTTAGCTGCCAGTCATACCGGGAAGCGAACCCAGGACCATCCAAACGGCGCCATCGCTTTGTTGTGAAAGTAAATCGTGAAAGGACGCACGTCCTTACTTTCACAGCATGGCTATGGCGCAGTTTTGAAGGTCCTCGTTTCGATTCCCAGTAAGTCTATTACTTATATTTCTTTTCTTGTGTATGGCGTCATCCTTTATGTCAAACGAGTGTCTGTTAATGACCTTTATTTATTTATTACCCACATGACTCAGGTTTCCTGCTTTATTTATTTGATGTATGGAGAATATATAATACAAGAAGCAAAAGGAAATATTTTAATTAAAAAACTCGAAGAAGAAAAAGAAATGAGAAGAAAAAGTTGGAAGGAATTTATGTAAACGGAATCTGTAATAAAAACCAGACTTCATTCTGAAAGTCCTATAAAAACAACAAACATATAAAGGAAGGAACAAAGGGTTAAAGATAACAGCCAAAGGTATAACAAATAGTGAGATAGAGATAAAACAGTTAGTTAGGATAACAGTACAAGATATCAGATACAGTGTGTTAATAAAGATAACAGTACAAGATATCAGAAACAGTGAGTTAATAAAGACAACGGTACAAGATATCAGAAACAGTGTGTTAATAAAGATAACAGTACAGGATATCAAAAACAGTGTGTTAATGGTCGTAAATTTTAGATAGGTTTGTAAGATATTTATAGTCCCGCCTGAGTAGGGTGGATGGTGATAAGTACGTGGGAAATAAAGGTGTGATAAATAGATTTCACCAGTGAATACTTTAAGAAGAAGATCTGTCTCTGAGAACTTTCTCTAGTCCAGCCTATCTATACGACTATCTTTTAATACAAGACAATCTTGCCCCTCCCTATACCTAGAAATATATGTTTAACTACACACACACATACAACTATGTGACAACAAGACACACAAACGTGAAAAACTATGGTTAATTGGGTATGGGTCTGACCAACACACAAAGTTAAGTTCTTTTGTTGTTTATTATCATTAAACTTGACAACACCAAATATCTAAAGAAAGATCAAATAAAATCAGAATTACATGCATAGAAAATTAGCAGAATACATGTGCCATCCCCTTATTGAGAAAAAGAACCCAAAGTTAATAACTCCAAAGGTCAAAGTTTAGCACTATGTTATAGCATAGACAGTAAAACAAAGAACACAGTTTCTACTAAAGCTATCCAATAAAATAAACAATATGTAAGCAGAACCCAGATAATACAATTTTCCTGTAACAAAGAAAATTCACTCTCTCAGACATATGTGGCCACTCACTCGCTCTTCTTACCTACTCTTGGGGAAAAAATCTCTTGGACATACAATTCCTGAATATATAATTTCCAGTGCTTTTATCTTTCAAATTGGCCCCAGTCCCTCCTCTAATAATTAAATTTTATAAGGGGGACTCCTAATTTGGTGGTTGATTTCTGGATAGACGAATGTCCCCTCGAATAGTTAATGTAGAAAAACCGAGATATTGTGTTCACAGTAAACAGTAGCAAATACTTCCAGTATAGGTAAACATCTGGTTGCTAAAAACACTGTTATTTATGATGGTGATAGTAAATGCTATCGGCTGGCTCTGGGGTGAGTGCCAATTTTTGAAACAGCATAACTTGCTGGATAAATCCGCTGATACGACTGTCAAATGTCAGATAGTAATGTTATTTGTGTTACGCCACAGTGGGCTGATAAAATTGAATGAATATCTGGGTATTGGTAAGTCCAGTTAACTTTACTATTTAAAATGTTTATGTGTCTCTTTGGCCAATCCTGTTCACAAATGAACTTGGGGACGTGTAAGCCAAGAAAAAGACAACATTCACCAATCAGTGAATGAAGAAAAGGACCAAAATAGACCGATGGTCGCCCTTTGATCAGGTCATGCTTAAGAATAGAGAAACATTATGAACAAAATGCTACAAATATAAAATTACACAAAATGAAATATAACGTGAATTCTATTCTGTCACTTATCAGTCGCGCCTAGTGTATTAATTAGTCAACGAAAACGTCTCTTCTTGTGTGATAGAGCGGGTGGTAAATTATCATTAAACTGAACAACTGGTAAACAAATAGCTACGCGGTATTTTCCACTGGTCTTTAACAGCTAGACTTTAAGTGCAATATAATGGTAAACTTTAACACTTTAAGACGCTTAAGCACAAATTTATATTACCAGAAAATCAGAATGAAATCCCCACGAAGGCTATTAACACACCTTCCACAATGGTTCTAGACTACATGTTCAGACTATCCGAAACTGATAACTGTTTTGGGAAGATGCAGTTTAAATACCATCCCGGTTATCTGCTCTCCAGAGGATGCTAATTTTCACACTTGTGCATAGCAGAGAAATCAGAAACCTAAATTCCCAAGATAAAAGGTTTTCACGGTCGTTCTGTCGGTTTTGCTAATCGACAACAGAAACTTAACCGTGTAACGGGTTTCTTCCGAGATTTAGCCCGCTTCTGGAAATCAAAGCGTTATCTCCACCTGTATGTACGAACATCAAAGGGTCCTCGGGGAAAATATTTTTGCCCGAGCGAGTCCCTTCAGGTCATGCTTAAGAATAGAGAAACATTAATGTTAGACAAACATAAAGGTATGTTTTCAGGAACTCGTAAGAAATAAAGAAGTAGAACACTTAGACAACAGAAAAACAACAGACGTGAGTGGCTTACCCAGGGTTCGAACCCCGTACCTTCCGTACGACAACACCGCCTAGCTAAACAAGCGAATCACTGTTAAGTAATTAGCATACCAGTGTTAAATATTCTTCTTTGTTGAATTCCACCAGAGTTAAATGTTGTTTCTATATACACTGTTGAATGGTGTATAGATATGAAATTGTATTGTTCCTTGTTCACACTGACATCAACTATTTACAGGACCACAGTGTTAAGAGGTATGGTGGTCTGTGGAAGCTCCAATGTTAAAGCCTTGTTGTTGGCCCCAGCGTTGCTCGTCAGAGTGGTTGTTAGGAATAGGAATATCAACTCGACCTACGCAGTGGTGTGTAGACATAGAGTGAGAGTATAATACGCGAATGATGAAAGAGTTCGAAGAGTTGATAAAATGTTCTTTTTCTCACTCATGTATGGCTGGAAGTCATCGACGCCAACTGCTGTGTACTTTTTGTTACAGTTTAATTGGACGTACACATTCGACAGCACGGATACAGTGACAAATCACAGGTTGGCATAATACATCATGGTAAAATTGATAAATGGTCTTGCAATGATACATGGGCACTCGTTGAATCATAGCACAATGGAATGTCAGTAGACAAGCACTCAGTATTGCCCATATATATATATCATCTGAGTTTACTGACAAAGCACGTCAGTTTATAAACAATATTCAAGATGGCTTCTAGACCTAACCTCGTCTAGCGAAGATTCCTTTAAATAATGTTCAGCACATATTTTTCATATAATCATTTTGAACCGCTAGTAATGGGTTCTCATCTGTAGCAGTGATCTCTGAGACTCATCAAGCGTTAGTACGGGGCATCCTTTTCGTACTTCTTGAAAGTCATCAAAGGGTCCTCGGGGAGAATATTTTTGCCCGAGCGACTCCCTTCAGAAGGTCCGGTGTTATTCCACGGGCATCTGTCTGATATCCGATGATTGACAGATTAGCTCGCGTGGGGAAACTCAGGTAAACAAACGTGGTTCGCTCCCTGTTATGACTGGCAGTTGGTAAAGAACTTAGTTTGTTTAAGTCTCAAAGAAAAAGAGGCGTGGATTAAAAATGAGTAAACGCAGGCTGTCAATGCATGGCTTTGTTAACGAATCATAGAACGCCACGAGGTCACGAAAGACTGTCAGATACTGTAGGCCATATTTCCATTATACGTCACATTAATAAAGATAACAGTACAAGATATCAGAAAACTGTGTGTTAATAAAGATAACAGTACAAGATATCAGAAACGGTGTCTTAATAAACATAACAGTACAAGGTATCAGAAACAGTGTGTTAATAAAGATAAAACTGGATTCATCCGAGATTCATTCTGATACAATGTCAGGGAAGTAATAAAGATAACAAAAGATATCAGATTTTGTGTGTTAAAAAAGATATTTGCGAACATAACAAGTATACAAATGTATGTGTGTTAAATAAAGATATCAAAGACTGCACGTAACAATATTAGAAACAGTGTGTTAATAAAGATAAAAGATATCAAAAACAGTGTGTTAATAAAGATAACAGTACAAGCTATCAGAAACAGTGTGTTAATAAAGATAACAGTACAAGATATCAGAAACAGTGTGTTAAAGATAACAGTTCAAGATATATAAAAAAACAGTGAGTTACAGATAACAATACAAGATATCAGAAAAAATGCGTTAATAAAGATAACAGTACAGAATATCAGAAACAGTGAGTTAGGATAACAGTACAAGATATCTGAAATAGTGGGTTAATAAAGATAACAGTACAGGATATCAGAAACAGTGTGTTAATAAAGATAACAGTATAGGATATCAGTAACAGCGTGTTAATAAAGATAACAGTACAAGATATCAGAAACAAAGTTGGTTGAGCAAAGTCTTGAATGGAATTCATCGCTACACATCGGATTCGTGGACTATGAAAAGGCATTTGACAGTGTAGACAGAGAATCACTTTGGAAATTGATAAGGCATTACGGATTTCCCATGACGATCATATTAACTTAATAAGGAAGACCTATGAAGACATGACATGCAGAGTTCTTCATGAAGGACAACTTACAGAACCGTTTAGGATTAGAACGGGAGTGAGACAGGGATGCCTCTTGTCTCCATTTCTTTTCTTACTAGCAATAGATTGGGTTGTGAAGACATCGACTTCACACAACAGAAATGGAATCCAGTGTGATCTGACTAAACAGCTTGATGATCTAGATTTTGCAGATGACTTGGCTCTTCTGTCCCATAACCATAATCAGATGCAAGAGAAAATTAAAATTCTCGATGAGAGGTCACAACAAGAGGGCCTGAAAATACACAGGGAAAAGACAAAGATTATGAGAATAAATGCAAGTAATGATAACAAGGTTGAACTTGAAGAAACACCACTAAAGGATGTAGAATCGTAAACATATCTTGGCAATAATATAGACAAAGTTGGAGGGACAGACAGTGATATCAAAATAAGAATACAAAAAGCAAGAGGAGCCTTCATTGCATTGGGAAACATATGGAGAGCAAGAGAAATCAAGTCCAACAAGAATCTTCAACTCAAATGTGAAGTCAGTCCTATTGTATGGCTCTGAGACATGGAGAGCAACAAAAACACAACCAAAAAGCTACAGACTTTTATAAACGTGTGCTTGCGTAGAAGAGAAGGACTGAAATGGTATGACAAAGTCACAAATGTGGAATTGATGACAAGAACCAGACAAATGCCAGTGGAACAAAAGCTGAGAAGAAGACGCTGGCGATGAATAGGACACACATTGAGGAGACCAGTTGATAGCATTACAAGGCAGTCCTTGTTCTGGAATCCACAGGGAAATAGAGGCAGAGGTAGACCAAAAAACACATGGAGAAGAGAACTGGATACAGAGGTGAAAATGATGAGGAAAACATGGAAATAACTTGAGCGGATGGCACAGGACAGGAGGACTTGGCATGTGTTTGTTGAAGGCCAATTGTCCTCGGGGAGCTAAAGGGTATTGATTGATTGATTGACTGATATCAAAAACAGTGTGTTAATAAAGATAACAGCACAAGATATCAGAAACAGAGTGTTAATAAAGATAACAGTACAAGATATCAGAAACAGTGTGTTAATAAAGATAACAGTACAAGATATCAGAAACAGTGTGTTAATAAAGATAACAGTACAAGATATCAGAAACAGTGTGTTAATAAAGATAACAGTACAAGATAACAGAAACTGTGTTAATAAAGATAACAGTACAAGATATCAGAAACAGTGTGTTAATAAAGATAACAGTACAAGATATCAGAAACAGGGTGTTAATAAAGATAACAGTACAAGATATCAGAAACAGTGAGTTAAAGATAACAGTGAAAGATATTAAAAAAACAGTGTGTTAAAAAAGATAACTGTACAAGATATCAGAAACAGGGGTGTTAATAAACGATTGTACAAAGAAGACAGTACAAAATAAGATGATATTTGTACAAGAAAGACAGTGCTGTATCTCATTCTCTCTATCGCTCTCTCACTTGCTCACAGTAATAAAACCGTTTAGTTTATCTTACTTGCACAAAAAGATCTCTTTCTCTCTATCGCTCTCTCACTCGCTCACAGTAACAGAACCGTTTAGTTTGATCTTACTTCCACAAACAGATCTCTGTCTCTATATCGCTCTCTCACTCGCTCACAGTAGCAGAACCGTTTAATTTGATCTTACTTCCACACACATATCGATGTCTCTATATCGCTCTCTCACTCGCTCACAGTAGCAAATCCGTTCAGTGTGATCTTACTTCCACAAAGAGATATTTATCTCTCTCGCTATCGCTCTATCGCTCTCTCACTCGCTCACTGTAGCAAACCCGTTTAGTTTGATCTTCCTTCCACAAAGAGATATATCATCATCATCATCATCATAGCCCTCCACTCCACTAGTATTGGTGCTTCTTCAAGTTCAACCCTGTTTTCATTACCTTCATTTATTCTCATTATCTTTGTCTTCTCCCTGTGTATTTTCAGACCTAATTGCTGTGACCTCTCATCGAGTGTTTTCAATTTGTCCTGCATCTGATTACGGTTATGGGACAGAAGAGCCAAGTCATCAGCAAAATCCAGATCATCCAACTGCTTAGTCAGAGCCCACTGGATTCCATTTCTGTTGTGTGTTGTTGATGTTCTCATAACCCAGTCTATTGCTAGTAAGAAAAGAAATGGAGACAAGAGGCATCCCTGTCGCACTCCTGTTCTTATCCCAAATGGTTCTGTAAGCTGTCCTTCATGAAGAACTCTGCATGTCATGTCTTCATATGTTTTCTTTATTAAATTAATGATCTTCAGGGGAACTACATAATGCCTCATCAATTTCCAAAGTGATTTTCTGTCTACACTGTCAAATGCCTTTTCGTAGTCCACAAATCCGATGTGTAGTGGTGAATTCCATTCCAGACTTTGTTGAACTATTATTCTCAAAGTGGCTATCTGGTCTGTACTGGATCTGTTTTGTCGAAAACCTGCTTGTTCATCTCTCAGTTTCTTGTCTATGGACTCTTTTAATCTCTCAAGGATAATCCTATTTAATATTTTTCCTGGCACTGATAGTAACATTATTCCTCTATAATTTGTGCACTCTTGTAAATTTCCCTTCTTAGGCAACTTAACCAGATATCCTTCCTTCCATTCTGCTGGTATCTCTTCCTTCTCTCAGACTTTACCAAGTAATTTGTATAACATCTCTGTAGCCGTGTCGATATCTGCTTTGATGGCCTCTGCTGGAATGCCATCAGATCCAGACGCTTTTCCATCTCTTAGAAGCTTTATGGCTTTCTTTATTTCTTCCTTCGTTTTCCATTCTTATCTTTTATGAGGCAACTTGTTTGCTTGTATTTCCCTGTCAGCTTCTTTGTGCTGTTATACAGTTCTGTCATATTTCCTTTGGCTGCAGCATCTTCTGCCTCTCTTGCCAACTCCTCAATATACTTTCTCTTGTCTCTTTTGATACTTCTTTTTACTTCTTTGTTTGCTTCTGTGTACACTTCTTGGGCCTTGGCTTTGGAACTTCTGGTTTTGCTTGTGTTTAAATCTGCTTTCTTGTTTTTTCTGTCTTTTATCTTATTGATGGTTTCTGTTGTTATCCATGCTTTTTGTTGTCGTTCCCTTTCCCCAGTATTTCTTCACATGTCTCATTCCATACCGTTTTGATTTGCTGCCAATAGTCTTCTGTTTTCTCTACATCTTCCAGCTGTTGGAGCACCTGGAATCGTTGGATATTGTGACCACAAATTTGTCTCTTGTTTCTTGATTTCTTAGATGTCCTACATTAAATTGTTGTCTATAATTTTGCATTGTTGCATATCTCTTGAGTTTCATTTTTACTTTGGCTATCAGAAGGTGGTGATCTGATTCCACATCTGCTCCTCCATATACCTTTACATCCTGCAATGATAATCTAAACTTCTTGTATGCATATATGATCAATCTGATTTTCTGTTCTATGGTCTGGTGATATCCATGTTGCCTTGTGTATTCTTTTATGTGGAAACATGCTTCCTCCTATAGCCAGTTGATTTGAAGCACAGAAGTTTGAGAATAGTTCCCCATTTTCATTCATTATTCCTAGCCCATGTTTTCCCATGACTTCTTCAAAGCCGGTGTTGACTGTACCTATCTTTGCATTCATGTCACCCATCAAAATTGTGATGTCTCTTCTTTTTACTTTTTCCATAATTTCCTGTAGTCTAGTATACAATGCTTCTTTCACAGACTCTTCTTTGTCATTTGTTGGTGCATAACATTGGATGACATTTACATTTATTTTCTTTTTAGCTGTTTTAAAAGTAACTGTTATTATTCTGGGTCTAACGGCTTCCCATTTAATGAGTGCTTTCTGTGCTTCTTTAGATAACATAAGAGCTACCCCTTCACTTTGGTGTGAACTTTCGTCTTCATGTCTTGAGGACAGCAACAATTCACCTGTGATGAGTTTCTTCTTGTCTACCCCCTTCCACTTTGTTTCACACAGTCCCAGAACCTCGATTTTATATTCCCTCATTTCTACTGCTACTTGTGCCACTTTCCCTTGTTCGTTTAATGTCCGAACATTCCAGGTGCCAAATCTGGAAGTTCTCCTAGAAGAAAGAAGGTTAGTCAGTAACACAGACTCCTTTCCGCTTTCTCTGTGTTGCATCATACGCTTCCCTGCGAGAGGACCTTCCCCTGTCTTGGATGGCTGTGTTTTATTTTCCTTAATTGACTTGTCCATGTTTGTTGAATTTTTTTGTGGTTTAAAATTTTTACAGGATGGGGTAACCAGCCCCCTGCCCAACCCTCCTTAGTCGCTTTCTACGAATTGCTTGGCAGGAAACAGTGTTACTATTCTTTGCTCCCCTTTCGGGCCCCGGTAACACACGGGTGAAAGATATATATATATATATATATATATATATATATATATATATATATATATATATATATCGCAAAACCGTTTAATTTGATCTTACTTCCACAAAGATCTCTCTCTCTCTCTCTCTCTCTCTCTCTCACTATCGCTCTCTCACTCGCTCACAGTAGCAAAACCGTTTAGTTTGATCTTACTTTCACAAAGAGAGCTTGACTTATTCAAGAAAAGCTTAGCGTACTCTGCTGCTCATCTTTGGAATTGTCTTCCACATAACCTAAGAAACAACCTCAGTCCCTATTCATACAATCGAAGACTTTGTGAGTACTTTCTGAATTCTGATCACATGCCCCCTTAACCGGATTATCTTTTCTTATAACATCAACTGTAGGTTCTAATGACGATGTTTGTACTTTTCAACATATTTTATGTCATGCTTATAAGTAGGTAATGTTAATATGAGTGTGCTATTTTATTTTACTTTACAACGTTGAATTCCTTTAAATTGATGTGTAACATGCATATGAGAATAAATGAATTCAGCCACATCTTTTGAAGGGAAAAAGTAGTGTTCTGATGATTATTCCCAGCACGCCTGTTTGAGACACGGCGTTCATGTCACTAAGGGAAGACCTAGCTACGTCTTTGAGCTTATCCCGAAAAGCTTTGTCAGTTAAGGCGATGATGAGCGCGCATATAACGTACAGGACGTATGAAGCAATAAAGACTCCATGTGTTGGTGTGAAGTACTGGATTATGTTAGTTCTGAGAAAGTTAAAAGATTCTCCGAGCCCGTTTTTCTGTATTGCGACACGGCGTAGCATGATTTCATAAGCTTCAAACTTGAAGTAGATGAACAGCCGGGTGTAGTAAGGAAATGGGATCAAGAGCAACATGAGGCATTTCATGAAAATCTGTTTAAAAATAAGAAAAGAAGACAAGTAGTCAATATTCAATGAATATTAGGTGGTAAGTAATATAGTGAGAAACTTTGGAACGTGTATATGATGTTATAAGTGTTTTAGTGTTATCATCATCATTATAATCTTCAATCATCATCATTATAATCTTCAATCATCATCATTATAATCTTCAAACATCATCATTATAATCTTCAATCATCATCGCTCTTTAACTACCCAAGGAGCATAAGCGTTCGGCAAATGTATACTACGTCTTCCTGTCCCGTGCCGTCAGTATTTCCATGTCTCTTCTAAGTTTTCAGTTGTCAATGCTGGAGATTTTCGTAGAGGAAAAAAGGTGAATCAGCTACCTATACAAGTACTTCTTCCGGCTTTCTCTGGATCGCATCATTCGCCTCCTTACCGCAGGTCCTTGTTCTTTCTTGAGTGGCGGAATTAAATTAATTCCTTTACTAGACACGTCTAAATTGTTTTTGTTGAAGTCTTTTTATGGCTTAAAACATCTACATGATGGGGTAACTGGCCCCATGCCGTATGAGTGTTATGTGTGAAGTAAACTGTCTACATGATGCGGTAACTGGCCCCATGCCGTATGAGTGTTATGTGTGAAGTAAACTGTCTACATGATGCGGTAACTGGCCCCATGCCGTATGAGTGATATGTATGAAGTAAAATGCCTACATAATGGGGTAACTGGTCCCATGCCGTATGAGTGTTATGTGTGAAGTAAAATATCTACATGATGGGGTAACTGGCCCCATGCCGTATGAGTGATATGTATGAAGTAAAATGCCTACATAATGGGGTAACTGGCCCCATGCCGTATGAGTGTTATGTGTGAAGTAAAATATCTAAATGATGGGGTAACTGGCCCCATGCCGTATGAGTGATATGTATGAAGTAAAATGCCTACATGATGGGTAACTGGTCCCATGACGTATTGCTTTAGTGCAATAAACCTGACCCAATGAGTTAGATGTTTTAGTGCAATAAACCTGACCCAATGAGTTAGATGCTTTAGTGCAATAAACCTGACCCAATGAGTAAGATGCTTTAGTGCAATAAACCTGACCCAATGAGTTAGATACTTTAGTGCAATAAACCTGACCCAATGAGTAAGATGCTTTAGTGCAATAAACCTGACACAATGAGTTAGATGCTTTGGTGCAATAAACCTGACACAATGAGTTAGATGCTTTGGTGCAATAAACCTGACACAATGAGTTAGATGCTTTGGTGCAATAAACCTGACACAATGAGTTAGATGCTTTGGTGCAATAAACCTGACACAATGAGTTAGATGCTTTGGTGCAATAAACCTGACACAATGAGTTAGATGCTTTGGTGCAATAAACCTGACACGATGAGTTAGATGCTTTGGTGCAATAAACCTGACACAATGAGTTAGATGCTTTGGTGCAATAAACCTGACACAATGAGTTAGATGCTTTGGTGCAATAAACCTGACACAATGAGTTAGATGCTTTGGTGCAATAAACCTGACACGATGAGTTAGATGCTTTGGTGCAATAAACCTGACACAATGAGTTAGATGCTTTGGTGCAATAAACCTGACACAATGAGTTAGATGCTTTGGTGCAATAAACCTGACACAATGAGTTAGATGCTTTGGTGCAATAAACCTGACACAATGAGTTAGATGCTTTAGTGCAAAATCAGTCATCATGATTTTCCTTCTTTCATTTCCTATGGAGCATGGAGCCACCACTACAACTGGCCCACTTGCAGAAGCTTGCACAAATCATTCGCATGCTCTTACAGCAGTAGTTTATGAAGCAATTTTTAATATGATAACTTTGCCAGCTTCATGCACAACCTCATATTAGTGGTCTTGTATGACATGCCTGATGGTGCACTAGTCATAGTTTTTCTGTGTCTCATAGCAGGTCTCTCCCGCCCCCCCCCCCCCGGGGGGGGGGGGAACATACGGGGCTATAGTGTAATATGGCTGAAGTAAATTATGGCTAAATTAAAATTGAGTTCACGTTCAAACTGGGAGCCGCGGTAGCATAGTGGTTAGTGCACTGGCTTCCTAGCTCAGTGGTGCATGGTTCGATCCCCAGTTGAGGTGGGATTTATTTAGGCCGCAAACGGCTCCTGGGTCGACCCAGCCCCAATTGGGTACCAGGGCAACTCTGGGAAGGTTAAGGCGGCCGGCGTGATGTTGACCACATCACCCTAGTGTGCCGATGGTCGAGAAAATATGGGTCTAACAGCATATTCTCAATATGCTTCTGTGGGCGTGTAAATAGATGGGATCCTTTACCTTACATTCAAACTAAGCGTAAAAAGACATATGAAAGATGCTTTACGTTTGCTCTCAGCCTGAACCACACGTTTTAAGCATATACCACTGCTCTGTAGATTGACCTAACACATTCTTTGAATTCAAATTCGGCACAGGTGACTCGTTTCACGTTTAGCAAACATAGTTGCTTATGAAGGTTTCAGACTATGATGACTGAAGTAATTTCTTTATGTAAGATCAACAATAATCTTTGGCAACCCACCCACCCACATATACATACATGCACTCACATACTCCTTCTTAGTATGTAATGATCGAGGCCTTGGTTCGTTGCTCAATAAGGACAAATGCTTTTCCACCTGTTTTTACTAGTCAAAAGAAATATGTTGTAGATTTATAGCTGCTAAGTGATTCTGCGTCTTTGAAAGCTGAGTGGTCGGTGAAGCTTATAAACACGGTTTTTTTAAACTAATCTACAGAGTTGATTAGATCTCATAAATAGATGTTTAAACTCGTGCTACTACTACCAACTTTATAAGTTTAAAAAAAAGTAAGTTTCTAAATGTCAAAAACTGTTAATGACGTTCTTCCGTGTCAAAAACAGTTAAGGAAATTCTCTCAGTGCCAAGAATATTTGCTATATTTCTCAAAGTGTCAAAAATAGTTTGTGAAGCCTTTCAGTGACAAAAAACAGTTAATGGCGTTTCTCCGTGTCAAAAACAGTTCATGTAATTCCATAAAGATTTCAACAGTTTTAAAAAATAACATTAATAATATTTCGGCTTTTCATACTTTCGTCCATATGTCGGATAACTTTTTCTATAAACCAATTAATGATTATTAGACCTTGGAAAACACTTGGACAGCTCGTGGCCATAGTTTCTCATGCTAGTTTTCTTCATCATTGTTTATTTTAAACAAAGTATCCCGTTCAACCCTTGATGGGTTATCATGAGGACATATAGTGTAATAAATTTAAGACAATAAAGTCAGATTTCCACCATTGTAGTTGGTGGTCTCCTTGCAGGAGGCCTGTACCAAGCAGTGACATGCGTTTGCAGCAGAGGTTTGTGTGGCAAGTTGTTTTAGTAGATAAAGTTTCCGAGTATGTGTGGAAGATGGTTGAAGTAACGAGAAGAGACATGGTCCACAACCAGACGATACCTCTTGGCCTAAAAACCCAACCCCTGCAGACCCAAGTAGAAGAGTCCCAACTAAGATAGCTTGGCCAAGCCTGCAGGATGGGAGAGAAGATCGGCTTTCACGACAAGTATGGGAAACTAAGAGTCAGGGATCCAGATCTCCAGGACGACCCAGAGTCCGCTGGGAGGACAACATTAGACAATCTCTGAAGGACAGAGGACTAGAATGGAGCCAGGCCAGAAGGAAGACAGCCGATAGTAAAGTATGACGCTCTCTCTTCCAAACCTATACACCTCACGGTAGGAGAGGGACTAGGTAAGTAAGTAAGTAAGATGTCCAGCCCCAAGTGCAACCTCATAATAGTCGCGTTGTACAACATGCGTGAGGGTGCGGTAGCCCTGTTCTTTATTTGTCTCTTCAGAGACTCCCAGGTATTTTACAAAACATAGTATGTATACACAAATACCTGGGGTTAAGGGTCACCATCATCAGCTGCCATCTCCAGATCGAAGGTCAGCTTCAATAGATCTCCAACGTCTTCTGTCTCTTGTCTTGATGGTGCACTCTGATAGACTCTTTCTTTTCCATTTCTTGATGCTATCTTACCAGTTATAAAGCTGTCTTCCCCATGCACTTTGTCTTCAACTCGTACGTCTGTTACGGTCTTCAGTAAGTTGTTACGTCTTTTTACATGGCCAAAATATTTTAGCTCATTTTGATCTCCTTCATTAATTCTGTTTTTATTTCTAGGTTTCTAGTGCCTCTTTATTTGTTTTCTACTCTTTCCAAGAGATGAGCCCCATTCTTCTATTTATCCATATCGCAAAGGCCTCACTTCTTTCCTCTAATTGCTTATTCATTGTCCACGTTTCTAGACCATACAATAATGAAAAATATATATATAACATTTTATGATTCTCAGTTTGAAGTTGTGATTTAGTTATTTGGAAATTAGTATCTGTCTGGGAGCCGCGCTAGCGTAGTGGTTACAACACCGCTCTGGCGACCGGGTGATTCAGGATCAAACCCGGGCGACGGCATTTGAGGATTTTTCGTCGACCGGGATTTGGACTGGATTAACTCGAGACCTGGCGATGCATTTGAAGGAGTGTCGTCGACCAGGGATTGGCGGCTCCTGAGCCGACCCAGCTCTAATGGGTACCTCCGAAATCGGCGAGTATCTGCCTGAATGGCGAGGGACACCTGTCTCTGTACAAGAAAAAAAGGGATACTCACGTAAAATCAATGTCAGGTTAGACATTAAAAATAACCTGAGATTTCGCCTCGAGTATTAGCGGTCGTACGAAAAAAAAAAAAAAAAAAGTATCTGTCTCATGTTGTTGAATGTAGCTTTAGCCATTCCTTTTCCCTTCTTGATTTCTTGGGTAAGCGTGCAATTACGGAAACTCCTATACCGTTAGTTTTTCAACGCAAAGCAAAGACAGCCGAGAACCATGTAGTTGTATGGGGTCCTTTTGGAGACAAAAGGCGAATATGCCTACTGTTCTCTCAGGCATCTCGTTTGAGGCGACTAATACGAGGTTGTGTAAGATGCTGGCTACCTCATGACGCGAAACAATGTGCTACATAAGCTACTGCAGCAATGGAACATTTATACTTTGGTTCAAGATATCCGCATGGGAGTGAGCCGTAGTTATGGTCCGATCCTCCATAGAAGGCATAGTAATGATGATGATGATGATTGGTAGCTAAAACTAAATATCCAGAATTTTTAATAATTATCACGCAGTGCCAGACAATAGGTATATTTTGAATGTACTGACCTTCACAAACCCGTGCCAGGTAACCTTACGCCGGAACTTGGGTTCCATATTGGCATAGATGCTGCTCTCACAGCAGTCTGTGAAGGCGTCCAGATTTTTAACCTTACATCGGACCAAGTTGTCGTATATTGTTCTTATCAGGCCAGTCGGCGGGTCGTTCTCTGGAATGATTCTCTTCCCTTTAACCTATTAGATCAGACGTGGGATGCGTCAGTCAAACGACAGATTTACGACGCACCTATCCATCAATTGCATTATACATAATCACATCTGCATAAACCCGACCAACCAACAAACTAACCAACCAATCAACTAATCAACTAACAACCGACCCACCCACCAACAACCAGCCAACCAACCACCAACCAACGTACCAGACAATCAACCAACCAACCAACCAACCAACCAACCAATTAACAACCAATCATTCAGTCAAAAAACTAGCATAATTCCCTGCCTGTCTATCTACCTTCTCACCTACCTGCCTAACTACCTGTCTGTCTGTCTCTCTGTATCTGGTTGTCAGTCACCCTTTGGATCAACCTGCAGGTCAGACCATCCGTTCATCCACCATTCCAGTTGTCTCTTTTATCACCTTCGATGTCCACTATACCGATGTTCCCCACATCTCACTCTCACCTCAACCAGCTGCAACCCTTCCCATTTCAAATATAAATTTTACCTTGATTCTGAGCTCTGTTATTTCAATAGGAACCACCTCATCGTGAGGCAGGGTGCTAAGCGTCTCTCTGAATCTGTACCATTCGGACACATCCTCTAGAGTCAGCCGCTTTTTATATCTTACATTGGCGTCAGTCTACAATGGAATTACACAAGATACATCATTATATATATATATATATATATATATATATATATATATATATATATATATATATATATATATATATATATATATATATATATATATATATATATATATATATATATATATATATATATATATATATATATATAAGCAAAGATTCAGCTAGTGAAACGTGAAAACAACTGAGGTATGCGTGGGGCTTGCAAGTTTATCATGTAAAATAAATTGCTGCAAAAATCACCTATGTAGGGGTACATGTATGCTATGGTGTAAACTTCCTGGAAGAAACTAGTTGTAGTGGTTGCCTCATGCCCCATAACGCGTGAAGATGAAAATGATGGACCCTTGGCGGTCAATATCGACCATTATGGTGACCCTTGGTCTAAAGTGTACAGGACTTAATTTTAAACAATGTTTTAGGAGAGTTCATGAGTTTCGATATAGGTGGAAAAACAATTCCAAACGCGTTTATTTTATAAACTAGCAATAACCCGCCAAACTTGGCGGATTTTTAATTAAATTGTGCTGTTTCCGTTCCCAGATGAGCAGATAAAAGTACATTCTTAGAGTGTTTTTGGTTTCTTTCCATTATACAGTGTAATCAAACTGTTCATAAACACCGTCATTTGAACGCTTTTCTTTGTTGATTATAACTATTTTCGGGAGAGTATATATAATAGAAACAATACAATTTTTCAACACGGTTGCATTCCTCAGCTGTGACCAACGTACACACGGCGAGAATTATGTTATTGTAGATTCAATTTAAAAGTTCTTTGATGACAACATTTCGCGCAAGTTGCACACCGTGCGTTGCGCACTTTTTTTCTGGTGCGAATTACTTTTATGAGTGAGACCGACCGACGTAACATACATCGGTAATTATGTTAGCTGGGATTAAAAAAGAAAAACACAAACAAAATTATTACTCACTTCACATAAACGGGAATTTAAAAAAAAAATTATTCATGCGATTTCACAAACAAGAACAAACAAATGCACGAGATCTCGAGCTAATTTCTCATAAAATCTGGGGTAAACTACTTGTAATATCCGCATCTGCTAAAGTGATAAAGGTGAAAGTAGTTATGGTACTGACGTAGATGAGTTAAATGTTAGAGACTTCACTGTACTAGGTCTCAGCTATATGTGGTAGGGTGACAGGTTCCCTTCCTCACTACCTTTGCCTACTCTAACTCAAGAGCAGAATCATATAATCATCAGCAGTGTAGTCTGGAACGAAACGATAATAGGTTTTGAACTCGGTAAATATACCTCCTAAGATGGTTTGGCCATGTCTGCAGAATGGGAGAAGATCGGTTACCACGACAAGCATGGGAAACAAAGAGCCAGGGATCCAGACCCCTAGGACGAACCAGAGTCCGCTGGGAGAACAACATTAGACAATCTTTGAAGGACCGAGGACTAGAATGGAACCAGGCCAGGAGGAAGACAGCCGATAGGATAGTATGGCGCTCTCTCTCCCAAACCTCTACACCTCACGGTAGAAGGGGAACGACTAAGTAAATAAGTAAGTAAATGTACCTCGAGAAGCAAACACTTTAATCACTCGGCTGAAGTGATATAACTTTCCTTATGCATATTTTATTTCTTGGTTATAATTAGATACTGTAATTGTGAGTATGCTGTTATTTCACTTTTACAACGTGGTATTACTAGAAATTAAAATGTAAAATGCATGTGAGAATAAGAGAAGGAAATGTCGCAATAGTTCTCTTTCCACACAATCTGTCTAAGGAAAATTCTCCGAATCTTTTGGCTGAATACCATCACCAATCAATAACTGCTTACTCGGAGCAACCAAGAGGACATGCACACCATCATAGCTGGCAGATGCTGGAGTTGGGTTGGCTACGTCCTCAGAAGAGACACTAATGCCGTCACAAGAACAGCTATGCTATGGACCCCTATAGGAAAGCAAAGGAGATGCCGACCAAGAACAACCTGGCGGAGAAATGGGGAAGCCGAAATGCAAAGAATGAACCAGAGCTGGGGCACTGCACGAATGATGGCCGCCGACCGAGCAAAGTGAGAGCAGTTTGTTGCTGCCCTACAAGACGCCACTATGCGTGATGGCCACTAACTGCTTTGACAGTCGGCGGCTAAGGATCAAAGAAGAAGAAGATATGAGAAGAAATAAATTCAGTACAAAACATGAGAAAAAGGAAGGGTAGAGTATTAGACTGGCCTGTATGCCCACTCTCAACCCTTGTACTATTATGTTCGTTCGTTCATTCAGCAACAATGAAACATTATATGTCCTACCTTCTCTGAGACAAACAGCTTCATTCTGAGCTTCTGTTTTAACGAGACCACATATTCCGAGGCCATGTATGCAGCACTGTAGGCACTGGCCGGTACGAACCTCGGGCAGAACAGAAACATTAGAACCTGGAAGGAAGAAATCAATTATGTAACACTCTGTTTCTTTCTAAACACAGATTGTTTAAAGCCTGTGCGTACATTGAAAAAGGAGACTAGATATATGGGAGTTAAGACATTAAGGATATTTGAAAGTATTAACCTCAAAGATGTGCGATATTGGAATGAATAGATGTAGGAGATTAGTGATATTCGAAACAAAAAATTTAGGAGATTGGTGATACGTGAACGAATAAGTTTAGGAGACTGGGTGTTCTACTTCTTTATTTCTTACGAGTGCCTGAAAACATACCTTTATGTTTGTCTAATATTTATTTACTGTTTACAGGCCTCGGGTTTCCCTCCCTTATGTGTTATAAATGTTTGTTCAAATGAATAACTTAGGAGACGTGGGATATTTGATTGGATAAACTTAGGAGAATTGTGATATTTGAATGAATAAACCTAGGAGACTGCTGATGTGGGAATAAACAAGATTAGAAGACGTATGATACTTGAATGAATGAACTTAGGAGATTTGTTTTATATTTGAATGAATACATTTAAAAGAAAGCGATATTTGAACGAATAAACTTAAGAGAACTGTGATATTTGAATGAATGCATTTAGATGACTGGTTACATACGAATGAATAAGCTAGGAGACTTGAGATATTCAAATGAATAAACTAAGGATGCGCGTGAAATTTGAATGAATAAACGTTGGGGACTGGGATATCTTAATTAATAAATTTAGGTTGGCAAATAACTTTGCTTCTTTTCCCTAAGCCACGCTACGTTAAACCATTTATAAGTTTCTGAAGGGGGTTGTCTGTGTTGGAAAGTGACGTGCATCCAGGATAATAAGTGAACAATTAAATAAAAGCCCACATGTGATGGTGGTTGTTAATGCATTAGTGATCATCATTACCCTCTGCTTCACTTGAAGCCCAAGCTTGTATCAAATCCATGCCAATGCTTTCTATCTTGTGCCATCCGTTCAATATCTTTCTATGTCTTGATTGATCTTTTGATGTTTATCTTCAGTTACATGATCCATATGTGTTTTCTTTTGCCTTTCCTTAGACTGCGTCATGAGTCTCCTTAACTGAGGATCTTCTCCCGTCTTGGAAGGCTGTGTTTAATTATTTGAAATATTGCTTTGGTTGACTTTTCCATCTGCTTGTATTGCTCCTTTTTTGTATATGTTTCTCATCCTCGTATTTCTTTGACCTGTATGTAATTCTTGTCCTTGTCACCTGTTTGTAACTGTGGCTGACGAAGAGTGAAACCCGAAACGTCCCGTGTTTCATGTGTACCGTTAACTTGTAAAACTGATTTCATACCATTTCGGTCTATAATAGCTCCGAGATATTTAAAGTGGTCGACCTGCTCCAGGACCTGTTCTCCCAGCTTAATCTGATGTCTTCTTTCTTCTCGTGATATCACCATGGATTTTGTTTTAGAGCTGCTTATGACCATCCCTCTCTTCTCCAGCTCTTCCTTCCAGACTTGCAGGTTGGATTGGAAATGTGCCTCTGATTTAGCAATCAGGGCAACATCATCAGCAAATGCCAGCTCCGAAATATAGACCTGTCTCATCTTCCAGTACCCCACTGAATACTTTCTTGTTCTCTCCTTACATAAAATAAATACACAAAGACACAAATATGACTTAAATGCATTCTCTGTGTAAAAAAAAATCACTATGTAATCTACAATGCAATCTAGAGTTACGTCACCTTGACTGTTGTTATTGCCAAGTACAGTATATTAATCCAGAAGTCTTCTCCTTCAGTAGAGCACCGCAGTTCTCCAGAAATGTCTTTAAAGCAGCAGTTGTACACAAATTCCGCGTCGCCATCTCGATCTCGAATTTCCTGGTTGCATGCGAATTCTTCCCTGTGAACGCGGAGAAAATGTCTGATAAATTTATGCATTTATAGCATTCTTTAATAAATTTTCGTAAGCATACCATGGCTAACTCGATCTGTTAGCACTATCAGTATATTATAGACCACTGTTGTCCAAACATTTTGGAGTCACTGCCCCTTTGGTTCCCAGAGCATATTCCCAGCGCCCCCTCTCTTTTCTTGCATTACGTTTAAAAGATTAAATAGCGCCGTTGGTTATATAATTTGCTCTATTGAAACTTTTCTCTTGTTTATTAACGTACCACGGATATTACGTTAACGCTAGCTCCCTTAAATACTGAGACAATCAAATCTGCAACAAAGCAAAGCTGGTCCTTTGTAAACACCTGCAGATATCTAATTTCGTCAGATGCCAGCGAAAAGTTGTTTTTTCGTTTGTTCCTGGCGAAAGTTTTGTGGCAGTAACGCTATAATTTCTTTGGCCTAGTCTAACAAGTCCACCAACGTGTAACTGATGACAAAAGCCAGACAAGCACCAGGATAACAAAAGATGAAAAAAAGGCGGTTGTGATGAAATGGGCACACGTTTTGGAAACCTGGTGATACTTTATCACCTCTACACCTCACGGTAGAAGGGGAACGACTAAGTAAGTAAGTAAGTAAGTGATACTTTATCGTGCAGTCATTATTCTGCAATGCCCAGGGTGAGAGAAGCAGAGGCAACAGAAGAAGGCACGGAGAAGAGAAATGGAGACAAATGAAAGCGATGAGGAAGTCTTAAGTAGACCATGAGCTGATGCCAAGTGACAGGTGGACTTGGCGTGTGTTTGTAGAGAGCCTGTGCTCATTGGGTAGCTAAAGGGTATTGATTGATTGATTATTGTTCTAGTATAGTCCTATTATAGTTTTCGTTTATCCCACCATTCATTTTTTTTTCAAACGATTGCCGACCTCTGCCGTAAATTTTAATTAGTTCCATTATCAACGTTTGCCTTTCTCATTGTTCTCCAAATCACAGTTCTTTCCTTTATCAGTTCGTGTTGGTTTAATTTATTGCAGCCGTTGAAATGTTCTTTTTAATAACCAGTAGTGTCATTTCCCTTATTAGGTCTATTATAAGTCTTAGAAAATTCGCTTGGCATGTTCCAGCAAATTCCAGTGTTATATTTAGCAGCATCGTCATTTATTCCATGGCTGGGTATATTAAAAATAGGCATTGCGTCTTACAAGGCCAAATAACATTTTCCTACGTGACGGCCACCCGGTCTTCGCCAGGGACATGCGAACAAAAGCAGAAGAGAAAATACAGTGAGGTCTAAGTTAAATAATAACAAAATTAATTAAACGGATACGACCCTTAATTTGTGTGTGTGTGTGTGTGTGTGTGTGTGTGTGTGTGTGTGTGTGTGTGTGTCTGATCAACTGGGTATCGAGTTTTCACTCTTTATTTCTTTATATTTAAATGAAGCAGTGTATACAGAGCTTTCTTGCAAACACATAAGGCTATACCAACTCAGCAGGCCATGCGGCTAGATCTACATTAATGGCGGGGTGTGCAATGCTACGAGATGGAGGTTTCTCCACCATAGAGGAAGTTGTCTCTCTACCCGTTCTGGGAGGGCCCGTTGTCAGAGTTACCACACGAGGCCTTTTGAGATATCTTTCACCAGGACCGAAGTAAAGCGCTCCAGACAGACACAGCAGTCGGTCATACACAAAATCACTGTCTTTGTACTCGAGCTGGGAGGGTCCGTTGTCGGGATTTCCACACATAGCTTTCCGAGACAGCGTCCGCCATGCCCTTTACGAGACGTAAATGGATATAGCTAATGTAGACCTCATGAATCCCTGTATGAACGTTATGGCTACTCGAATAAATCTGGCTACTAGAATAAATGTAGCTAGTCGAATAAATGTGACCGCTCGAATTCATTCCATGGCAAACTGAAGAACCTACCTGGCCGATTTTCCGAAGGAAGAGCTCTGACCTACATTGTTTCTGCTCAACAGTAAGAGTCGTATAAGTTTGACTTGCTGCTCGGTGGTTGATTGTCCTGTAATGATATTTGGAGATGGTTAACAATGTCTTCATTAAATGTTATTGTTGTTGTCGTGGTTGTTATAGCAGTGGATAATATGATGATATTTATTGTAGTAGCAGTCTTAGTTTTTGCTGCATGTAGTTCCCGGAGGTTTCTGAGGAGACACAGAAAGAACAGGATTACTACTCCTGTAGGTACGTCATAAAAAACGAGTAAATATGAAGTGGTTCTTAGGGCTGGCAACCTCACCGTGTCAGAACTAATTGCTACATAAACTATCAATGAATACAAGGGGACCAGTCGAAGTGGTGACTTGGTGTTCAATAAGGAACGAAAAATAGAAAATAATTAGAAATTAGTTGGAGATGCTTGTTCCATTCAGTCTGTAGGTGTCTTTCTTTCTTTTTTTTCCGTCATTCTTTCTGCATACATTTTACGCTTTCTTCTGTTGTTTCTTCTTTTCTTCTTATTGTTGAGATCAATTTAAGAAAACAATATATTTCGGCATCTGCCCTGGTGTTATTCATATCATGCCTGTCAGTTTTACTCCAACCATTTTGAATGATCCAAACTATAATATTTTTTTACTGCTATATCCGGAGCCGCGGTAACGCAGTGGTTAGTGCACTGGCTTCATAGCTCGGCGGCCCGTGGTTCGATCCCCAGTTGAAGTGGGATATTTTAGACCGCAAACGGATCCGGGGTCGACCCAGCCTCATGAACTGGGTACCAGAGCAACTCTGGGAAGGTTAAGGCGGCCATCGTGATCCTGACCACATCACCCCTAGTGTGCCGATGGTCAAGAAAGTATGGGCCTAACTCCATATTCCCAATATGCCTCAATAGTCGTGTAACGGGATCCTTTACCTTTACATTTGCTGCTATATCCGGGTTTTGTCCACCTTGTGCACACTTATTTTGCTTGATTCGATAGTTTATTTTGTCAGTGTTTAACCGTTATTTATCTTACTGATTATCCATGTCTGTTTTTGTTTTTGTTTGGCTTAGACACGTGCCTGATTAACAGCGGTGGTTTCTGTAACAATTTGTTTCACGTGATTATGTTACCAACTCCTATCTCAATCTCTTATTAGTTGCCTTGTACGACATGCATGAGGGAGCAATAGTCATATTCTTTATTTGTCCCATAAGAAACCTCATGGAACTACACGGGGCAGTTATTTTTGTAACTGATTATCCTTCCCTGCTGTTTTTGTTGGTGTTGTTGTTTGTTGCCAAGACAAAGGCCTGATAAACAACTATCTCGGCTGTTGTTGATGACTTGGTTCCGTATAACTGTATTTACTTCATGTTTTGTTTTTTAGCCTTCGTTCTGCAGTGTCACTCGTGCATTCCAAACTAACTATCAATAATTTTGGGAGACTAGATGCATATTTGGTAATAAAGATAACATTTATGTCACGCAATGTAGTCAAGAAGGCTATAAATTATGAAGGACGAGGGAAAACAAGAACCATAATCTTATAATTTTGTAAAGTGTTTCGTGGTGAAGCGATAAAAGCTGTTTGTCATGGTAATCATTCATTCTTTATGTTCTATCTTGCTATGAAACATAAGCCTTAAACAAAATCGTGCCAAGTTTTCCTATAATGTACCATTCATTCATGTTCTTTCCAGCTTTCTGTATCCCTTTTAAGTCTGTATCCCTCCCCGTGTTGTTTCACACTTATTGTTTCATACTTTTGAAGCAATAATAAACCAGCCACAATCGTTAGTTAGAAAGAAAAACAATAAACACAAAGCATATGATACATTGAAGTATGTGACAAGCAAGGTAGATTGGTTATGTGTGTAGAGAATACCTTTATGTCACACAATTAAAAAGCGTCGCTCACTGCATAGCTTCAGGAGGTCATCGACGAGACAAAATGAAAGAATAGCACAGTGCAAGAACTTAGAGAATACCAATGTGTGTATATAGGAACCACACAGTCATCCTTCATAAAGAGATGAAATACATTGAAGAAAAAAAGTATTGAGTGGATGTCTCGACGTGCTAGTTTGTTCTGTCTTTACCGTTCTCTCTTCTCTATCTTTTCTAACTAGACGACCAATCTATATGTGTCAACAACTGTTTTCCAGGGCATAGAACCACCATCATCAACATCCTTCAGATCATTAAAGAGCATTGCCTTCAACCAATTATGCCAAACTTTCCTTCGTGTGCCATCCGATGAAAGTCTTTCCATACCTTCCGTATCCCTTTCATCTCTGTCACCAGTTCTTTTCTCCGTGTTTTTTTTCCCGTACCTTTCTACCTCTCACCCTGGAAGTACCAGAACAATGACTGCCTTGTAATGGCTTTAACAGGTTTCCTCAGCGTGTTCCATTCAAAGCCAGCTTCTTTTTCTCACCTCTTCTTTCAATGGCACGTGTATGGTTGGTGTCATCAGTTGTCATCTTGTCATCTATATTTATTAATAATGTTAAGAATGTTTTAATTTGAAAAACACTTTGAGAATTGTATTATTGCAGGGTAGAAATGTAAAAATGCAATAATTCTTATTTCATTACCCTAATGAAAGAAAGATTTCGTTAGATCGTTCGTTCCCAACTTTTGATCTCGTTCCACCATTTCAACTGTTCTATCCTACGCCAGCAGCCATTTATGATAGTCTATTAAGCATTCTTAATATCTGAAGACCTGAAGTAGGAACGTGATGTTGTTGATAACATGCCACATTTCCGACCCACAGAGTGTGTCATATTTTACATTTGTGTTGAAATGCCTAATGTTATTTTCTTGAGAATCACAAAACGAGTCAAATATTTCCTTACCAAAACATCCATAAGGGTTGTCAACGAGCTCCACGTCTATCTGCTTGACACCGATAGTCAAGATATTCATAGACAAGACGTCGTAGTGAAATGACAGCAGCAACAACGTCCGTCCGTGCCTACTTCGTGTGGTATACCACAGCCATGGCTGTCAACGAGACACGATAAAACTCGTTCATTAAAAAGGACAAAACAAACATTAAATATGAACGATAAGGGAAATGGCAGTAAATACGTATAAGAATAGTAATTATCAACACAAAATAATTATAACAATCATCAACACAAAATAATTATAACAATCATCAACACAAAATAATTATAACAATCATCAACACAAAATAATTATAACAATCATCAACACAAAATAATTATAACAATCATCAACACAAAATAATTATAACAATCAACAAAAAATAATTATAACAACAATCAACACAAAATAATTATAACAATCATCAACACAAAATAATTATAACAATCATCAACACAAAATAATTATAACAATCAACACAAAATAATTATAACAATCATCAACACAAAATAATGATAACAATCATGAACACAAAATAATTATAACAATCATCAACACAAAATAATTATAACAATCATCAACACAAAATAATTATAACAATCATCAACACAAAATAATTATAACAATCATCAACACAAAATAATTATAACAATCATCAACACAAAATAATTATAACAATCATCAACACAAAATAATTATAACAATCAACACAAAATAATTATAACAATCATCAACACAAAATAATTATAACAATCATCAATACAAAATAATTATAACAATCATCAACACAAAATAATTATAACAATCATCAACACAAAATAATTATAACAATCATCAACACAAAATAATTATAACAATCATCAACACAAAATAATTATAACAATCATCAACACAAAATAATTATAACAATCATCAACACAAAATAATTATAACAATCATCAACACAAAATAATTATAACAATCATCAACACAAAATCATTATAACAATCATCAACACAAAATAATTATAACAATCATCAACACAAAATAATTATAACAATCATCAACACAAAATAATTATAACAATCATCAACACAAAATAATTATAACAATCATCAACACAAAATAATTATAACAATCATCAACACAAAATAAATATAACAATCATCAACACAAAATAATTATAACAATCATCAACACAAAATAATTATAACAATCATCAACACAAAATAATTATAACAATCATCAACACAAAATAATTATAACAATCATCAACACAAAATAATTATAACAATCATCAACACAAAATAATTATAACAATCATCAACATTACCATTTTACTATTTGCTCTCTGCAGCTCCCCCCGTTTTTTGCAGAAAACATTCACATACTCTTGCAGCGGTGGTTTTCGTAGCAATTTATTTTACATGATTAGATTACCTGCCTCATGCATAATTTCATATTTGTCGCCTTCTACGACATGCCTTAGTAAGTAGTTGTCCTATTCCGTCTTTGTGTCAAAAGAGCCTCCCAGGAACTACACTGGGAAACAATAATAGCCATAATAAAAAACAATAAAAATGAAAACAAATGAAAGAGATGAGGAAGACTGTCGCGATATTCTTCGCCCAACCCTTCACTCTCTCTTTCTCTTTCTCTCTCTCCTATGATTTCTAATGCCAAATAGGACAATGACCCAAGATCGGGGGTTTTCCAGTACTTGACGCTTTGATATTTTAACAGAGAGGCCAATGACCCGTGGGACCGCCCAGTGACCCAGAATATCAAGGAATTCCCAGGTACAGCAACTGATAGAACATTCACCCATGACCCAGTTCGCCAGGGATTTTCCTGACCTGAATGAGGCCAGTGACCGTTGTTTTAATGTATAAATGAGAATATATCGGTTGTGTTTTTACTCACATCTGCAAAGCCCCGAACAGACAAGCCAGTTGCAGAAAACTTCTAGCAAGTAAATTGTCAAACCAGAGGGCAAAAGCATTGCTTAGGTATATGCCGTCTTTGAGAAACCACACTGCAATATTGGAACAAAGCGGGTGAGCTGAATGCATTATCTTCTTATATGCAATTATTTGTATTGAATGTTTGAACTGCTTTCAATTATTATCTCATTATATGCAATTACCTTTAGTTAATGTTTGCACTGGCCAGTGGGCTGATCACCTGCTTGCCAACCAATCTGATTACGGAAACAATGATAGATTGTTTGGTCTGTTTTTGTTCCACAAAGACGCCACTAGGCGTGGTGGAAACAGCAATAGATTGATCAATTTGTTGTTGCCCTAAGACGCCACTAGGCATACTGGCCACACACTGCTTTGCCGGTTGGTGGCTAAGGATGGAAGAAGAAGAATGTTTGCACTGCTTTTCAGTGAATTGCATACTTTCATGTAATGGTTGTATATTTTATGGAATTCATATATTTACTGTTATATGATTGTTGTATGCCTTTGATGTCCTTCAGGTTGTTTCACAGAATGCATTTGCACTACCCTGCCCGCCTCTTTTATTTAATGGTTGTATATTTTATCGCATTCATGTATTTAATGCTGTATGATGTTTGTATGCCTTTACAACAGTTGATGGTATATGTATGCTCCTACTCTATTAATATCATATGTTTGCAGCTTGAAGAATGGCGCTCAACATTGGTCCATATCATTTATGTAATAATATGACTGATATCTGAGCCTGGTTTATACGCCACACTCAGGACAATTATTGCCTCTAACCAGAGAGATAAATAGATTGTTCCTTTGTGAGTATCTCCTAGCTCCCTGGTGGTGACGAACGCAGGTGAACTCTCAGTTGTGTAGTGAAACCTTGCAGTATACAGCTACGAACTATTCCACCAACTTGGCCAGGGGGGGAGAAAACTTGCAGAGATATTGTGAAGTCATACAGCAGCAACAACATTTATGATAAGTGCTTTTTAAGAAAGGACCAAACATTAAAAGATATTGTGTCATACCAGTCAGTGATTAGAATTAGGACATAAACCTCAGCCATCGTGAAGGGTACCCTAATAATAAACATAACTTTTGTGTAGGCTATTTTTATCTCCTACTCAGTAATATATACATATAACCATATATACATAATTTGTTTTTTTCTTCCTTGTGTTTTTCTGTAACCAATATAGCTTGAGCTAATATATATTCATTGAAAAGAATTTCACTGTTGTTTCTTTCTTTTCACTAAATGTTCTGTATTGCTTGGTAGTTAACTGTTTTTGTTAATCATTATCTTAATTACCAGCTGGGGGTCTCATGAGCCATATCAGTATCTCAGGAGAAGTGTGGCTGAAGACCTAACCTACTCTCAAGATGGGATTTGCTTCTTGACTTAACAGAAGAGTTTAAATTTCAGACTACTGAAACATTTCTTCCTACAAGTGTCGGACTATCACCTACAGCGAGCCAAAAGACGCTGTGGAAGAGATTGGTACTCTCTTTTATTTCTTCTATTTATCCTTTCTTCTACCCTATCGCCACAAAGATATAGACAGACCAAAGATGCATCAAAAGTGAGGAATGCAGTAAGCGACCCATAGCTTGACTGCTTGCGTCAGGGCCCGCGAACCAGAGCTGACCAAGACCCTACTCCACCTCCAAGTGGTGGTCCTGGAAACAGGCAGTCTGGCTGAGAGAGTAGGGATCGAAGAGGCAAGGCCAACCCGGTCCCAAAAATGCCATGCCAAAAACGAATGTGTTGGGCCGAAAGGCGCAGATAACGCATCTTTGCTGTAAACGGCGACACAACGTAACAAACGTCCTTGTCAGGACGAACGCAGAAGAAGAAGAAGACGAATAGACAGAAACTGAGCCGATGGCATGGGACTTAAGGACTTAGCATTGATATGTTTTTAAATGCCTATGTTCCTTCGGTAGTGAGTGACAATGAATGAGACATCAAAAGCAATAAAAGGACATGATAAATTGTTCTAAGGAGATCACAAAGAAATAGCACAAAGTTATTCATGCATCATTGCTAATTTATCAGATTGTTACATTCTACCGAAAGGTAAGTTGTGGGTTAAACGAAAATGCGTACTGTTATTGTTATTGTTCAACAGAATCGACATCATTGCACTCGGGACACACCCATAGGTGCTAAGTCTCCCTCAGTATATGTCGGAGAGTGTGAGTGCTGTAGCTCGCTGGTTGTATACACGACGGATGCATCCTCTCATACGTCCATCTCTGCTAGGCTTACGTTTGATGCCAAATTCCAATAGTCGTAACCTTGATGATTCATCTATTGCAGTGTCATTCTCTAACAGGCGATCATTAATTGTTCTCAGTATCTGTCCCTTATCCATATCCAGTGCCCCCACTGTGGGTGCTCTTGATGCTAGTCTGTCAGTTCTCTCATTACCGCGCACCCCTGCATGACCAGGACAGTAGATCCACACCAGCTCCTTCAGATTCGACGCTTCTATGAATGTTTTCCATTCATGCCGTCGCAAACTATTTTGAACCTTTCGAAGCATGGACTGTGAGTCGGACATAATGAATACCTTTGTTAATGAAGTTTCAGTTATCCAACTTAAGTCTGCAGTAGCTGCCTCTACCTCCATTCTCATGATGGAGGTTGTTATCTTGTAAATCCAGCTATTTTCAGTGACGATACTGCCCTTTACCCTAGCAGAGAAGCCCCAGCTATATATCAGGGGTATCCAAATTTTTTCGAGTCCCGACCCCTCGATGGAATCCTTGATCCTTATTCGACTCCCAGACAAAAGTAAATTTATAAAATATGGAAGTGATTACAGAAGCACAGTAAATTAACATTAACTTTGTATCGAACTTCGTTAATGGGAAGGTTGTGGTTGGTGAGCATTAACAAGGGTGTTGATATTAGGTACAGATTTGGTGGGTTTTAGTCGTACGTCACCACGCTATTACAGGTTCATTCTGTTGGATTTGATACAACTGCATTTGCATGGCTAAAACCAGCTTCAACCATGTGCGAACTTGGTAATGTGAGTAGGAGCGGCTCAACTGCTGCACAAAGATTGAGGTATTTTATAGCAATATTTCCAGATGAAAAATTGAGTCACTGTTGTGAAACCCTGACAGTTGACGTTTGACACTTCTCACAGGATGGACTGACGTACAGATTTACACAACATGGATTCAGGGAATAAACCCGGCCAGGACAATCCAAGGTTTGTTCCATAAGATAAAATACAACAGAGCGAACAGATATCAATTCAGGCTTCACACTCTCTGACATTCCATGTCCGGCATCTTCAATCATTGCCTTTGTCATTCGTTCTGCCCATATTTCCGTTGTCCGCCTTTTCTAATATAAACTGTAGATAAAGGGCGTGGGATTTAACCTTCCTCCGCACGGATACCGGCGAGGCTAACCTGCCACAGAATTACACAAATCCTGTATACTATGAAATATGCACACAAATAAAATGGACACTTTGTCCTTCCACCAGTTCGACCAACGTTCACTCTCCAGCTGACGTCACACTTTTAGTCTTTTATTTTACTTTCATAAAGACTACGCAACGATAATTGAAGGAACCTTCTATCGGGAAAACCTTCAACAGTCACAACAGGCATTTTAATTTCTTAGGTGAGTGCCAACTTTCGACAATAAAAGTTTAATCGAACCGCGATCGAACTTCTGGGGTTTACCGATCCCGTGGATGTCGTGAAATATTCTAATCCACATATATAAATTATTAGGTAAATATAAAGCCTAACAAATAAAATTAATAAAGGGAAGAGCAATGGGAAAATAACAGTGCTGTCACAAAGAATGTACTCGAAATCCCCCTTGTTTTCTGCTTCGTCTGCAAATTGTAACGCTTTCACGTTGATATAAAAGCTTACTGTATTATTACCCGCCTTCTTCAATGAAACGTGTGCTGCATTTCTAAGAAAACATTGAGACGTACTGCGTAATGACCTAAATTAATCCTAACATTAATTATACTGCGTTACCAAAACGAACGAACAGATGGACAAAAGGATAAAGAGAGAGGGGAGGACTGAAAATCAGGAACGCATGCAACACGCGTCGCGCGATACACAAATGCTGCCATCACGCGTGTAAGTCTACATGCACTAATTTTTTTTCAGACGGACAGTGATAAAATACACTACCCTTTCCCAGAGTTAGGTTTATAAATCATAAAAAAACTCTTATTAGAAAAGATAACATTAGATGGGTTTACGGTTGAAAACATAACAGTACCCAGACAGCACATCTTCGAAACAGGAGGTAGAAGAAATTGCATATTTTGAATGCAGCCACGTAGCTCCTTTAAATTTGTATTTTTGGGTTCCTTAGGGCTTGCTGACAAATAATATGTAAAACGTTACGCAAATAGTCCAGGAATTAATAAATTATACCCAAAATAAAATATTGGGGGTGCCTGACAGCATAAAATCATTTCTGCTCATAAGATTTTTTTTTGACGTGTTTGAAAAAAATTTACGTTACAGAAATAGCCTACCATGTAAACTCCAAATTGATTGGAGCGCAACAAATGAAAGCCTAACCACGATTGGTCGGGCTATAAATACTATCTTGGTTGTTAGGGGAAACGGGGAAAGGTAACATTTTTTCAAACACTTGTCGAAACGGGGCTCATTGGTCAGACTCGCTGATATACACACTTGGGAGCGTTAGTTCGAAACCACTTGTTTAAATAAGATTGATAAAGCATCAGTGCGTTGAAGCCAGCTTATATTTGGCTAAATAAAAGCCTGGAAGATAAGCAGATGGGAATTTGTGCCAGTTTGTGCCAGAATTCATTGCTAATCAACGTATCTGTGTTTATTCGTATGAATTGTGGGACAGTGGTCTTGATGGTACTGAGCAGCACCTGGTCAGAGCTTTGCTGAATCCAGTGTCGGACAGCATACTCCTTGGTCCTTTTAGCTATCAGTGAGGTGTCTCCAGAGCCCAGAGGAGAATTCGAGCAGAGGAGTCCTTTCCTGCCGCCATCACGCCAGATAAGCTAACTTGGCCAGCTGAGCTCAACATTATGTCCCCTCATCTTGAACTGACTTTGTAAAATTAACATTAAGAGGGGAATTTAATTGTCTTAATATCAGGAACTGAGAACATCTCCAATACTAGTCCCTAAAGACAAACTATTGAAGTCATGATGACAAATACCAACAGAGCTTGAACAAAACAAAACCAGTATTACCTCATTTTACTGCTACACAACTGACACACATAGAACATTTGTAATAATATATGTCACTACAATATTCATATTAAATACATTCTGTAAATAACTTGTAATTTAAATTGATTGTGATTCCTGGTTCCCTTGTAGTTGAATCAGGACACATATTCATTCATGCCAGTAATGAATACATATTGTTATTTGAAAAGTTACGAGTGACTTCTTTAAGATATTCTCATAGAGTGTTATATGTATGTGAGTGTCACAGTGTTGTTAAGAGTAGTGGATTAAATTAAATTGTTTATCTGTCTGTTGTTGTGACTTACACTTCATCATACACATACCCTAGACACATAACGTAGTCATCACACTATTCCAGAATAATTCTGACTGAGATATATAGATATGTGGTAGCAAGTAAGGTGATATATAATACACTACTCTTAGTCTTTCTATTCGTCCTCATCAATTGTGTCATTTCTGTTTCCATTCATCTTCTTCATGTGTTTTCGATCGGTAATGCTATCAACAGCTTTCCTCAATGTGTGTCCTATCTATCTCCAGCGTCTTCTTCTCGTAGAAAGATACGTTATATTTATTTGTCTTTTTCTTGTTTTCAAAACAAATTCATATCTGACCCTTATTTTTTCGATTCTGTTTTTCCCTTAGAAATGCCATTTAGCTTGTTTTTGCCATGTGCTTGCTCTTTTCACGTTTTGTTAGAAATTACTGTTTCAGCTAAATATCATTTTAAAGCCAGTTACACATGTTAAGGGGTTTTCAAATGTTTTTATTTCTTTAAGGCAGCTTGTAAATTTATGGTTGCCGTTTTGAGACGAAGATTACTATATTTTCGCTGGACTTTTTCTTTTGATATTCGTGTATTTCACAATACAATGAAAGATTTTCTTGCCTTTTGAATTTTTATTTTGATATCCTTGTATGTTCCCACAACTTTGCCTATATTGCTACTAAGATGCATTGTGACAGAATTGTCCGTCCGTTCTCTTTTCCTCCCGTTCATGTTTCTACCCGACATTATTGATCTAAGTCTTATTTTCTGTACTAAATCATTAGCGGCATATAATGTTTACAATTACTTTCTTCAATGCTTGCCATGTCTGGGCTTCATCGACCATCCTTACTGATTAGTGTAATCACTCACTGGCGTTTGAACTATTATTGTTTCCTGAATCTGTAGAGTGAAATGTTGTTTACGAATGCGTAACACATTTACGACCAGACAGTGAATGGGAGCGCCCGATTAATTAGTAAACAACATTGAAACGGCCACAGTCAGTTGTCTTTGTGACAGAATGGGGTGACCCTTCTCGATCTCTGTTTTCCTACGGCATTATCTGTTACATTTTTGTAGTGATTTGTATTTCGTGCTTTCAATAGTCGCACTTTCTTTCTTTCTCTGCTGTGTGTAGCAGATATTTGGTATTTTCCTTCTTACACCCCTCTTATTATCGACAACCATGTTGGTTAATATCGGCAGCGGCCGACATCAGACATCAGCGTAACACTAAATCGCTCAGCGTATTTTCTTAATTGCTGATAAGGCGAGACTTCGCTCGTCGCAAAGCTGGTAATACGGGATGACACATTTTGGACAGACAGGACTGACAAGATTACCTTCGATAAAGTAATAATTTGTTACATCTTACACACATTGCTGAGAGAGTTTACAGATGTGTTGGCGAGTTCGCCTGCCAGGCAATCGGATGTGTTCAGCCATATACGGGAATCGTGACCTTGCATTACGCACAAAATTATTCTATGTCGGAATATTTTGAAATTACCCCACCCAACATTTTTGTTTGAAATGACTGGAGCCCTTAGCAGCTGCATAAAACAGATGCGGGGGTAGGACAGGAATATAACCTGACGCGTTTCAGAGTTAAGACACTGTGAGATTCACGCTTGCCAAGACACAATCAGACTTGCCAGAAGTTAGAATTCAGAATTTCCATTTATCAGACCGGACTTTGTGGAACAATCTTGAAGGACTTTCATAACCCAGGAAAACCATTTTAATAAGGAAGGCTGAGGAAACTGAAACACACGGAGTCATAGAGGGAATTATCTTATAAAAGTAACGACCCCCAAGAACACGTGTAAGAGGCCTAATCAAGTGCCTTAACTTCATTCATCTGAGCAAAAAGTCTGTGAGCCAGGATTGGCGTAAGTTGTCATTTTACATTCTATATTTTTCATTACTAACATGTGAACTAATATGTATATATTATCATGTGAATTTCAATATGTGAAAATCGCTAGTGGATGTCCCAGTCATTTGAGGCTGGCAACCTCAGCGTATAGAATGATGATTTCATGAACCACCACTGCACGGGCTGGTGACTGCTTTATTGCTAGTTTCTTAAAGAGAACTAAAAGCAAAAGGTAATCCCAAGTTCCATATGGAGCAGGGAGGGAAAGATGAAAGAAATGATGTACATTCTAAGTATAATACTTACAGTTTCAAACCAGTGTAAATGTCTATGTAAACATATTCACTTTAAAGTTAATGAAAGTTTCAAACTTTTCAATCAGTGTAAATGTAAATGAAAACAGATTCAGTTTATATTGTGAACACTTTTCAAACAGTGGAGATGTAAATGTAAACATATTCTATCTGTACTATTAACCTTTTCATTTAAATGTAAAATAAAGATAAAGCTATTCAATTTAAATGTAAAGAAAGTTTCTCTCGAGGGATTAAGTTTAATTCTCATCGAGGGTAAATTCTGAGATAGATGGGATGGTAGAATAGGAGAAAGGGGACACATAAGTATGTGTCGGGAAACGCAATACTCAGGAGAGCGTTTCGTTTCTATTCTTTTACCATAGTTGTTGGTGGTAGTACCAGTGAGGGTACTAATTTCTGGAACAAAATGAGGGTAGAAGGGGACTGACGTAGAAACGCCGGACTAGCTTGGCAGTTACTCCTTGATTGTTCTGGGAACGTGCTGCACCTTTAAGCTAAACGAGAGACATGAGAACTCCAGTGACCTATCTGCACAGAACCCATTAGCGGGAGCAGAAACTACTATTGGCAGCTAAGTGAAACGTATAAGCTGCCAAAGTGAACTTTTTTCATAAAACCTACTATCATTCAATGATGAACATTTTCTTTTAAACTATTCAATTATTTACCCTTGTTAAAACTAAATGATTATTAATTCTGTTATTTGTTAATATACAAATTTTACTTCGATTTAATCGTTTTAAATGTACTGCATGTTTGTCTCATTCAATTTACTAAACACACTCTAAACAGAGCTATACCAGAATAATAAGAATTCCACTGAGTAAATCAGGGTGGGGGCTTAACGAACTGAAATTAATCATTACTGAATTCTTCACAAACGTTGTCGGCAGATCATAGAATTAAACGTGGGATGTTCTGGATTATTATGCCATTAATGTTTAAGGCCACCCGAATTTAGATAATAAGTGGATAAATCCGACATCATTGTGTATTCGCAACAGCTTTTAAAGATCTCTATGGTGTTGTTTGCTCCACTGTAGTGTATGGAATGTCAACTTGACCTACGCAGTGGTGTGTAGACATGGATTGAGTGTATAATGTGCGAATGATGATAAGGGTTCGTGTTGTTGACAAATGTTCTTTTCTCACACTCATGTATGACTGGAAGTCATCGACACCAACGACTGTGTACCTTTTCTAAAGTTTAATTGGACGTACACACTCGACAGCACAGATAGTGACAAATCACAGGTTGCCATAATACATCATAGTACAGTGGATAAATGGTCTTGCAATGTTACATGGGCACTCATGTAGAATAAGTGTATAATGGACTGTCAGTATCGCCCATACATATATATCATCTGACTTCACTGACTGAGCACGTCAGCTTATAAACAATATTTCAGATGGCTTCTAAACCTAA
Source organism: Oreohelix idahoensis (assembly GCA_024509875.1). Classification (NCBI taxonomy): domain Eukaryota; kingdom Metazoa; phylum Mollusca; class Gastropoda; order Stylommatophora; family Oreohelicidae; genus Oreohelix; species Oreohelix idahoensis. Next base: position 568,108 of record JAMPIV010022292.1, read on the forward strand.
TCTCGTCTAGCGACGATTCTTCAACATAATGTTCAGCACATATTTTTCCATATAATAATATTGAACCGCTAGCAATGGGTTCTCATGTGTAGCAGTGATCTCTGGACTGATCAAGCGATAATACGGGCATCCCTTTTCTCTTCTTGAAAGTCACTACATGTTTTGGTTCCAAGATGGCTTCACTCGTGAGCTGTCACTCACGTTTGGATACAGATAATGAATCTGTCCTAAAGTTAGTCATTCATAAAACATTTCATTGCTCTGTAGATTTGATCATGAACAATTGACTGCAATCTACAGGATATAGTGCTGCTAGGAATCGAAGTCGTTTTCATCGAGTCAAATATATTCTCTTAGACATTCAAATCGTAACTATCGAAAATGGTGGCTTCGATCGAGAGTTCATAAGAGTATCTTTGATTACCTTGGTATAGGAAATATGAAACTGCCATTCCTTGGCAATACGAATAAACACTGGGGTAAAGCATACACGATAGGTTTAGACGACTATCACCTTCCCCACAAATACTGAGATCACTTTCTCCCCGGCGACAGGCCGACATAGAAAACACAGTCCCTATCAGGACGAAGCCAAATCACACCACACTCTAGCGACACATCCGCCGAATAGCCTTCGACCTCTCTAGAGACAACAGAACATATAGTTCGACTTAGATATGTAAAGATATACAGATATAAGACAGACTCGTCCTACTCAGACAAACAATACACATAAATTCAGGCCATAGATATTCTGAAGCAAGAACAATCTATTATTACCCAAACAACGAATAAATCGCAGTAAAATGGATTCATCCGCGGAGTTTGATCGGAAGAGCCGACACAACTTTCAAGGGAAGTAACTCAATAATGACTTTCCCTTAAGCACTATTTTGTTTACAAAATATTTGCGAAGATAACAAGAATACCAATGTATAATATTGTAAGATATCAAAGACTGCACGTAACAGTCGTCCATCTAGGAAGCTGTTGTCTGTGATAGATCAATGAAGTGGTGGGTTGTAAACATGATCGACATCTACGGAAGAGAGAATACCTTATATGGGAAGGGACTTGTAAACATCACATTTTATGTGTCGCGCAGGAATTTTCCAAGAGAGAGTAGTGGGGATATACCCCTACCAAAATATGCAAATTGAATGCTATTGGTTTGGCATTTGAGATGTTATAATACAACATTTCTGATTGGGCCGAATGTTGCTTATAATTTAGCACATTCTAAATCTAAGGCACTGATAAGTCAACTCGTCAATAAGGTAGTCAGACAAGCCAGAATAAGGAATAGAATCAGGATTCTACTTTAAGAGACCGGACAACGTGTTTGAGCAGCTTGTGGACTTACACCGCAAGAAAACTCTACCGTTATTACTACGGAAAGCCGGAGTCCTAGGAACCTGAACACTAAGTAATAGTGAGATTTTATTTTAAAGTAATACTCCAGATCACGTGTAAAATGCATCTGAACCAAGTTGCCGAAATTATTTCTCTGAGCCAGAAGTCTCTATGCCCAAATATATTTGGGGTGAGTTGTACATTTTATAATTATATAATTTGCATTATTAACATGTGAAAATTGCTGGTGGAGGTCCAAGTCATACGAGGCTGGCAACCTCAGCAGATAGAATGATGGTTGCATGAACCACCTCTGCAAGAGCTGGTGGCTGCTTGATGCGGGTTTCTCATAGAGAACCAAAATCAAAGGTAGTCCCAAGTTCCTTGTGGAGCAGGGAGTTTATGATTACAGAAATAAGGTACATAATTATTATATTAACCTTTTCAATCAGTGCATATGTATATATATAAACGTGTTTTGTATAAATGCAATGGGTGTTTTCTGCTCACTGGGATTAAAATTAATGCTCAGAGAGGGTAAAGTTCTGAGGAAGATGGGATGGTGGAATAAAGGGGGAGGGGGACACCTGATTTTCCTGTCAGGAAAATCAATACTAATGATGGTATTTGTTTCTCTCTTATTTCATGACACTAGTCGGTGGTACTAATAGGTGGTACTAGTCTGTGGAACAAGTGTGTGATGTAAGTGTCCTTCAGCCAAAGCTTATCACCAACATCAGACAGGTCTTAATAGACGCTTGACCATCTTCGTAATTTACCCACGATACTACGAGGGATGTGTTGCGGCCTCCAGAATTGTTCAGTGACGATAAGAACCAGTCTACAACCTGCAAAGAACAAGCATCGGCTGGAGCAGAAACCAACCGACATCTTACTGGTAGCCAGGTACCCATTCAGGGCTGCCAAGTTAACTCTTTAATAACATTTCAAAACCCTATCCAGATCATCACCAGTGATGAATATTTTAAGGAATAGTCCTATAGCACCCCACCCTTCTTTATTTAACATTGTTAACTATAATTGTTTATTAAATTTGTTATCTATATATATACACATTTATAGTTGAATTTGTGATTTTGAGTGAACTGCACCCGTGAGTGTCAGTCTTTTTAAAATAAATGTAACAGGGGTATTGAATTAAAATGTTACTGATTTAAATCATTGGGGGGTTCATCAAAACGACCAAATTCTGACTTCTCATAGAAGGACAGGAAAGATAGAAAGTTTACACGGCCTGGATCGTTTCAGTCGTAGTACTTGATTTCTTAAACTCCTATAAGGCTCCCTAGAACTGAAGCACCATTCTTCAATTCACATCTCTGCCAAGAGTAATCTTGAGCTAAAGGTAGATAACTTTGAAGACCCTCAGCCGACACTCTGAAGTTTGGCCACTGTTGGACCAATACTGCAGAGCAAGGGGATTAAATCCAGTGACATGTACGAGTATGTATGAGTCTACATCATGTAGGAATGTACCTCGGCATTCAAGCTACCATTTACCATATTTATTTTCATAACCTTTGCGTTCTCTATGTGTATAGTGACCTCAGATTCTGAAATGACTTTGATTAATTCAATGAGTCTTCCTCCTTGTTAACTTGTTTTTCTCCTTTCTTCTTTCACCTTGTGTTAAATATTATCGTTTTAGATAAATACTGCTCTTAGGTCAGTTAAAAAGTTCAAGGTTACGATCTTTTTAATTGTTTGTATTACTGCGTGTCGTAAAGAAGTGTCAACAGTTGTGTTGAAGAAACTATGTACAGTTTGCATTCTTGTACCAGGCATGGCCTTGTCAAGCAACAAATAATGTTTCTCCGAATGTAATATATAAATATACATATACTATATATCTTCCTGCGTGTGTCCTTCTGTCCCGAAACAGAATTTTCCTTTTGCTGAAGATTTGTGACGGTAGCTGATGTAGTTACACTCTACCAGTGTTTAAAACTTTTATATTTCTCATCCTACGTAACTGTTGCACAACGTTGTTTCCATCAACTCCTTCTGGTGTTTGTTTCACACAACGTGTTATCCTTCATCTCACTTCAGCTCTCCCTCTGGTGTTTGTCTCACACTGTGTGCTATCCTTCATCTCACTTCAGCTCTCCCTCTGGTGTTTGTCTCACACTGTGTGCTATCCTTCATCTCACTTCAGCTCCCTCTGGTGTTTGTCTCACACAACGTGTTACCCTTCAGCTCACTTCAGCTCCCTCTAGTGTTTGTTTCACACAACGTGTTACCCTTCAGCTCACTTCAGCTCCCTCTAGTGTTTGTTTCACACTGTGTGCTATCCTTCAGCTCACTTCAGCTCTCTTCACCTCACTTCACCTCACTTCAGCTCACTTCAGCTCACTTCACCTCACTTCAGCTCACTTCACCTCATTTAAGCTCACTTAAGCTCACTTCAGCTCACTTCACCTCACTTCAAGGAGCATATGCCAACAACAAACTTATGCCAACCTCTCCTGTCACGTGCCATCAGCTCAAGGTATTTCCGTGTGTTCCTCATACTTTTCTTGTCTGTTCCCAGCTCTCTTCGCCTTGTGCTTGTCGGTTTCCCTCTACTTTTATTACGCTGGGGATTGTAGAACAAGGACAACCTTGTATATCTATCAACAGACTTCCTGACTGTGGTGTCCTACCCATGGCCAGCATCTTTGTTACACATTCTGACATTCGTAACATTTCATATGCGTCTCATCTCGCACTGTCTTTTGTACGCTTTCATAGCGAACAGTTTTTTGTGGATTTATAAAAGAGAGATGGCATTCATACAGTGGCGTGCTTAAGGAAAGGGAAGGGGGTGGGGGTGGGGGGTTGCGAGGGGTGATGTCCGCCCGGGGTTACAGCCAGGAAGGGGGTGATATCGGTCACTATTAATATAGTACTTACTGTTAAAGTGTTACTTACGAGTGTTCCTTTATTGGGAAATGGGGGTGCACAGGTAACATCCCTCTCGAGTGACCAGTACTCTAATGCCGCTTCTGCATACATATTCCGCCCCGTGTAATTCCCGGGAAAGGGGGGGGGGGTTATCGAGGAGATAACGAAAGAATAGGACTATTGCATCCTCAGGCACGTCATAAAAGACAACTAATATGAGTATGTCCCCCGGGGTAAGTCCCGGGGGTCTCTGAAGAAACAAAGAAAGAATAGGTTCACATCTCCCTCACATATGTCGTACAAGGCGACTAGTATGACGTTGTGCATGAGGCTGGCAACATCATCTTGTAAAACAGATTGCCGCAGCACGTGACTGCTGGGTGCAGGCTTCCTGCCAGGGGAACAGCTACAATGCTGGTTCCATACTCCTAAGGAATGTATAGAAAACTGATGATGATGATGATGATGAATATAATTGTGTACATGTAGCTACCAATCTCATCAGCTGAAACGCATTGCTACAGAAACCACGGCTACAGGTGAATGTTCTCTGACGCAGACTTCCTACAAGGGGACTCTCTGCAGCCATGGCCCCATGCTTTGGAAGGAGCGAAAAAGAAGATTGATAGATATCCTATTTATAAGTTGTTTATTGTAGTGTCATGCCAAGATGTCAGTGGGTACGCCACTGTCTTTCCTCTTTTATGTAATGCGGAATGGCCGCCACTTCTACCTGGAGTAGCCTAATATTTGTGTGTACAGTGGTTTACAAATCCAGTGTCGCCACCCTTAAAGGTCGCGGAAGTCTTCATTAGCGTCGCGGGGAGATCTCGTAAAGGTATGACGGGAGAAAAAAACGAGATCCTTTAAGGGTTAACTAGGGGTTAAAAAATATAAATATTGGGTCCCCATTTTACACTGTGGTGTAGAGGTTGGCTAGAAAGAGCGCCATATGAAAAAATAAAAGCATAGGGTCGCATGCAAAAACGTTTGGTAATCACTGTTTTAGTAAGGCAAAACCAAGCGCACGAAGATTTGATAATTTATGACACAAATATAAACTGACATAAGCAAGGTTACCTTAAAGTAGAGACCCGTCGTGTTGAGAAATGGATCGTAGGAATAGTTCTTCATCTTGATGGTGAATTCAAAGAGAGTTATCTTCTCTTCCTTCTCCGCCTGCAGATTAGACATACGTCACCATTATTGTCATCTTCATTCATGTGGTGAACAAACAAAAATATTGTATGTAACTGATCAGAAATGTACAAGAAAGGTAATATAACATTGAAGATTACTGTAAAATGTTTCAGTAGTATACATGGTAGAAATGTAACGAACAGTTCTGTGAGTTAAAAAACATATGAGCATATTCAATGTGTTGGACGTAACGGCTGGCAACGCCATCATGTAATACAAATCGCTATAAAAATCATCGCTTCAAGAGCACGGTAGAGTTTTACTTAAGTTTCCTGCAAGGTGATTGTTGGGTGTTCATTCTAATGGTAAAGAACTTCATTACGCGAACGGTTGCAAAGGAACAAAAATGTCAGAAAATGTTCTTCAAAACGAACTCCAACAAGTAGTGTTTAACTGGTCACTTACTGGCAGCACACAAGTCTGTGATGACTGTACATATATTTTATTTAACGTGACACATACGGAGTGGAACAAGACGATCATAGTTACAGGTGCAAAAGGGTCATACGTCAAAAATGTTGATAATTACTTTTCAAGTTCATGAAGATTCTCTAACAATTAAGTCCTCTTATTCAAGTGACTAAGGGTCACTTCCTCTACCATATCATATGTATTGCAGTCAAGTCCGTTGACCTTCTTTCAAGGACGTATCTTATGGCCAACGGATTCATTCTCAAGGAGCAATACTTCTTATCATACTTGTAACAATTCCAGACTTTTTCCATACGATACTTAGGTAGCATATATATATAAAATCCAAACAAAGTCATCCACGACAATACGACCAGGTTAGAGTTCTGTGTTGACTAACCTCTCTATATCCATGCCACGACTTTGGCATTGACGAAAATACGGCATATAAAAACATGTGAAGCATACAAATCAATTAACTTCGTTTACTCGTAGGTATCCTCCCTCTACGGTAATTCAAAAGGGCTAACGACTCCGTCTGTCCATTCTAGGAATGACATACTACGATGAATTCCCGCTAGACCAAAACTAGGAGCGGCCTGATACTTTAATTTAACTCAATAAACATTCGATGTGACATGGGGCGACACTTACTTGATACTTCCACTATTGGCTTCATCATGAATACCAGTAGATATCATTACAAAATAATGGCTTCTTCAAACTTGCCAGAAAAATCCAAGAAATATATATCGGACATAAACATGGTCCGAACTGCCCCGTTCAAAACATGACGTCAGAATTTCCTAACTAGGTTACCCGTGCGTCCAAAGCAACTCACACTGCATTGTGCACGTCAGTGCGTGAATCAATCGAACGCACAAATAATATAACTATTTTAAGACTGGTGCGTACATTTGGCAGGACCGAAGACTACCCCCTTTAGGTAATAAATGTACGTAACAGCTCCCTTATTACCTCCCCTTAAAAAAAAATAATTCTATTAATTTTTTTGAACTTAATACCCGAGAGAGGTGAGTCAAAACTACCACAAGATATATGAAATGCATAAAGTTATACCATATTAAGAAAAGAATATTAAACGAAATCAATATAACTAAATGATAGTATGCATTAAAGCACACATCCACACTCGACCTACTTTGGAACGATGTGGTAATATTCGAAGTAAAAACAAGTTGAAAATGAAAAATGAAAAAAAAACCATAAAAAAAAGATGATAATAAAATTCAACTAAGTTTTCAAAAAAAAAAAAATTGAAACATATGATTTCAAAAATGAAAATGAACAGCAACACTGATGATGATCAATGACAAGAGAATCAATAAAACAGAAAAATTGAAAATACAATGTGCAAAAATGAAGCAATGCAAAATTAAACACTTTAAGAATCAACACCCTTAATGTTTTCTAACACTAGTACGGTTGACTAGTGATCTAACAGTGAGATATCATAACTAAGGCCCGTGAATGCAGGTATTACGTGACAACTAAGAAAGTTAGTATGTGTGTGATCCATAATCAATTAAATAGATTAAATTGAATTATTCTAATTTATATATTTCTTAATTACTAACAAATAACCAGTTACTAATATATTCTAAGTAATTCCAATATCACTATCAATATGTCAATGTTCAGTTACAACTAGTTAGTAATCGACGAGACGATGTTCTCAATGTTCCATACACGATAAAATATATTCTCGAACACGATATGTAGTGTAATATGTTCCATAGGAATAACAAATGTATATTTGTCGCTCTTAACAATGTTTCCATACTAATAAAAAGTTACTGTAGTACCAATGTTCCCGTACTAATAAAATGTTACTCTAATACCACTGTTCCCGTTCTAATAAAACGTTACTATAGTATCAATGTTCCCGTACTAATAAAATGTTACTACACAAGAAGTAATGTTATAATCTATAAGTAAGTATATCCTGAAAGTTATACTTATACGAATACTTCAGTTATATAAACAGTCTTTATAGATGTACAATCAATGATAATGTACAAAGTTATTCATGTTATCGGTGAGGATGTTTCAACATCTGGAAGTGGTTTAGTTTCGACAAGTTCGCTTGGGCATCTCGACAAACAGTCTGCGAACACATTCTTCACTCCAGGAACAGCTCGTATTTCAAAATTGAATGGTTGAAGCGCTATAGCGTAACGCGCTGACTTCGATGATTTAACGTTCTTCGTGTTCAGTGCGGTAAGAGCTTTTTGGGCAGATTCCACCACAAAGTGTGAGCCGAGGAGGTAACGTTCCAGTTTTGTGATTGCCCATACTAATGCGAGGAGCTCTTTATCCAGAACGGAGTATTTGAGTTCGCTCTCCGTAAGTTTTCTGGACACGTACATCACCGGAAATAAGGTGCCGTTATATTCCTGCATCAAAACTGCAGCAATAGCGTAAGAAGATGCATCACTGCGAAGAATGAAAGTGAGATTTTTGTTACTCAACCTCAAAAAAGGTTCATTTGAAAAAAATCGTTTTATATAGTCTAACGCCGTTTGGTGATCCTGCGACCACTTTATTACATTAGATGTGCCTTTCTTCAGTAGAGACGAAAAAGGTGCAGTTATAGTAGACAAATGAGGGATGAATTTTGAATAGAACTGTATTAGTCCTAAAAGAGATCTAACTTGTTTTTTTGTCTTAGGTGCCGAGATGTTTAAAATTTTAGAGACGTTACTGTCTTCTGTATACATGAAACCATGACCTATGCGGTGACCCAGAAATGAGATGTCATGAAAACCGACAAAAGCCTTTGAAGGTTTCGCTGTTAAGTTATAATCCCGTAAGGTAGAAAGTAAAGCTTTTAATCCATGAATATGTTCATCCCAAGAGTCACTGAAAAGACAGATGTCATCTATATAAGTAATGACATCGGGACGATGAGACAATATGCGGCGCATCATGCGTACAAAGGTAGCTGGCGCATTCATTAATCCGAATGGCATAAAATTCCATTGAAAAAGACCACGTGGCGTCGAGAAAGCGGTGAATGGCTTTGCTTTAGGAGTGAGTGGCACTTGCCAATAGCCCTTTGAAAGGTCAAATTTCGAAAAGAATGTGGCATGAGATAATTTCTCCAATAAGTCGTCTAAAAGAGGTAACGGTTCCGCATCGAATTTTGTAACTTTGTTTAATTTCCTGTAATCTACGCAAAGACGTATATTGTTGTCCTTCTTCCTAATGATTACCATAGAAGAAGAATATGGTGATGAAGATGGTTCAATTATATTTAATTGAAGCATCTCATCCAATTCCTTATCAACCTTATCACGAAAGTGTAAAGGGATAGGATATGGGCGAACTCGAATAGGCGTATCGTCAGTCAGAATAATGTCATGTTGGATGACTGACGTATGACCTGGGATGTCAGTGAGGACATCCTCATACGAGTGTAGAATATTAGAGACTTGCTGACGTTGATCAGCCGAAAGAGTAGATGAGATTGTAACATCATTCCATTTCTCAGTGGAATGGAGTGGTACAACTGGTATTGGTAGTTGTACATCATCGAAAGAAGATTCTTCTTCTTGGATGACTGACAAACTAGAATAGTGTTGAATAGGAGGTGTAGGATCGTCAGTTGCCTGGAACACTGACTGTAGATAATCAGGACGTGAGTAATACTCCTTCAACATGTTAATGTGGAAGGTTTTATGTTTACCATTAACATCAACGATGTAGTCGACATCGGATATTCTTGAGATGATCCTGAAAGGACCTCTCCAGGTAATTAAAAGACGATTGTTATGCGCAGGGAGTAATACAAAAGCTTCGTCACCAGGAATAAGCTGGCGAAGACGTCTATACTTGTTTGCAAATAGACGAGCTTTTTCTTTGGCTTGTTCGGATGATGCAGTAGCTAGTCTACAAGCATCTATGATTCTCTTTCTCAGAGAGATCACATACTCATAAGAGGATTGAGTTTCCTCTTCAATATTCTCGTCAACCAATAAGTCGTGGATTAACGACATCGGACCGCGTGGTTGCATGCCAAAAACTAGCTGGAATGGAGAAAACCCCGTGGCTTGATTTTGTACTTCGCGATACGCGAACAGAGCAGCGGGTATGACCCGATCCCAGTCTTGGGGATGGTCTTGGGTCATCTTACCCAACAACTGCTTGAGTGTCCTATTGAGACGCTCAATTAACCCATTTGACATCGGATGATAAATAGAACTAAGAGATCTGTCTATACCTAATGTCTTCATAACTTGAGACATGGATTCAGAAATGAACTGAACCCCATGATCCGACAAGATTTTCCGTGGAAAACCAATGCGTGAGAAGATTAACATCAATGCCTCTGCTACACTGGCAGATGAAGTGTTCTTGAGAGGGATGGCCTCAGGCCAACGAGTGCACATATCAATGCACGTAAGAATATGCGTATGCCCTCTAGCAGATGGAAGCATCGGACCAATAATGTCTATAGCCATTTTATCAAATGGTCTAATCGGGATGTCCGCAGCTTGAATAGGAGCCGCATGAAATGGACCCCGTACCTTAACTTCCTGACATATCAAACAGGACCGACAATAGAGAGTGATGTCCCTATGGACGCCTGGCCAGTAGAATGCCGAAAGCACTCTGGATTTGGTACGCGAAAAACCCATATGGCCCGCACATTGCGAGTCATGCGCATGTCGTAATATACGAGATCTCATAGAGGATGGGACTAAGATCTGATAACATAAGGATGAATCCTTTTCCCGTATTACTCTAACCAAAATCCCATTTTTAAGTATAAAGTCATGTCTAGATTTTGCAAGTTTGTTGCTGGTATTCTTTTTGTTCACATACTGAAAAATTTTTTTTAATGAATCATCATTCTTTTGCAATGTTGCAAACAACTCCCGTGAAATAGGAGCATCATCATCACAAGTGGTATGAACTGTAGGTTCAATAGGTGTATCATGCGACATATTAGTAGCTTGCGCTCTAGTCACTACTGCATTTGCAGTTTGAATATGTCGCTCTTCCCATTCAGCTATTTGCTGTGGTGTACACTCTTTAATACCATGTATGCGACCAAGTATTACATCACAAATTGGATTCGGAAGGAGACATGCCTGGATGTAACTGTCTTTTTTTTCTTGTTGAGGTGATCACTGGCCCAAGACAGTATACATGTTGTTAGATGTGTAGTGCGAGCGTATGATGAATTGAGTGTGGGTGCGAATGAAGACGCGAATGTGTTTAGGCTCGTATAGATGTAGATCCTGCAACCCATACTCTCACATGCAGTAATCAAGGATGCTTTGACACTGCAGGCATGTTTCAAGACATTTATTGACGGGAACACACATAATATCAACAGGAACAGTCAGTGTAACAAGGTCATGCTGACCTGACATCGATAGGTATACATTTGGCATTCAAAAAGGTAAACATCAGAATAGACGTGCATGGTCAATAGCAAAGTTCTTCAATAATGACAGTTCGTAGCGTCGCCCTTGGCGTCTCTGACTAAACGCGTCAGATGCCTTAGTTACCTTGACACACAGGTGCAACTTGGCACTCCCTGCCAATTGCACATATCAGGCTGTAGTATAATAGCCGGAAGCACAGGCCTCGTCCTAACGTCGGCCGTGTACTTCTGTTAAATAGGTTATCACCAACCCTGCAGTAATACTTATTGTAGATAGAAGTTCCGCCAATCTGCGGCTCCCACAATATATCTTCGTCACTGGATTTCTGGACAATATAAGACTAACAGTCTTGGATGGCTACCTCGAGCACAAATATATAAGTTCTGAAATGGCGGATCCGTGAACTGCTGTTCACCCTAGGTAATCCTTTACATGTTCTGCCACCGAAAAGCGTAATAATGCATAAAGGTCGGTATTACCTGGTAAATGAATCCTCAGAACTACACAAGGAATTCTGTCGTCATCCCGACGCACAGAGATTCACTGGGGAAAACTGCCATAGCAGTTACTTCGAAGATTCTCCCCGAAAAACAATGGACTCTTGGTCCCTTCAGAAAAACAGGACCTCCCGGCTTCCCGGAAGTATATCTCACTCCCGCTTAAAAAACCTTCCCATAGGCCTACGCCCGAACTGACAACCTCCGACCCTAAAGGTCAAACACAATGAATGAATAAACAAGGGAAGACAACCCCTAATCAACCTGACATCGCAGGTAAAGACACAATTATACTTATGATACAAACATAAGCAAATAACTTGACAGATGACTCCGTCGAAAATGACAGCAACATTACTACCACCCCCCTGTAAAAAAAAAAAAATGCAATTTTTTTTTTTAAATATGCTCATGAGCAAGATAGCACCAGTATCACTTCTGTGCTCATGCAAACAATGAACCTAATATCAGGTACAATAGAAGAGGGTACAAATCATCTCGCAACATAAGAGAAAATATTTCCTTTAAACCAAACAAACTAAGGGATACCATTCAAGAAACCTAAGTTGCTGGCAATACCAATCATATATCAAACATTACTAAATAATATAATCATAGCAATATACAAATGTCAATGCTATTTTAGCAACATATCACTGATGGATGGACAAAATGAAATTTGTTAAATTATCTAAACATCATCCAAATACATTTGTATTACAACATATTATGATATTAAGGACAGACCTAAGTCTGAAAATATATCAGGAAAAACTAGGACACAAGATTTAACTGGAATCATGTGGGCATCTAGACAATATGTCCGCCATCACATTATCCGAACCACGGATAGCTCGCACCGTGAAATGGAAAGGCTGAAGAGCAATAGCATAACGAGTAGATCTCGAGCTCTTCAAATCCTTACTTTGCATAGCCGTAAGAGCTTTTTGGTCGGTTTCCATAAAGAAATGCGCGCCCAGAAGGAACCTTTGTAGCTTAAGAATGGACCAAACCATAGCTAACAATTCACGGTCCAAAACCGAGTAATTCCTTTCTGCCGCATTCAGCTTCCTAGAAATATACATTACAGGATGCAGAGTTCCTGAATATTCCTGCATTAGTGCCGCTCCAATGCCAGTGGAAGAGGCATCACTACGAAGGACAAAAGTCTTATCAATCGTCGGTAGTCTTAAGATAGGATGAGATGAGAACAAATTCTTAACCTGATCCAATGAAGTTTGGCATTCTTGGGACCAACGCACCATATTAGGAGAACCTTTTTTCAATAACGTTGAAAGTGGTGCCATAATGGAGGACAGATTCTCAATGAATCTTCCATAGAATTGTATCAATCCCAAGAGACTACGCACTTGCTTTTTTGTCTTCGGAACCGAGATATTTAATATCTTTGAAATGTTTTGGTCCTCTGTCTTCAACAGACCATGACCAACTCGATGACCTAGGAAGGAAATTTCACTAAACCCAACAAAAGCTTTAGAGGGTTTAGCAGTCAAACTATGCTCACGTAGAGTAGATAGCAATTCCTTCAGACCCACATAGTGTTCTTCCCAAGTATCGCTGAAAAGACAGATGTCGTCTAAATATGCAATGACATCTGCACGATCTGATAGAATTCGTCGCATCATGCGCACGAAAGTCGCTGGGGCGTTCATAAGCCCGAAAGGCATAAAATTCCATTGAAACAGACCCCTAGGTGTCGAAAAAGCAGTGAGAGGTTTGGCGTGTTCCGTCAATGGGACTTGCCAATAACCTTTCGACAAGTCTAGTTTAGTAAAGAATTTAGCTTTAGAAAGTCTAATAAGTAGATCATCTAATAACGGCATAGGTTCAGCATCGAACTTCGTAACTTGATTTAATTTGCGATAATCAACGCAAAGACGTATGTTATTGTCTTTCTTTCGAACAATAACTATCGACGAAGAATAAGCTGAAGTGGATGGTTCAATTATTTGTAGTTGAATCATTTCATCCAATTCTTTCTCGACTTGTGCTTGAAAATGAATAGGTATTGGGTATGGTCTTACTCTGATCGGATTACGATCAGTAAGTATGATGTCATGTTCTATGACATCTGTGTGTCCAGGAATGTCGGTAAGGACATCCTGATATGATTGTAACGTAGAGGATACTTGACGTTGTTCCTCAAAAGACAAGTTGGAAGAGACTGTAACGTCTCTCCACGATTCCATTGAAGTAAGTGGAATCGCAGGAAGAGGTAAGTTCACGTCAGAAAAAAAATAGTTTCCTCATCCTGTATAACGGACAGGGATGAGATGTGACCATGTTGAACTGGAGAGTCGTCCGTCGCCTGGAAAATAGGCTGTAAATAGTCTGGACGTTCAATAAACTCTGTTAGCATATTTATATGGAAGGTTTTATGCCTTCCATCCACATCGACAATATAGTCGACATCAGAAATTTTCGAGACTATAGTGTATGGACCCTTCCAAGAAATGAGAAGTCTATTCTCTCTTGAGGGCAGTAAGACATATGCTTTGTCTCCAGGACAAAGTTGACGTAGGCGTCTTTTCTTATTAGCAAATCGCCTAGCTTTTTCTTTCGCAAATTCGGAAGATGAAGTTGCTAACCTGCACGATTCGATAATCTTTTCCCTAAGAGCTATAACATATTCATATGACGATTGTGTATCATCGTCGATATTATCGGAAGTTATCAAATCGTGTAACAAGGACATTGGCCCGCGCGGTTGCGCGCCAAAGACAAGTTCGAAAGGAGAAAACCCTGTATGCTCGTTGGGAACCTCTCTATAGGCAAAGAGGACTGCAGGTAAAACCCTGTCCCAATCTTCAGGATGATCCTCCGTTATCTTGCCAAGTAAGTTCTTTAGTGTCCTGTTAAGACGTTCTACCAATCCATTGGACATTGGATGATAAATACTACTGAGAGACCTTTTAATGTCTAGCGTAGCCATTACCTGAGACATAACGTCCGAAATTAACTGAGTGCCGTGATCCGACAGTATTTCTCCGGGGAATCCCAGACGAGAAAATACGAGCCAAAGAGCATCAGCGATATCGACAGTTGATATGCTCTTCAGAGGAATAGCCTCTGGCCAACGCGTGCACATGTCCACGCAAGTGAGGATAAATTGGTGTCCTCTGGCTGACTTAATTTTGAACGGACCAATGATGTCTATAGCCATTTTCTGAAACGGCCGAATCGGAATATCTGCAGCCTGAATAGGAGCAGCATGTCTCGGACCCCTAGACTTGACCTCTTGACAAATTTTGCAAGATCGGCAATAAATTCGGATGTCTTTATTCACGAATGGCCAAAAGAATGACGCAAGGACTCTAGTTTTAGTTCTGGAAAAACCCATGTGTCCCGCACACTGAGAATCGTGTGCATGCCGAAGAATTAAGGCTCTCATACACTTAGGCACAAGAATTTGCGAGTGCATAGACTTGTCCGAGTGTTGTACCATTCGTACCAATATACCATTCTTCATAGTGATATACGATTTGTGATTCGTATTTTGATTGGGATCCCCTTTCTTTGCAAGAAGGAAGTATTTCTTCAAAGAAGGATCCTCTTCTTGACGTTTAACAAACGAGTCATGGGAAATCACCAAGTGCTCGTCTTGGCTATCAACTTCATTACTATTATCAGATGAAGTTGGGGGATTAAGAGCTTGAGCTCTTGTCACCACTGCATTGACCGTTTGAATGTTTCTTTCTTCCCAACTAGAAATTTGTTGCGGGGTGCATTCCTTAACCCCATGAATACGACCGATTATAAGATCCGCAATAGGATTAGGAAGAAGACATGCATGGACATCTCCTGTGAAGAAAGGAGTGTCAATCCTAATAATAGCAGTAGGATAGCTTTCCATAGTACCACCAAATGTAACACATTTGATTGTTTTTTTCCAGTGGCACAGCAAGGATCTATCAGAGACTCCTTAACCCCGACGGTAGTACATCCCGAATCGAAAAGTACTGAGACTAGCCTATCATTTATTAGACCTTTATGTAAGATGAGAGATCCTCTCCCATCATGCGCAACTGTAGCAGGTAGAGCAGGAAGAGGGTGACCACAACTTAGCGTAGATACAGTTGATGAATCGAACAATGTTAAGCATTGGGGGCATTCAGTTGCTCTCCCAAAATCGAAAGCACAACCAGTGATAGCCCTAGAGTTACCACTATCATTTACTGTATTACAGGCTCCATCAAACTCTTGTTGCGCAGAGTTTGCCTGTTGGTAAGGTCTTTTTTTGTTAAACCTAGGTCTACCTCGATTATCATTTCCCCTGTAATTATTTTGACTATCATTTCCCCTGTAATTATTTCGACTATCATTTCCCCTGTAATTGTGATCATATTGCCTATTGTAATCATCATTCCGGTTTGAATCCCGGTTTCTAAATTCACCATCGTCATAATCTTGACGTCGAGAATGATTACCTCGAAAATTTGAATAGTTATTATTTGGATAGCCTTTACGAAAGTGTCTCAAATTATTACCACTAAAATTACGAGAACTACCATCTTGTCTCCACTGCATAGACGAAGAACCATCATGTGTTGGATTACTCCGCTTCTGAGTGTAATTTTGATTACTTCCCCTATTCCAATTTTGTTGAGCACCCTGAAATTTTTTTCTGAAATTAGGGCCATATGGTGTTGCCGAAGCAGCTGGCAACCCTTCTTTCACTTTAGAATTGCTAACTGTAGCATGGGGATGTGCTGTGGCATACTGACAACAGTATTCCTCCATTTCTTTTAAGTTTTTAGGCTTACGCTCATGAAGGAATGCAAGAAAAGAATCATTAACAGATGACAAAACCTTATCTCGCAATAATAAGTCCATTAGACCTTCATATGTTTTCTCAATCTGAGACAACTCAACCCATCGTGTAAATGTACGACGTATCTTTGTAACAAAATCAGAGAAATCTACTCCATTTTCTGGCAACATTGTCCTAAAACGAAGACGATAGTCTTCTTGTTTTAATTGGGTAGATTTCGGTAATGCTGCCCTGACAACATCATAATTAGTCCTCTCATGTTCGTCTATTGTCATAAGAGTAGTCACTGTGTCACCTGTAAAAAATGGCATCAGTTGTTCAACATATTTTTCCTTTTTTATGTTATGCGTATCGCACAAAAATTGGAATCTATCTAGATAATCTGCTACGTCATCCTTTAAAGGATTGAAATGAGGCAATTTAATCCTACTAACAAACTCCTTTGTCGTACTCGAAGTTGTTTGCTGAGCACCCGTACTCGCCAATTTCAATTTCTCTAACTCCAAAATTGCGAGTTTTTCATCAAGTTCCATCTTCTGTTTTCTTTCCTCATGTTCCATTTTTCTAATTTCAGCCTCAGCAGCAGCTTGAAGTTTTTTTTCCTCTGCAGCAGCTTGAAGTTTTTTTTCCTCTGCAGCAGCTTGAGCTTGAATTTTTTTGTCTTCCATTTCCATCTGGAATTTTCTTTCATCAGCTTGAGCTTTTCTCTCCTCAGCCTCTCTTTGATACCTTCTTTCTTCAAGTTCTAATCTTCTATTCTCAGCTTCTAGCTTCTTTAGTTCAGCTTCTGCTTTCAATTTAATTTCCTCTTTTTGTTTCTTTTCTTCTGACTTTAATGCAATGGCGAATTGAGCAGATGAATATTCTTCCAATTCTTTACCAGACTTACCAAGGGTCAACCCTTGCTGGATGAAGAAATCCAATGTAGACATTCTGTCTAATGAGATCAGAAACCTGAAAAAAATTAAATAAATTACCTTATCCCACTTCAATGGGAGACAAGTCTGAAATGCTAGACTTGTATACTCACTTTACTTTATTTTACTGTCTTAGTCTTAGACAAAGACTTTGTATGTTCCTCTTGTTTATAATGTACCCAAAAAATCACTTGAGTACCTGTGGAAAAAAAAAATCCCTTATATCCCACTCACTATGGGCACAAGTCTTTTTTATAAAGAACTTGTATAAATATCTTATATAATATTATTTAACAAACTCTATATGAAGAGTCTACCTTATCAATAATATCAAAACATGACCAAGTATGTGTATGTAGACTGTGCATGACAGTAATGTAGTACAACCAAAAAAAAATACAAAGACAAAAATACAAAACAATACAAATGGCAACACTGTTTTAACCAAAAATGTGTAGAGAAATACACAAGAAAGGAGAGACCTACAGAATACAAACAAAACAAATCGACAATCAAAACTGAAAAACAGACAAAATATTACAAAAACAACGTTAAGTACAATTACATCACAGCTAACATCAATAGCGACCAATTGTCACTAGCAAATTTCCAAATTAAGAAAATTTGCACCTACAGACCGCTTACAGTAAGCCTCGATCAAGTGGCATATTTACCGTAAGACCCACCAACCGAAAAACCCGCAGAAAAATACACCAAAAACAGTAGAAGTGACATAAACATATAGCAATCAATTTCAATGTGTTGCAGAACAAGTTCAGTCACAGCTGAAACTAAAATAAATTTCTTGCTCCTTGCGAACACAGAAACGAAATGTCAAACGCGCACTGAACGTCAAATCCACTGTAACATAAAGTGGTATTCACGAACCAAAGTTACTATGACCTTCTCAAATTAGGGCTTGCACATTGAATGTTTACAATTTCACGTACTGTTTACAGACACTTGACCTCCAACAATGTAGCTTGAATGCTCTGACCTAGAAAAGTCTGTTGTTGAATGAAACGTGTCACAACCCGCAGTACTGTTTACAATAGGAACCCGCCTTCTATGCAGTTATGGTCCACGTAGCAAATGCCTAGTAGTTCACTTCAGTACTTGTCTTGTTATGCTTTATGTAGCATTATAATATAAATGCTCGTACTGTTTATTTGTGTCAACCGTTGATGACCTATATCTGTCCTGTTGTAGCCAAAACTTGCAAGTGTAGAATTAGCACTGTGTTACGGCTGTCCCGTGTGTAGCTTAGACCCACAGATCAGAAGTGTAATGTGTACTTGTCCTTCTTGTAACTTTCTCGACAAAACTGGAGACATCATACATGTAACAGCCAACCAGGAATGTAAATTTCTGGATCCATAAATGTCAACAATAATGTCAAATGCTCGCTCTGTTCTTTTTAAACCCACAGATCTGGTCCATCCGAAATGTAAGTTTCTAGGCCACATTGGCGACAAGAAATGTATCATAAGAGCCCACGTAACTGGTCCACCAGAAATGTAACTGTCTTTTTTTTCTTGTTGAGGTGATCACTGGCCCAAGACAGTATACATGTTGTTAGATGTGTAGTGCGAGCGTATGATGAATTGAGTGTGGGTGCGAATGAAGACGCGAATGTGTTTAGGCTCGTATAGATGTAGATCCTGCAACCCATACTCTCACATGCAGTAATCAAGGATGCTTTGACACTGCAGGCATGTTTCAAGACATTTATTGACGGGAACACACATAATATCAACAGGAACAGTCAGTGTAACAAGGTCATGCTGACCTGACATCGATAGGTATACATTTGGCATTCAAAAAGGTAAACATCAGAATAGACGTGCATGGTCAATAGCAAAGTTCTTCAATAATGACAGTTCGTAGCGTCGCCCTTGGCGTCTCTGACTAAACGCGTCAGATGCCTTAGTTACCTTGACACACAGGTGCAACTTGGCACTCCCTGCCAATTGCACATATCAGGCTGTAGTATAATAGCCGGAAGCACAGGCCTCGTCCTAACGTCGGCCGTGTACTTCTGTTAAATAGGTTATCACCAACCCTGCAGTAATACTTATTGTAGATAGAAGTTCCGCCAATCTGCGGCTCCCACAATATATCTTCGTCACTGGATTTCTGGACAATATAAGACTAACAGTCTTGGATGGCTACCTCGAGCACAAATATATAAGTTCTGAAATGGCGGATCCGTGAACTGCTGTTCACCCTAGGTAATCCTTTACATGTTCTGCCACCGAAAAGCGTAATAATGCATAAAGGTCGGTATTACCTGGTAAATGAATCCTCAGAACTACACAAGGAATTCTGTCGTCATCCCGACGCACAGAGATTCACTGGGGAAAACTGCCATAGCAGTTACTTCGAAGATTCTCCCCGAAAAACAATGGACTCTTGGTCCCTTCAGAAAAACAGGACCTCCCGGCTTCCCGGAAGTATATCTCACTCCCGCTTAAAAAACCTTCCCATAGGCCTACGCCCGAACTGACAACCTCCGACCCTAAAGGTCAAACACAATGAATGAATAAACAAGGGAAGACAACCCCTAATCAACCTGACATCGCAGGTAAAGACACAATTATACTTATGATACAAACATAAGCAAATAACTTGACAGATGACTCCGTCGAAAATGACAGCAACACTGGATCTTTCCTGAAAAAAATGGTGTATTAAGGTCAATAATAGCAGTGGGAAATGTTTCAACGGTGCCACCAAAAGTCACACATTTGACAACCCTGCCCGTGGCACAACTTGGGTTGATCAGCGAAGTCCGGACGCCCACAGTACTACAACCTGAGTCAAATAGGAGAGAGCATGAAATGTTGTTGACAAATCCCTTGTTAAACTTAAGAGAGCCCTGTCCCTGGTGTACTGACGCAGCAGTGGCCGTACAGACTACAGGTAGACTAGGCAAGGTATGTCCGCAACGCAGCGTCGTGATCGCCTTAGGCTGGAAAAGAGTCGAGCATTCTGGACAGTCTTTCACCTGGGTACAATCAAGAGAACAAGACATAGCATTGTGAGTTTCAGCTACTTTACCCTGTTCAATGTTAGCCTGTGTATCACTTAAAGCGACATTAGAATGTCTACCCGTATTACTCGACGATCTATCTCTACGACGCGATCGATTTTGATTATTTGCATTAAAATTGCCATAATTGTCGTTTCTGCTTGAGTTAAAATTTGGATGAGTCCGATAATTTGTATAATTAAAGTTATGATGTTCTTTAAAATTTTTATTCCAAGAACCTTGTCTGTTTTGCGGACCCTGAGATCTTGATCTCCAGTTTTGTTTATTATAATGTCCTTGATTATTTTTAAAATTATTGTTACCAAAATCTCGCGATCTGTGAGCTTGGTTCCAAGAAACATTAAATGGAGCAGATTGATGAAATTGCTTCCCTTTGTAAAAGTTATCATTGTTAAAATTGTAATTATTTCCCTTATTGACATACCTGTCAGCACTAAAGGAACGATTTCGTGAAAAAATTGTTTTGTTGTGCTGCAAAAGCAACAGGCAATTCATTCTTAATCTGTGCATTACTTAGATCCATGGTTGGGTGAGCAGTGCAGAAATTTTTTGCATGTTCTTCTAAGTCTTTCATAGATAAAGGTTTCCGTTCGTGTAAAAATGCGAGAAATGTAGGATTTACAGACGATAGTACCTTATCGCGCATCAGTAAATCGAAGAGACCTTCATACGACTTTTCAATTTTGGATAATTCGATCCATCTTTCTAGGGTTAGTCGTATTTGTGACAGAAAATCACTGAAATTTCTGCTTGATTGCGGTAGCAATGTACGAAATCTTAATCGGTATTCATCTTCTGTCATTTGAAATTTCTTCAGAAGTGCGGCTCTAAGAGCATTATAATCATTCTTCTCATTAATACTGGTAGTATGATAAACTGCTAAAGCATCCCCAGTAAGTAACCTGGATAAATATGTGCAATACAGTGTTTTATCCACGTTATAAGACCTACAAGTGGCCTCAAATCTATCTAGGAAAAATATTACGTCATCCGACGGGGGATTAAATTTAGGTAATTTAAGGTGAATTTCCTTAAAATGATCATGTCTGGATGAAGTTTGGCTTTCAAAAATTCTCTGAGAATTAGCTTCCTGAGTTAACCTAAGTCTCTCATATTCTGACTCTGCTAATTTTAGTTCATGCTGTCGTTTTTTATCATTCTCTTCCATCTCAAGCTGAAGTCGTTTTGTATTTTGTTCAGCTATTAATCTTCTTTCTTCCATTTCCTTTTGTTTATTTTCCATTTCAATTTTAAGTCTTTCTTCAGCCTCCCTTTGCTTCTGTTCTGCCTCTCGCTGAAATCGTTTCTCTTCTAATTCAGCGGCTTGTTCAGCTATTAATCTTCTTTCTTCCATTTCCTTTTGTTTCTGTTCTGCCTCTCGCTGAAATCATTTCTCATTCTCCTCCGCCTCAAATTTTGTAATCTTAAAGTTTCTAGCTTTCTCTGTTCGGCTTCGATTTCTTGAGCTTTCTTATATTCTGCAAGTGCAAATGCTTTTGCTTCATCAGGAGCCATCTGAAGAGCTTTTGCTTGCTTAATGAAATAATCTAGTGAATACATTATGCTTTATAAGTAGTCACAATACTCTTGATTTATAAAATGATAATTAATCAATGTAAATTAATTAACCTTGTTACTTTGCCAAGTGTACGTCGTTCCTGTCCTAGAACGGTATCTTTTGTTATAATATAGTTATGAAATATATCAATAATCAATATAGTAATTTATGTAATGAAATGTCATGAAAGCAACAACGTGAAAGACAATAGAAACATTACCGACAAGACACGATAATCAAAGACGAGTGAACACAATCGTAGAAATCAACAAAAATAGAAATGTGTAACTAAAATAGAATATCGTAAAAATTTACGATGACAACTACGATCAGATACTCAACAGGACAATTGACAACACAGTGTAAAAACATAGGTTTTTGTAAAAAACTGAACGACAGGAAAGGTGAGACGGACGCATAATACAAACAAAATTCATCATAAAACTAAATACGAGTAAAAATAACTACCAAAAACAACAAGTAAACGTGACGAAACAGCTAAACAGATACTATCATAAGGAACAATTAGCGATCGGAACTTCGGCAAGGTTTCTAGCCTTGGACCGGAATTATCGCTCAATTAAAACTTACAAGTTGAGCCCTACAGAACGTCTGACGAAGAGCCCGAATTGGCTTCGAGATGGATCTCGTTCGTCAGATCAACCTCCCTACCTCCCACGACGAATGTACAACATATAACATATAACATGGAAAATGTAAAGATGGACATAACTATAGAAGGCACAGCTAAAAGTAATAAAATGTACAACGAAAGCACGTTATACTCATCTCGCGTGTGCCGGGAAAAAACAATGTGCCTCGTCTCCGTGGATGTACGTCTGAGGATAAAATACTTCGCTCTGCGTATATAACAACAGCTCGCACGTAATAATGACGAATAGGTGATCCCAAGGCAGTCAGTCACTGTAAAACTTGACGTGGAGGTTGATTGATGACCTTGAGCATTTGGTAACCGTAAGTTGATTCTGATTCATCATCACACTAGGTTCCAAGTTTGAGATGTTGTCGCCTTGAAAGTTCAAATCTTCTTTTCAACCGATACTTGGATTGAGTACGTTCCTGTGAAATTATTTATTTCCAGACCACACTGGCATACCATTTACTGTTGGGTGTTCATTCTAATGGTAAAGAACTTCATTACGCGTCAGGTTAGAGTTCTGTGTTGACTAACCTCTCTATATCCATGCCACGACTTTGGCATTGACGAAAATACGGCATATAAAAACATGTGAAGCATACAAATCAATTAACTTCGTTTACTCGTAGGTATCCTCCCTCTACGGTAATTCAAAAGGGCTAACGACTCCGTCTGTCCATTCTAGGAATGACATACTACGATGAATTCCCGCTAGACCAAAACTAGGAGCGGCCTGATACTTTAATTTAACTCAATAAACATTCGATGTGACATGGGGCGACACTTACTTGATACTTCCACTACTGGCTTCATCATGAATACCAGTAGATATCATTACAAAATAATGGCTTCTTCAAACTTGCCAGAAAAATCCAAGAAATATATATCGGACATAAACATGGTCCGAACTGCCCCGTTCAAAACATGACGTCAGAATTTCCTAACTAGGTTACCCGTGCGTCCAAAGCAACTCACACTGCATTGTGCACGTCAGTGCATGAATCAATCGAACGCACAAATAATATAACTATTTTAAGACTGGTGCGTACATTTGGCAGGACCGAAGACTACCCCCTTTAGGTAATAAATGTACGTAACAGTGATAAGTTGTAGTTGTGGCGCCATGCTTTGCAGGGAGCAAAGAAGAAAGTGAATGAATGAATGTATTAACCACTGACAGCTTCATCGTAGTAAAATAACCACGGAGACTTCTTGATTACATTAACAAATAAATAAATTAAATCAATGAAATATCCTACAGCGTACCTGGACTATAACAAGAGAAATAAATTAAACGTCTCACTGATATATTAACAACTATTCTTTAGATGTCGGTGTTGAATCTCGCCACTATTCTAAAGTTGCAATGCATTAACTCCTCTCATTCGAGTTAAAATGCACCACATTACAAATACTATTTGCAAAAATAGAACCAACAATGAAAGTACAGAACCGGTTACACCAAACAAAATAATTAGATTGAAACATAAATGAAGCAGCGCAATAGTGTTGACACAAACATTGTTGAAAAGACGTGATAATAAGGATAGCAGCGATGGTGGCTAGATAAGGATACTCTCACACTATTTTCTTTACCAACAAAAACAAAAAAAATGTCTGAAAAATCTTTTCAAAAATTAAATGAGAAAGATATTCTAGAAAGTACTACTTGCATGTTTACGCGTTAGGAAGCACATGAGAAAAGGTGAGCATAAATTGTTGCACCATTTATAAAAACACGGATTATCCAGCACGGAATGGTACATATCGTGTCTGCATCACGTGAAGATAACTTACTACATACATATAATGCATGAGCAATAACATAGTCACGTTGGGCCTGTCAATACAACCGTACACACGTGACACCACAATCAGCTTTACTTCTGATCTAGCTGCACAGCTTGCTGATCATTTAATTGAATATCATCATCATCATTATCATCAACTGTGACGTACGTCTAGTTCGACAAGTGAATTTTCCCTGATTTGATGGATGATTAAAGGGACTTTTAGCTTTTCATAACATTAGAACCCCTGAACATTTGTTGTAACTTTGTTGTTTCACCAGAGCGAACCGATTCCACCGGGGCTCATTAAGTATGCGGCATGAGATCTAAAGACACTGAGACGATCCCCAGAACAGAGAAGCTAGTTCTCGCAGGAATTTCTCATCTCCGTGCGACCACTGAACCGCTCGCAAGATGGACCAGAGCGGTCAGAAGAAAGCGGAGGCAGCGAACAGAGCAACGTCTCGCAGGAAGATGACACGGCAGTGCGAACCAGAGTAGACGAAGAAAGCTTCTTACAGACCTCGCACTTCTGTGGCAACCGGCAGACTTGCCCGAAAGACTGAGAAACAGGAGAGACGGAGATCGGAAGCCAGGGGGCAATCGCGGTTAACACGACGGCTAGAAACCTCGACTTTTCCTGGGTTCTAAAGAGGAACTAGAATCTAACAGGTCCCACTCATCTTGAATTCCATTTAGATATATACAGACCCTGAAGAATGCAACTTTATCACTCGTTTCGCCAGACCTTGACAGAAGCACTAGCATAGTGAAATCCTGTTTCATTCACTCTGGATACTCAACTTATTTGCAGTGAATTCTATTCTGTGCTAAACGGTATAATATATTTGTTTTAAAGTGATCAGTGGTCTAGTTCATTTATTCATTTTATTTCACTGGATTTTGTGATTAACTTAAAGCTATTAAATTAAACTTATCTCAAATAGTTCCAGTGGAATAGGTAATGAAATATCTATTATATTATTTCCCAAAATGATAGATACTTAAATGCTTAAAGTAACATTTAAAGACGCGAGGGAATCTATAACTAAATTTAATTGAGTTTAGTTCTAGTTTTTACGTATGTTTTAACTATTAAATTCGCGTGGAGTTCTTCCTGAATTTTATAAAAAGTATAGACGCGAGTGTATAAATAGTTAACTGTAAATTTATCGCGCTTTGGAAATGATACTTGATTTTCGGTATGAATTACATGTTTTATATCTTTTATCTAGAGTGATCGTTACCTTAGCGATCCCAGCAAGAAGAAGTACAACCTGGTAAAGAGTCCCCAGACTCAGTTCTTAAACCCCCTTCCAGAATCTGATGAGACTGTATTAAATTTTAAATCTTTGAGGCGATCCTGTGTTTGGGATCCAGCTATCTAAATTAATAGAAAGAAAGCACCCCCATTGACAAATTTAAACACCTCACCAAGTATATTCAGTTGTAACTGGAAGAAGAACAATCGCCAGAGTTTTTTATTAAAATTACTGCTACAGAGAGAGAGAGAGAGAGAGAGTATACATTTACATGAACTGTGATGGTACCTAGTTTTTCCTCACCGGATTTAAAACCTACCTCACTGGACAGTTGTAGTCACCTCGGTTTTTTTAAAGCAGAAGGTTCACCACCAGCGGTGAAATCTAAGAAGCCACACCCCATTCTCACCAGTATCTAACTGCGACGGTGCCATCCCATAGACTTTTTTATATCAGAAAAATAAACCACAAGAACATTTAGTCTTCACGACCGGCGATAAGCGGGAATATTTGCTACCAGCCAAACCTCGCTAAATCTGGGGCCGGACATTGAAGTAACAGACACTCTCAATATGTCAAGTGTTAATTGATGAGTTGTTTTTTTTGGTATAATTCTATGGATTGCCTGCTTCTAAGATCGGTAAGTCTGTGTGTCAGTTTGTGTGTTGGCCAGCACGTGCTTGCATGACTAAAAGGAGATTTATGTGCAACTATTTTAATTGCTGTACCTGGTAGACACTTTGTTAGTTATTCCTTACGTGGTTCACTTTATAAGTGGGATTTCTTAACCTCTGTTATTTCCCCTTCCTAGTCTGCTTAGTAGAAGGGAAAACAGTTAAAGATAATAGGACTAGTTTCCTAATCCCTCTTTTCAGGATAGATTAATTGACTGTTGGGTTAACTTATCTACTTCTGTTAACTACCTGTCATTTGGACCGGGTTCCTTTTTCCATTTTTCTGTACAAGAGGGAAGGGCATATTGAACACTACACTTCAACAACCCCCCACCCTCCTTGTTTTTTATTTTTATTTTGAAACTTCGATTTCTGCATGTAAATTGATAATTGTTTGTGACTTGATTTTTTTTAATGCTAAATAAAAGGAATACAACTTTTAACATTTGTGTTGGCAGGCCCAAACCCAAACTTTCCCATATTCGTTATCGTAGTTTGTATTCACGTGCGTCTGTGTGTCTGAAGCACCAAATCGGTGTGAGCGCAGTTGTGAGTCTGAAAACTGGCAAATAATTGTTTGTCCAGAAGAGTTTTTTTGGAGTAGAATTGAGAGGCAAATTGTCGTAAAACAGTCTGTCCTTACTCTTTCCAGCACTCTGTGAATCAACTATTTACTTCTAAAACCCTTACTATCACATAGCCTTTTCCATCATTCTCCACTCTAAACAGGACCACTATTTCCAAGACTCTTCCTCTCAAATAAATTTACGACATCAACATTATTTTCATTTACTCATTTGACGGACCATAGAGCCACCACGGCAGTTGGTTCTCTAGCAGGAAGCCTGCACAAACAGTCGTGTCACATGATCTTGGAGTGGTAGCTTATGTAACTATTTGTTGACATGATGAGGTTGCCAGACCTATGTACAATTAGTCGCCTTGTACGACATGTCTGAGGAATATAACTTTCATCAATTAATTATATAACTGTGCTTCATCGATTATTCAGTAGTGGTGGCGTGACTAACAGTTCCGCTCTTCATGCTGGAGACTCGGGATTCTATACCCGAGAGAAACCGAAGTGCGTCAGACCTGGAACATTAGCAGTGTATAATTTAACTGCTACAGTACAACTGACAACATCTCCCCACTACGCTTAGCCGCAAAACGTGGAAGATGCTTTACATTATTACATTACGATGTGGCAGCTAAGCTTCAAACCCGGGGACATTGGATAACGATATTATATGAAGAAGTATCACTTGACACTCATTCATTTTCAGTCTGTAACGTGATGTTCCCGGGGGTCGCTGATGAGACAAAGATAGAATGGAACTACTGCTCCATCAGGTATATCAAACAAGACGACAAATAGGAGGTTGTGTATGAGAGTGGTAACCTCATCATGTACAACAAATAGCTACAGAAACCACCGCTGCACGAGAACATGAGTGCATGATGTGGATTTTCTGTAAGGGAGACCGGCTGCAGCGGTGCGCCCCCACCAATTGCTCCATAAGAAGCAAAAAGTACAATAATGATTCTGCAATTTCCGTGATGCCTAAATTTACAGAACGTATCTGCACACTCAGTGCAGTCGGATAATGGTAAATAACGTGAATAAAAACAAGTATTCCACCAGTTATGCAGATGAAATAAAATAACAGTAGAATGACTATTGTCCGAACGTCAATTACCCGAACCGCCAAATTTCCAAACTGTCAGTTATCCGAACCGTCAATTGTCAGAACGGTCAATATTCAAACCACCGCCCCCTCACTTTTCAAAAAAAAAAAATACAGTATCAACTTTTAGTGCACTAACTGTTATGCTGAAGTGCTTCTCCTGACGCTTAATGTATTCTTTTCTGATTATTTATTGGAAGATATGTGCAGTATTATTTATTGGAAGATATGTGCAGTATTATTTATTGGAAGATATGTGCAGTATTGCGTATAAAGAGTCCTACTTTGTCATCAAAACAAGGTAAAGGCAGTCTCACAGCAAATACTGTTGCAGATGAGTGAAGTGTTAGATATTTCAGTAAACTAAGTCCAGCATCGAGAGGTGGGGTATGCTCATATATGTTTAATTATCCGAAATATTTGATTAACCGACCGACCCTTGGCACCAATTAGTTCGGATAATCGATGTTCCACTGTATTAAGAATACGGACACGCACTGTTTTAAAAACCAAAGAAGGCGCTGCCGGCCCGCAGCACAAAACGATGAATCTCGTTGTCTCGATGTGACTATCTTTCACATTACCATGACACAGATTTTGTTTATGAAAGTGCGTTTAAAACTAGAAAACATGGCATGGTGAGATAATACAAAATATATAAATAAAATAAATAACAGCAAAGGTAGTCCCATAGAAGAAGCTACAGTAGGGGAGTGAAGTGTTACAGATTTCACCATACTAGGTACAGTTTTTTTATGAGGCGGGGTTGACCACTTCCCTTCCTCGCCGCTGTTAGATTCCCTAACTCACGAGCAGAGTCATTTACCCATTTAAAGCTGGGGAGACTAGCGCTATTAGGTTCCGATTTCTGTAACCCGGTAACTGTTCGCTGTAGGCAAGTGCTCTAACCGTCTAAACAGTCGGGCCCTCAATAATACAATCTATTATGTATTCAAAAATAAAGTTTTAAGTCCAAGAGACCTCACTGAATAGTCATCCCCGAACCTTTTAGCGGTGTGTTATTTTTACATAAGGATTACAAAATGTTCGTCATCAACAATTTTGAAGTCTATAAATAATCGTGCAGAGATTGAATTCTTAAAGTTGCCTGGAGGTCCATCCATCCGTCACAACGCATGATGAAAATATGTTACCGTCACAGCACATGCTTAAAATATCTTAGTTATGAAATTTCATGACATCAGAAGTAATCCAACTGAACAGTCCTCACGGGTGTAATAATGCAGATTTAGTTTGATGAATATTCGATAGAAAGAAAGCCCCTATCAAAGGTAAAAATACTACAAACTAAACCTTAGATATTTTGCTGCGGCACAGGTATGATAAGAGGTGTAAAAAATGTTAGTGTATATACTCATACGGATTAATGATTAAACGAATGATTCTTTTACTTTGAAAAAAAGGATTAAAGTCTATCCTGAAATCCTGAAAAATATTTGCAAACTGTATTATTCAAAAGCAACACTTATTGTTCTTGTCTTCATGAAAACGCGAAAAATGAAAAACGAAAGAAGAAAATAGATAAAGAAAAGAAAGAAATAAATGTTTTATTTGGTCACTTTCATTGAAATTCACCTTCATTATGACAAGCCAAAGACACTGTTTTTCAATATGTCTCCTAGTGGGCACCTTTTGTAACGCCTACAATGTCCATTTGATACTCCAGTTCCCGCCACGTGTTTTGCAGCAGCACAGGTGCAATCACTTTCAATTAATGTGACCAGTAAATTTCCTCAGGTTAAAGGCTGCTAATACATTATCATTTATCTGTAAAACTCGTATCTCCTCAATGTTATTGAACTTCATAATCCGGTGAATAGTTCTGGTACACCCTGTATATTCTTTCTTCCAATATTGATGGTTCTTTATTTTGTAATAGAACAGCTATGCTATGGGCCCTCGAAGGAAAGCGAAAGAGGGGACGACCAAAAAACAACGTGGTAGAGAACTGTGACGGCCGAAATGCAAAAGAATGAACCAGAATTGGAACACTGTATGAAGGATGGCCGCCGACCGAACAAAGTGGAAGCAGTTTGTTGCTGCCCTACAAGACGCCACCAGGCGTGATGGCCACTGACTGCTTTGACAGTCGGCGCCTAAGGATCAAAGAAGAAGTATTTTGTGTTAATAATTTAGTTACATTATCGAGCTGATGGTGTCGGCAAGGGCCACAGTTTTTCTTTTATCTGCTTCAATGCAAACTGGAAATACGAGGCGCGTTTTTTAAGTAATTCCCGTTTTAAAATAATAAAAAAAACCATCATATATAAAAATGATCTATTGCAGCCAAAAGTGGACCACACATTTACATTATTTCTCAACATAGTCACCATTGACTTCAACACATTTTTGGTATCGTGGCACCAGGTTCTTAATTCCAGTGTCAAGGAAGTCTGCCGCCAGATGGGTGCCGAAAATGTTAACCGATGAACACAAGCAGAAACGCCTGGCTTCGGCTCAAAAATTTTTGCAGCGCTATCGAAATGAAGGAGATGAATTTTTGGGCCACATTGTTACTGGAGATGAGACCTGGATTTCCTACACAAACGTCGAATCAAAGCAACAGTCGATGCAATGGCGACACTCATGGTCCCCGAAAGCAAAGAAGTTTAAGCAAGCACCTTCTGTCAAAAAGATCATGGCCACTGTTTTCTGGGACAAAGAAGGGGTCATGTTTATTGATTTTCTTGAACGTGGAAAGATAGTTAATGCCAATGCTTATTGTGACACTGATAAAACTTAGACGTGCCATCCATAACAAAAGACGTGGGTTGCTGTCCACTGGGATTGTGTTTTTGCACGATAATGCTCGACCTCACACCGCAGATCGAACTGTTCAATTGTTGAAATAATTTCACTGGGAAATTTTTGACCACCCGCCCTACAGCCCCGATCTCGCGCCAAGTGATTACCACCTTTTCATGCACTTAAAGAAGTGGCTGGCATCCCAGCAGTTTGAAACTGATGATGAACTTCAGACAGGCGTTAATGAATGGTTTAAGACACTGGCGGCAGACTTCCTTGACACTGGAATTAAGAACCTGGTGCCACGATACCAAAAATGTGTTGAAGTCAATGGTGACTATGTTGAGAAATAATGTAAATGTGTGGTCCACTTTTGGCTGCAATAGATCATTTTTATATATGATGGTTTTTTTATTATTTTAAAACGGGAATTACTTAAAAAACGCGCCTCGTAATATACGACTATAGATAATTCTAAA
Source organism: Oreohelix idahoensis (assembly GCA_024509875.1). Taxonomy (NCBI): domain Eukaryota; kingdom Metazoa; phylum Mollusca; class Gastropoda; order Stylommatophora; family Oreohelicidae; genus Oreohelix; species Oreohelix idahoensis. The sequence continues at coordinate 599,526 of JAMPIV010022292.1, forward strand.
ACCTACAGACGTTCATAAATGGGTGCTTGCCTTTAATAGAAGGATTTAATTGTTATGACAAGGTCAAAACTGTGTAATTGATGACAAGAACCAGACAAGTGCCAGTAGAAAAAGAGATGAGATTAAGACGCTGGCGACGGATAGGACACACATTGAGGAAACCTGGGGATAGCATTACAAAGCAGTCCTTGTTCTGGAACCCCCAGGGTAAGAGAGACAAAGGTAAACCAATAAACACCTGGAGAAGAGAAATGGAGACAGAAGTGAAAATGATGAGGAAAACGTGGAGATAACTTGAGCAGATGGCACGTGACAGGAGGATTTGACATGTGTTTGTTGAAGGCCTATGCTCCTTGGGGAGCTAAAGGGTATTGACTGATTGATTGAATGATTGATTGACATATTGATCGACTGATTGATTCATTGATTGATTGACTGATTGATTGATTGACTGATTGATTGACTGATTGATTGATTGACTGATTGGTTGACTGATTGATTGATTGACCGATTGACTGATTGATTGACTGATTGATTGATCGATTGACTGATTGATTGACTGACTGATTGATTGACTGATTGATTGATTGACTGATTGATTGATAAATCTCACCTTTATTATTGGTTTGAACGTTAATATAAAAAAGATATCGGTTGTATTGTTACAGATACTGCCGTAGGGGAGTAAAGTGTTAGAGACCACTTGTTTCTCAACTTTTATGATCTTGGGGGACAGTTGCCTTCCTCGCTGCCTCTGCCTTCCCTAACTCAAGAACAGTCAGTTGCACATTTACATCTGGGTAGACTAGACCGTGACGCTTCCACGTTTCGAACCCATTAACGTTGACACGAGAATCAAGTGCTACAACTACTTTGCAACACGAGGCTCTGGATGCTAATACAAGTATACGTCTCAGATATACATCACACTGACACCATCCTCTTGATTCTTCACAGTAAGCGTTGACTTACCACAACAGTTACTCTGGTAGGGCAGAATGTTAGACGGGACTGCGCGCCCAATTCTTAACCCTTGGAAAATAAAGTTCGTTCGTTCGTTCGTTCTCTTGCAGGAAGCCTGCGACAAAGCACTTCTTGTGCTCTTCCATAGTGGCCTCTGTAGCAATTTGTTTTACATGCTAAGATTGCCAGCCCCATGTACAACCATGTACAGCCCTTCATTATTATGCCCCTCACAACATGCCCGACGGAGCAGTTAATCTATTCTTTCATTATCTTTCAAAGAGACCTTAGAAATCACATCGGGTTCTCATATTTATATAACCCCACATAAATATGTGTCTCGTGTATAAATATATTTATAACTTTGTCCTGTTAAAGATAGAACGTATGAAGAGCCAAGAGTTTTATCACAAGCAGATATAGGAACAAGTGGGAAGCAGAGCATACAGGCCACCATGATGCGTACTATCAGCTTAGCAGAAGTGAACAAGTGGTAATCTTCAGACTTCGCACAGGCCACAACAGATTGGGATACCGTCTATTCAATAAGCTAAATATAAGAACTACTGACGAGTGTAACTGTGGCAACGACAAAATTACTGTTAAACATCTGCTTCAAAGATATCCAACATATGAGTAACAGAGAAAGCGCAAATGAACATCATCAGTCCTATTCCTAGAAAAGCTCTACGGAGAAACAGCCTTAAGGTGATTACTGTTTTCTTTGAACATATTCAAGTGAGCGAAGAACAAGAAGAAGGTCAAACATAGATAATTTATAATCAGTGGAATAACAAACGCCTTTTAGTCAGGCGCCCTAATATAATCGATCGTCTCTGTGTCTAGGTTGAACTGCTCGCGAATCACCAAAACGAGGCAACACTTAATTTTGAAAAAAAATAAAATAATAACGAGCAAGGTACAGAGAATAGACATAAAGAAATTAGTTGCCAGTTTAGTGTAAAGCGGACATGTAATTCAGAGAAGTCAGTATCAGTAATACTGGAGGAAAAGTGAACATAGCTGAGTCAGCGTGAACTATTAGCAACTAGTAAAAAAAAAGGGGGTGGTGGTGGGGGAGGTAAGAAGCGAAGGAATTACGTGAAAAAAAGGCAAGCAAAGCATTAGTCTAATCATATGTTAGAGGTTAAAGGGTGAGAGATTAGGTGAGAAATTTAGACATTCAGTGTGCTGATTAGCTAGAGAACAGACGAATGTCTAGTGCTGTGAGTGACGTGCAGTACAGATTTCAGACTGTGTGTCTAGTTTTACAGGTATAAAGAACTTACCTTTCCATTTCTTTTCTGCAAGGGTGTGTTTAAAATATATTCAGTACTACTGTGCAGTTTAAAACAATATAACATTTACAATGTTTTCTTCATTTCATTGAATACAAGGTAAGGCAGTTGCCTACATGAGTACTGCGAGTAATGCCTCGTAAAGTTCCTGAATGTTTCTGATCAGAAAAAGAAAGTATAGCACCAGTTGAAAGAGGGGTGCCAATATGAGGGTGTTCACGGTACTGGAAATGTCATCATATAAAACAAATTGCTACATATATTCCCACTACAAGAGCACATAAATGCTGTTATGCAGCCATCCTGAAGAAAACCAGCTGTAGTTGTGCCTCCATGCTCTAAAAGGGGCGAAGAAGGAAAAGAAGACGATCGCGAATAATAATGAAGTATGAGACATTCTCATAATTCCTATTAAATGAAACATCCATCAGCACATATAAACTGTAACAGAACATAACAGGTCCGTCTGATGATATAAACTTATGATTATGTGACATAACATTATGTGTAATAATTTAACTATATAACTCGCCAATACCGTTTATTGAAAAAATACAAATTTGTGAACTACATGATGTCTTGTATTACTGATTAATGATAACCAGTCATTGACTTTTAATCTAAGCAATGTATGACAGTTTTTTTTTCTGTGTGTTTTGTTTTTAGTATATTTGATAAAAATAATAAAGGATCCCGCTACACGCCCATTAAGGCATATTGGGAATATGGTGTTAGGTCCATATTTTCTTGACCATCGGCACACTAGGGGGTGATGTGGTCAGCATTACTCCGGCCGCCTTAACCTTCCCAGAGTTGCTCTGGTACCCAATTCATGAGGCTGGATCGACCCTGGAGCCGTTTGCGGTTTAAAAAAAATCCCACCTCAACTGGGGATCGAATCTTAGGCCACCGAGTTAGGAAGCCAGTGCACTAACCACTGCCCTACTTTGACACCCCCCCCCCCCCCAAAAAAAAAGAAGTTTGTCCTAAAATTTTGTTTCTGTATTTATTTTATGATTTTGTGTCATAAACTGAATGTTGATTTTTTTCTGAATCGATGTCATCTCCATGGAGTGAAATTTATAGTTGAAGAACATATATATTATTACTTTTAAGAACGTAATGTAAATCTGACAGGAAAGTTGGCCATTACTAGAGCTGTGTAGAATACAAAGGACTCGCTGACACAGTGTTTGAAGAAACTTTACCTACACACTTAGTCGTTCCTCTTCTATCCTGTTGGGTAGAGTTTGCCAAAGAGAGCGCCATACTATCTTATTGGCTGTTTTCCTCCTAGCCTGGTTCCAGTCTATTCCGTGATCGATAAGTCGTAGTCCATAATCGATGCTAGTTCTTCGCCTTTAAGATCATTTCGTTTTTATCTATATCGTTTCTTGTAATCAAGTTTAATGACAAACATGTGATCGGCCTTTTGTGCCTTTGCAAGATGGAGGGGCTGTCTGCTTACGGCCGTCTGTCTTGTTCACGATTTTACCTGCTACTTCCTTAAACGCATGAAGCACTCGTCGATCAGACTCCCTCCTCACTTTTTCAGCACGGGCGTGGGACCGGCCTAGGCAGAGTTGTATTTGAAGAAACTCTTCGATTAAACCTGCATATCACCTTTCACCATCCGACGCCCGCCATTATAATACGAAATACAATATATACTCGCTGTTCACGTTATTTTACATATTGTTGGTTATTATATTCAATCAGCTGAGTCAATGCTGGTAAGAACGTGAAATAGGAAAATGCACCACGAGTGGGAGCTGTGTGTAACGTTTCAGCCACCTACGCTGAAAGAAATATAGAGATTTTGAGCATCAGAGATTTGAAATGCGACAAATATGTAAACCGCAAGTGAACTTAAATAAAATTGGTTCTAATAAAATAAAGAAATTTGCAACATATAATAAGATGTACAGATATGTACGAGGAAGATGGTCGCATCACCAGAAATATTTTTTACGGACATATGGCAGATAGCAAAAGAACAGCTGGCGACCGCAACTGTGGGTCAAAGATGTGTGCAAGAAAGACATGAAGGCATTGGACATACATCCAGCAACCTGGGGAGGGGCGGGGAAACTTAGCTGCCCATCGCACCAAGTGGCGATGCTCTCTACGGCGCCACCTCAGATTTGGTGAAAAGAAGCTCTTACAATAAGAAGATTAACAAATACCTCCTGAAGGAATACTAGGCCAAAAATAAAAAAAAACCAGAGCTACAGGTGAGGGACAGAAGGATGTTGAGAATACCCTGGACAGAAAAAAAGACCAACAGAGAAGTACTGCACTCACTAAACGTACAGGAACATTGGCTCCTAAATACCATCGCAATAAGGAAGCTGAAATTTTTCGGTCATATAAAAAGACATAATAGTCTGGAAAAAACAGTGATGGAAGGCATGGTCCCTGGAAAAAGGGGAAGGGGTCGACCTAGACGACGGTGGACCCAGGACATCACAGAGAGTCTGAACTTGTCTTTGGCTGATGCAGGTCGACTTGCCCAGAATCGTGATGCGTTCAGAGCAGCTGTAATGGAGACAACGTTCTGGAAAGAATACGTCACATGATGATGATGATGACAGGTGAGGGCTATGACCTCAAAAGGTGTACCATTCCCATTAACAGTTATAATTGAAGGAAGCTGTTATTATTACACATATGGTACATATATATGTCATTATGTCATTATGTCATTATCATCATCAGTTTACCAGCATGTTTTATATTACAGCTCCTGCCGTGTCCTCTTTCGTATCCAGCGGATTTCAGGATTAGACATCCTCGCTCGTATGGTACGAAGTTGTCCCGGATTCCTCACATCACAGAAGTCTAGTCATCTCGAGCGAGTTACGTAGGGAGATACTGGTAAAGCATGTTAGCTGAAAGCAGGAATATCATCAAACCTCATGTTGGCTGTTCCCTGAAGATTAATACAAGACAGACCATATTAAGTTGGCTTGGTTTGGTTTGGTTAGGCCATCTTCACTGCACACGGACAACTCCATCAGTGCTCCGATCTCCTGCCTTAGATGACACAAGGAGAATCTCAGCACAGGACATGAACTTCGTAGCACCGGCGAGGGTCCCAGTAAGATAGCTCGTATTAAGATCGCTTAAGGCTTAACAGGAGGTGTATGCTTATTGAAAACCTAGTGTTTAATTTATTCATTTATTCATGTTATTTTTACTTCTTACTGAGCATGGAGTCAGCACTGCAGCCCCCACCTCTTCCCCCCCCCCACCCCAGCAGGAAGCCTATATCAAAGCACATGCTCATGCAACAGTGATTTCTGTAGCAATATATGTTCCATGGTGAAGTTGCCAGTCCCATTCACCTTCTTGCATTAGTCGCCTTTTACGACATGCGTCAGGTTACCAGTAGCTCTACTCTTCCTTGGTCGACTAGAAATAACTTTATACTCTTTCCCCTCCCCCCAATGTTTATGGTCAGGTCATGGCTGAGCTAAGAGCAGCAGGTGTCGTTTAAACTCATCTAATAATAGCTGTGCATATAACAAATGACCTGGCTGGCACAGTGCCCTTGACGAGAATTTGAGACGAGAAAATGTTCACAATAAAAGTCATTGTTGCGGACGCGGAAGTGTAATGTCGCCTCAGCACGTGATCTGTAGAAACAATTGGGGCACGAAAGGACAACCACGATGAAGCCCACTTAAAAGACTGGTTGAGACTGCCAGAAAGGCCTTGTTGCCAGCTGCTGACAATAAAAGTGGAGAATGGAATTTTATCATCATCATTGTAAAGCGATGACAATTTGTGCATTTATTTCTTTCTGTCTGTTATCTCTACTATTCATTCATTCATAACCCTCCACTCCCAAAGGAGCATAGACCTTCAACAAACACATGCCAAGTCCTCCTGTCACGTGCCATCATCTAAAGTTCTTTCCACGTTCTCCTTATCATTTTCATCTCTGTTTCCAGCTCTCTTCTCCATGTGCTTCTTGGTCTACCTCTGCCTCTCTTGCCCTGGGTGTTCCAGAACAAGGACTGCCTTGTAATGCTATCAACAGGTTTCCTCAGTGTGTGTCCTATCCATCGCCATCGTCTTCTTCTCATTTAGCTGGGAGCAAGACCTATCACTCACTAAACCATCTGGTTTTACGATCTTGAGAAACATAGTGGGGGAGGAGACTGCAGATGATTATGCACGAACAATTCCCCAGCCAGCCGCAGGCGACCTTTGTCTTTACTGACTGTGTGTGGTGCACCACTATGAGTGGGGACCTCCCAGTACCAAAGACTGCTGTGCCCGTCACAGATTTTGCTCCTTTCCTCAGACCCACGGGTCCTGAGAGTTCCTCTATAAATGCCTTTGTGCAGATGAGGAAGAACATCCCTCGAAACCTTCGGGTATATGAGGCTCTGTCCATTTTGGCTGGAATGACGTCTCGATGGTTCGGAGGTTTTATAGCGAATATGAGTACACATGAGGGCAAGTTCGGGCACAATGGGCTAATCACCTGTTTGCCAAGTCACTTCGATTACATGTCCTGCCCATGGGCCTTGTGCACTTGGGTCCCCTCTACACTTCGTTTCACGGGGTAGAAGAGGGTACGATTATGAGATGAGATGACAATTCCCCAGCACATTAGTCTGCTAGCTGTAAGCAAGACTTACTTTCACTAGTTTTCACAATTGCCTTTCCTTCTTCTTCTTTGATCCTTAGCCATCAACTGTCAAAGTAGTTAGTGGCCATCATGCTTGGTGGCGTCTTGTATGACAGCAACAAACTGCTTCCACTTTGTTCTGTCGGCGGCCATCTTTCGTGCAGTGTCTCAGCTCTTGTTCATTCTTTGCATCTCGGTCTCCACAGTTCTCCGCCAAGTTGTTTTTAGTCGAGCTCTCTCTTTCGCTTTCCCACAGTTGTCCATTGCATAGCTGTTCTTGTGATCATATCAGGGTTTCTTCTGAGGACATGGCCAAACCAGCTCCAGCGTCTGCCAACTACGATGGTGTGCATGTCCTCTTGGTTGCTCCGAGTAAGCAGTTCTTGGTTGGTGACGGTATTCGGTCAAAAGATTCGGAGAATTTTCCTTAAGCAGATTATGTGGAAAGAGGACAATTTCGACATTTTTTTTCTGTGTTACTCTCCAGCATTCCGCACTATAGAGAAGCACAGAAAGTACACAGTTCTCATATAATCTTAATTTTGTGTTTGTGCTGTTTTGAGAAGACTTTCAGATGTTGTTTAGACTAGCAAAAGCGAGATGGGCCTTTGCAATTGCCTTACGCCAGTGCTAGAATGGGTGTCTCTGTTTTCTTCACCTATGTCTCTAGCGAAGTTCGCAATAGGGAAGTAAGACCTGATAATAGGCATCTCTACAGCTTTCATCCGGGAGAAGTTCTCATATTTATTGACCAGCTTGGCTAAAGCCAAGCGTAACGGTCATAAATGCTAACGAAATGGCGCCCGAAGAAATGTCTGGAAATGGATAACAGTTTTCCCAAACAGAGATGACGCAAGATTATTGCCAACCAGGCCCACTTAGGTTGGGAAAAGTCTCTGCCAAAATATCTGCTTAGATTGGACACAGGTATGAGCAAAGGCCAAAACACGAAGGGGATAAAGAAATTAATTAAGTCAGCAAAAATCACTCTTTCATCTTTACTCCTGACAAGCAAGCAGAAGCAGTGATTAGCAGTAGTAATTTTTTATTTTTTTAATCAAAGGGCTAAGTACGAACAAACAAATTCTAAGTGAAAAGTGTATCTAGTGATGTTTATAATTTTTAGTTAGAAAAATAATCTCTGTGATAGTATCTATTCAAGTGGTAAACTAAACGCTTTTGTAAATTTACTTCTAAAGATAAATCTAGTGCCTGAATAACTATAATTCTAGTTAGAAGCCGTCAAACGAATCAGCCTTTTGAGAGTGACATGTCAGAAGCCGGTAAAGGGTATGTAACATATTATTATGTATAATTTTTGTCTACGAAAACATATTCTATTTCTGACGACTAACTAGGCATATTAATTATCTTTCACCTGTATCGAACTTATCCCCTCTTGCCGAGTGTAAATCCTGTCTGAATATTAATGACATCACTATTATCTATACCCTGTCTCACTGTTCGGCTTTCATTAGCAATGCGTTTTTATTTTCAGTAATGGCTACTTTTGTCTATTACTGGACAGACTACGATAGTGACTCAGCCGACATACACCAAAGCAAATTAAAAATGCGCGAACAGGCGTGTAGGACGGAACTCTAACAGTAAAGATACTTTGGAACTCTTTTGACCTTGATCAGCCAGAGGTAATCTACAACTGATGCTCTCTGACAGCTGATACCTAAAAATTGCTTATCTCTGTGGAAGATGGTGGAGTGGAGAAAAAAAGGTAATTGTTAAGTCCTAACTGTAGTCAAGAGGAGTTTATCAGTAAAATACTTGTAAGTACAGGCCGTATTTGTATTATCACCCCTGAGTTGCTTCTTATAGGATCGGGAAGTTTCTCGAACCTTCTAGATGAGTTGAGCTCACGGCTCAGCGGCGTTTTTGCGCGGGGATGAATATTTGTTACTGAGCGATTTTTTTAGGCGGGGAGATTTTTCGTGACATTCGAATGCTGAGATAGCTTAGAGAAGGGACTGACGATTATGGTCAGTGTGTCCCGATATAGAGAATTGTTTTGGTGAAAAGGATTTTGATATTTCCTAAGATTTCTTAAAGCCGTGGATATAAAGGCTTAAATATATTCTGCAGAACATACGTTGTCAAAGATTTCTTTCGGGCCATGGATAGGCCGTTATGTGTTGATATCTCCGATGAGGGAGATTTGTGAAGGTCGACAGATTATTATTATAGGGAAGGAGTTTTTCTCCCATGAGTTATGTTGAGTCTGACGATACAGATATTACTGTACTGCGATATAGGCAGTTCCCTTTACTGTAGGGATAATTTGGGCCAGGAAACTTTATCATTATGAACTGCCTTACTTATACAGCTGTTGTGCCTGGGATTTTGTATGCTATGCACTTAACTACCTATGGATTTGGTGCTTTTGAGATGTGTTCTATTTTGCTGTGTACTGTACCTGTGACAATGCACTTAGTGATGTCCTCGTGACTGTGGAGTATTAAAACAGTGTAGAACGATTAGAAGTTTCAACCTCTTCCTGACTCCTGCATGTACGTTGGTGTGTGTGTGACTATTGTTGACTTTCGTTAGAACTACATGCATTCGCGTTCACTGATGTCTATACACCCACACACCTGGTCGGCCACCTGTAACCCCAACGAATGCTGATTTGCCTTCATCGGCGCACCTACCATAACAGAACATTTATTAGCTGTAAGTACCTGGCGTTGCCTGGAGGTCTCTCACCCTTCAACCCCCCCCCCCCCCCAACAGTCCGAGGAATATCAGTGGTGGCCAGCATTTTGGGGTGTCAAGCCAAGTCTACAGTGTAACCAGTCCAAGTTTCAGCTAGAGAAGGAGTTGCTTATACAAGTTATTCACGTCAAGACTTGCAGTTTCCAGTCCTTTCTCTTGTGCGCCAACTACTGATGTCAGCACTTGATGCCCTGGAGTTCCAGTATTGATCACCATTCCATTTCTTCAGACTGGATTTACTTTGTACATCTCTGTACCTGTTGTGGAGCCAGGATTTCTCATTGTTGAAGATAAGTGGCTGTTTGTTTTTGTAAACTGTATGTGCCACTGTATAGTTAGTTAAGCCTTCCTCAGTACATAAACTATTTATATTCCTTGTTTTCCATGTTATATGTTTCTATGTTATATATGTCATATTTCAGCGGGCAGGTTGGGCGGAGACTTTCGCAGGATATATCCCACTTCACCGAGGGCCTACGGAAGCGTTCTATAGGGACTGTGTGTCTAAGTTCGTGTCGTAAAAGATCCCATGATATAATTCTGGGCATACTCTGTTTACGCCGGATTCAGTCATCTTTATTATTGTTTAGCTGTGACGAAATGTCTTAGTGTTGTTTTCGTTATATTTTTCTCTGTTCTTTAGTTTTTGATTAATTTGTTTGTGAGTGTCTTCCTCCCCTTTCTATCTTTGAGTTATATTCGTTTATACACTGTTTTGTCACTTGTATTGTATACTATTCGCAGCTGTCGTTGCAAGCTTTGCAATATTTTTCTCTTTATCTCTATGTTTTTTTTTTTAACTTTAGTTGATTCCTGCGAACGTTGTCATTTGTTATTTACATCTTGTTTCTGTCTTCCTTGTTTGTATTATTCATTGTGTCATACACTGTCTATATTATAATGCACAATAGATATATAGGTGATTAATTAAATTATTATTAGTTAATGTAATTATACAAGTTCTTGAGCAAGGACTTGTCACCCACTGAGTTGGGATAAAGTGAGTTTCTCAAGTAATACATTTACATAAGTTATTTATCTCACATAATACAGCATAATGTCTAGCTTAGATTATTTCATTGAGCAAGGGAGATCCCTTGGGATGACTAATGAGGAAGTAAACGATTTCGCACTTGTTGAATATGCCAAGGCGCAGAAGGCTGAAGAAAAGAAACAGAAAATGGAAAATGAGAAACAGAAAATGGAAGCAGAAAATATGAGATTGCAAATGTAGGCAGATTAGAGAAAATTTCAAATGGAGATGGAAAAACAGAAATTAGAAGCTGAAGAGAGAAAACAGAAATTAGAAGCTGAAGAGAGAAAACATAAACTTCAGATACAAGCTGAAGAAAACCAAAGACTTCACGAACAAAAATTAGCAGCTATGGAGCTGGAAAAAAATAAAGGTAGTGAATATGGGTAATACTCAAAATGAGACAAACAATTCTCTATATCGGGGCACACTGACCATAATCGTCAGTCCCTTCTCTAAGCTATCTCAGCATTCGAGTGTCACGAAAAATCTCCCCGCCTAAAAAAAATCACTCAGTAACAAATATTCATCCCCGCGCAAAAACGCCGCTGAGCCGTGAGCTCAACTCATCTAGAAGGTTCGAGAAACTTCCCGATCCTATAAGAATCAACTCAAGGGTGATAATACAAATCCGGCATGTACTTACAAGTATTTTACTGATAAACTCCCCTTGACTAGAATTAGGACTTAACAGTAATGTGTCTTACTAGGACAAAAGATAAGAAAAAATCTGGAAGAAAGTATCATCAGCTGTCTACCAGGAACAGACAACAGAATCGAGAAGAGAACGGCAGACTTTCAACAGAAGAGTCAAAACACTGACTCGCTCGCGGCTCGCTTGGTTTTTTCGAAAACAGAACTGTTGCTCTTTACAATGAAATCTAATAAAAATTTAAAGATTTAGACCTTTGACCTCTAACAAGGATGTCGTTAACGTAAACGGAATTAAGAAGGATTGTGCAAGGAATTAAAAAACGTCATCATGTAAGACAAATTGCTACATAAATCAAAACCGTAAGAGCATATCTTTAATGTGGTAACCCATATCTATTATTAAGGGCAAAACAGACCAAAAAACAAAGTAGGCAGAAAAAACGTTCTTGTATCCTTTTCTTATCCGCATTTAAAGAATCTACGATTTGACATCTTCTAAAATGGAAAATTCGTGACGAGATCAAACAATCGACTGGCCGACAGATAAAGAGAGGGATAAAGAGAGAACGAGAGAGATAATAAAAAAACACTTTAAACATGTCATCAAAGGGTTCTTTTCTCAGTGTCTTTAAAATATTATTTTCATCTGTCTTCGTATTATCACAATCATCCTGACTTAGAACCATTTTCAAAAGTGAAATCATCACTCTAGAGGTAGGAATTCAAGAGTTTATGAGAGGAAAAAGCGGGTGTGGGAACGTGTGTCTTAAGAAGTGCCTGTACCTAGTGGCTCGGATTCATTATTATTATTTATTTTTGCGTTACGGTTATAAACGTTAGCCTACATGCTTGTTATAAAGCAAGTTGATTCATGTTTTAAACAGTTTATTCAGTCACTTTTATAACGCTTTATAACTAAACAGCTTATGGGAAAAAAGGCGGAGATAGATAATTCAAAGGTTGAGATAAATAAAGCCAGATCTGCCTTCAGTGCCATCAAACCAGTTTGGAACGCTGCAGGTCGTTATCAAGAGAAAAAAATAAAAAATAAAAAATTGGAATCTTCAACTCAAACGTAAGATCTGTCCAGCTCTATGGTACAGAAACGTAGCAGGTCAACAAGAATATCATGTCCAAACTCCAGACATCACCAACAATGCCTCTGTCGCATCCTTCGTATCAAATAGTCAGGTGTGACAAAACATATACAGGTGTGTGGACAGCAATCTTCATTTTATTATTCGCTCCATACGGAGCACTGACCCCCCACTGCAGCTACCTCCGTGCATGAAGCTTGCACAAAGCGTTCACATCCCCATGCAGTGGTGATTTTTGTATCAATTAGTGTTACAGGGCGAGGTTGCCACTCTCATGCACCTCATATTAGTTGAAAGATTAACATTTATATTATTTCTTTGTCTCATAAGACACCCCACGGAACTACACAGGGAAAAACCAATACAGCTGGAGGTTAAACAAAGAATGTGAAGTTGGATAGGACACGCTCTAAGGAAACAACCAAGCAGTATAACCAGAAATGACATTGACTGGAACCCACAGGGCAAGAGAAGAGTGGGTAGCCTTAAAGAACCTAGAGAAGAATGGTAGAAGAGGAAGCTAAGGAATAGGGGATCTCGTAAGAAGACCAGAAAAGTTGACCATAAAAAGACATTGATGGAGGGCAACTGTTACAACCTTTTGTTCATTATGAGATGATATAAGTAGTGATAATGATGATAACATGGTATGGTTGGCAACGTATGTAAAATAAGAAAAAAGAAATAAAACAAGGACCATCGCATGTGGGGGCTGAGCAGGGTATGCCATGCACGAGACATAACCTCGTAATTCTTGTGCAGGAGTTAATTTTTAAACAGACAAACTAACAGACAGAAAGGCAGACAAATAGGCAGATAGACAGACAGTCAGACAGACAAAGAGGCAGATAGACAGATAGATGGATGAATGAATGGACGGACGGACAGATAGATAGATAGATTATACATAGATAGACAGACAGACAGACAGACAGACAAATAGATAGATAGATAGATAGATAGATAGATAGATAGATAGATAGATAGATAGATAGATAGATAGATAGATAGATAGATTAGATAAGATAGACAGACATACATACAGATAGACAGACAGACAGACAGACAGACAGACAGACTAGGTAGGTAGGTGGGTGGGTGAGTGGATGGATGGATACGTAGGAAGGTAGGTAGGTAGGTAGGCAGGCAGGTAGTTAGATAGATAGATAGATAGATAGATAGATAGATAGATAGATAGGTAGGTAGGTAGGTAGGTAGGTAGGTAGGTAGGTAGGTAGGTAGGTAGATAGATAGATAGATAGATAGATAGATAGATAGATAGATAGATAGATAGATAGATAGATAGATAGATAGATAGATAGATAGATAGATAGATAGATAGATAGATAGGTAGGAGAAGAACAGACTGATTTCAGGAACCACATGTTAAATTCTGGAAAAATAAAGACACAGACATCCACTACAAAGAATTGTGGAAGAACGTTGTCTATTTGATGCATAAGAAAGAAAAATCTCTCATGCAACAACACCTCATCACCTACGTGTGTTTAAGTTTGAAATATATTCAAGCATAAACATTTAAAGGGAGCGGCTTTACAGTTCCACCAGCCATTCTTCACCAAAAAAAAAGCATAGCCAATAGAGAATATTAATCACGTGAGTCTCATAAAGTCAATATTGACAGAAACCGTCTAGAAAAGACGCCAAAGTTTGAATTGCCTTCTCTAATAACCCAGCAGAATAATAAGATTGTATGTTTTCAAGTAACCGTACGATAAAACGGTTTAGAAAATAAATTGCATGGAGGCCATATCAAGACCAATGTCATAACCTTACGGTGTAACACGACATTTGATCTGCAAGATAGATTTGCTCATACGTGCGCCTAATGAATATATTATAAGGATATGACTAAGCGCACTTGTGAAAGTAGTTCCTCTGTGCTAAGTGAAATTTTTGGGAATTGGCTGATGCATATTAATAAAAGTGAAAGAGAGTGGAAAAAGGGCGAGAGGATGAGAGGTTTGGGTGGACTTTTGAACTGTGAATTGCTAGATATACCACTGGAACAGTTGTTTAAAGCAGTGGCAGACTGAGTGTTGGGCTCTTTGGGAGATGCCCAAGGGTCCAAAGCAGTCGAGGTATTCACTCTCCTCTAAACTCTTACACTAGTCCAGGGCTTCTTAACATGTTTGTGCCATGGACCCATTTGAGTGTCCGGTGAAGGCTATAAACCTCTTCTTAGAAAACATATACATAAACGCTCAGTTAAAAAAAAAAAAAAAACCTTCTCCAGCCTGATCTATGTGGAATCGATAATCAGGGACAATGCTCAATTTCTTCGGAGCCCCGATCACTGAGTCCGCCCATGATGTAGATATTGTGACATAATTTGTGCGCTGTCTTTTCCTCTCCGGCAGTTTTGAACAACATTTGTTGTGCGTACTGAATTAGGTGCATTATTCAATTGTTAGCACCTTCGTTTTCCCTACTGTCATTATTCACGTTTCACGCCTCGATGCATGACAGGGCCAGACAAGCGTATGACCTATCGCTTAGAGATTGAGTCCCTAAAACGTGACAATACCGCATTGATTCCAGGTAAATGCGAGCATGAAGTATTTGCTTAAGATTGCACAATTACTTCCGACTCGACAGCAGGGTTAGGTGATTATAGATAAACGCAATCTTGGAAGGCATTTGGAAGAGCGAGCAGGAATTGTGCTACGAGCAGACTTTGATAACATTTGTCGGATGTAGCAACTCCATATACGGAAGATGACTGTTTGAAATTTTCAAACGCATGAGTCATACAGAATACTGCATTAAGAAAAGTTTTCATAACATGTACTTTGAATGTCTTGGCTGACATTTGAGGCGCCAATAAAGAACCGCGCTGATTGGGAGTTTTGTCGAAAACGCCAGGTGGAAGCGTGGGCCGGGAACTTACGATATAACGTAGAAGAAGTTTGACATACGGCACTGCATTCCAGAAAACGTCAACGTAGACAACTCGGACCTTGCAACAGAAAAGAATAGAGTTGGATTCTGAATTTATAGAACCGGACGAAAAGTATTAAGAGCATCTCTGTACATCAGTAGAAAACTCGCCAACATTAATACGGAACCCAGAATTCTACAGGCCTACTCATGAAGTCACAGAGGGATTCTGAAATAGAAATAATACCCAGAAGTATGTTTGAGGCATCTGTGTTAAGTTGCCAAGACTATTCTACTGAGCAAGAAGTCTAAGATTTCTCAATTATTGAGGTGCGTATTACATATTTTTCATGCTGTGAATTTGACATGTTCATACTTGCTAGTAGGGTTAAAGATTCATACTAGGATGGCAACCTCAGCATGTGAAAAGGATACATTCATGAACCACCACAGCAAGCGCGGGTGATTGCTTCATGCTAATTCAAACGGAAGAACCAAAAGCAGATGTAAACCCAGACTCCGAATGGAGCAGGGAGTGAGTGATGATTATATCAACGTGTGAATAGTTGTATATCATAATTTAGTGAATGTATGTAAATTTTATATGTACCTCCAGGCACCAGCCACTGTCGCTGTCCAGTCACAAATTTTTCCTTAAATTAACTGACATACTGGTGATTTTTCATCACATGCCCTGCGATATGATATACGCTCAGGGAGAGTAAAAAATCTGAGAAAACTAACAGCTGACGGACAGCGGGAAAAGGCGCATGATTAATATCAGGCAAACAGATATTTAGCAGCGTAATTTGTTCTTTTATTCCTCTAATGTTTGTGGTACCAGTACGAATCTATGGAAAAGCAGCATCGGCACTTCAACATTTTGGCAAGTCACAATTTTAACAGGCCAACAAAACAACCGAACTTTATTTTTCTAAATTCATCGAGCTGAAATACTTTTCGGTGAAGAAAACTAATTAATTTTCATAATCACCAGTCATATTTATTTACATTTATTTCAAAGTAATTGATCATTAAATTTGTATATGTTGATTTTGACAAATTCATAGTTGAATTAATCATTACAGAGAGAGAAACATATGCTTAATCCAGAACCTCTAGTATATATTCATATATATATATATATATATATATATATATATATATATATATATATATATATATATATATATATATATATATATATATATATATACATATCGAACTTCTTCTTCTTTGATCCTTAGCCGCCGACCGTCAAAGCAGTCAGTGGCCATCACGCCTAGTGGCGTCTTGTAGGGCAACAACAAATTGATTCCACTTTGCTCGGTCGGTGGCCATCCTTCGTACAGTGCCCCAACTCTGGTTCATTCTTTCCATCTCAGCCTCCACAGTCCTCCGCCAGGTTGTTTTTCGTCGGCCTCTCTTTCGTTTTCCTTCAGGGGTCCAAAGCATAGCTGTTCTTGTGATGGCATCGGGGTCTCTTCTGAGGACATGACCAACCCAGCTCCAGCGTCTGCCAGCTATGATGGTGTGCATGTCCTCTTGCTTGCTACGAGTAAGCAGATCTTGGTTAGTGATGGTATTCGGCCAAAAGATTCGGTGAATTTGTCTTAGGCATGTTGTGTGAAAAGAGGACAATTTTGACATTTCCTTCTCAGTAACTCTCCAGCATTCCACACCATAGAGAAGCACAGAAAGCACACAGCTCTGATATAATCTTAATTTTGTGCTTGTGCTGTATTGGGAGGACTTCCAGATAATGTTTAGGCTAAAGAAGGCTGTTCTTGCCTTATTCATTCTGATGTTGATGTCTTTGCCTGCCCCGCCATCTGGTGTTACTATGCTTCCTAGGTATGTGAAGGTATCTGTCTGTACCAATTGCTGATTCCTTACTGATATGGGCTCAGGGTTGCTCACATTGAGCGTCATGACCTCAGACTTCTTTAAATTGATGTTCAAGCCCACCTGCTGGCTAAACTTATTGAGTCTATCCGTTTTATATATCGAACTAATAAGAGGAATTTCGCTGAATTAAATCAGACGGGGGCTTGAACGAGCTAAATCTTACAATACACATGTTTACAAATAGCGGCGGGTCTGATAAAAAGTTAACGTTCTAAGACTCATTCAGCATTGTTCTTGACTTCTGAAATATCTTGTGAACACTACCTCGAGGTAGAAGCATCATTATTTTTCTACCTACAACTCTGCCAAGAGTAATCTTGTGCGAAGTTACACACCTTTGAACACCCACATTAGATAATCTAGGTTTTAGCCACTGCTGGACCACTACTACAGAGCAAGGGGAGGCAACCCATGATAGATATTTAGGTTTCGACGCTGAAAGACAAATAATATACAAAGATAAGAGAAGAACATGTGCATCTCTTGCGATTTGAACCTGAATTTATGAAGTCTATACCGCCTCGCCACTGAAAAGACAGCCCCAAAAGTGAATAGGTCGAATTTAGTTACGTTCCATATAGATAAGGTAGTACTGCCGTGAAAGTGACGCAGATAAGTTAAATTAAATATTGTATGTATAGGAGTACTATAAAGTGATATGGCACAGTACCATCACTGTCAAAGAGAGTTTATGATCAATACATTTTCTATATTGTCTTCTTTTTTTCTACCCGTGTCCTCTCTTTTATTATCACTCTTTACCCTTTTCCTGTATTTTTCGCATTCGTTCGTTTGCGAAAAATATTTTCTTTCCCATTCTCACTTTACCGTTTTTCTTTCTCATACTGATACGCATTCTATTACGTAGATGTCAGTTAGACGAGAAACTGTGAATATTCATCTGGTCAGACACAGAAAGCAGACAGGTGTCTATACTTCTCTTATGACACAGTGCTCTTGGGCTAGATTCTCGACATAAACGTGTGAGAATTCACTCTGTCAGACATGATGAGGAGACATATTGTCTGGTATTTCCATCTGACAAGTAGTTTTATGGCTAAGTTGCTCGGTGAAGTGTGGAAACTGCCACCTAATGAGACTTACATTAAAATATAGTCTGTATTATTTTCTAGTGACGTGTTTCAGTGAAAAGCAGAATAAATTATATTTCTAGCTTAAAATCACGCAGCTATAAATGAATTTGATTTTTCTGCTAAATAATCAGACGGGAATATATTTTAAAATTAACTTATAACTGAAAGTGCGGGATACATGTATTCGGGGGCTAGTTGCCGGGAACTGAACTAAAAATCCTGAGCAAGGACGACAAATGTGGTCTCGTCCGAAGGATTTTTGAACTTAGAATAGGAAGACGAGTACGACAAATGTGGTCTCGTCCGAAGGATTTTTGAACTTAGAATAGGAAGACGAGTACGACAAATGTGGACTCGTCTAACGGGATTTTTAATTTAGAATAGGAAGACGAGACGGCAAATATCAGCTCGTCTGTAATTTTCTTTATTCTGATATAGAGTAAGAGTGTGATGTCTTGTGAGTTGTTATATCTTTAAAAAATAATTTATCCCGTAGACTATCGATCTGTTTATGGGCGTGCTGACCACACAACTAATAATTGGGTTTTTTCCACAGCATTATTGAGCATTATACATTTGAGTTCCAGGTTGATTTTGTCGGAATATATGTTAATTGTGGATTTTGTAATACTAAACGCTGGTAAAGTTTGTGATTGTCTAACAGTCACAGGGTTCTGAAGAAGTAGGTGTTTGAGCTAAGCTAAGGAGCGCGATCAGACTATACGTACTGAAATTGCCCCCCTTACCCTAACTGTCTTCAGGGGTGAACTTGTAATGGACTTAAAATTAAGGGAATTTTTTTTTCTCCTTAAATTTTTGCAATAATTATTTTGTTTCCACTGTAGCAACTTATTTTTTTAGTGAGTATTCTTAACTACCATTTTATTGGCGTAGTCGTCTGCATTAGGTGCTTAATTGCCGAGTAATAGCAGCGATAGTTAGACACTATTTCATAGGAGGAGGTATCCCAGGTTAAAGTATATCATCTTTTGTTTTGGTATTTTCTCGCAAGTGGTAGGAACCAGTGTATCCTTTTTCTTACTTCCTTATCGACTAAGTCTCAGTCACCTAATTGCGATGGCAGAGAAGGCGAAGCTTAGGCAGATCCTCAGGGACGAAGCGAGAGAAGATGATTTTGACAGAGAAGAAGCGAAAGCTTTTGTCAGGGACGAACTTGAAAGATATGATGCGGAGCAGAAGGAGAAAGCAGCCGAAGCTAGAGAGCAGAAGAAGATGGATGAGGAAATGGAAATTCGCAGGGCGAACGAAAGAGAGAAGGAGAGACAGCATGAGGAAAGAGAGAAGGAGAGACAACATGAGTTGGCTCTTAAAGCTCTAGAAGTCCAAAGTCGTGGTGCTGCCTCTACCTGCAGCAATGGAGAATCTTCTCCTCATTCTTCCTTAACTGATCAATCTAACACTCAATCTCTTCCCCTCAGCGCTATGTCTTTCGCTCTAGAATCTTTCCCTTGTCCGAATGAGAAGATTGACATGTATCTAGAAAAATTTGAGAAAATTGCAACTCTGTACGGTTTAGAGAGGTCGCGTTGGAATATGAAGCTTTCTCGGGCCTTGAAATGCAGTGCGTATGATGTTTACGCCAAACTGGAGAGCAGCCAACAAGACAATTACGATGTGTTGAAAAAAGCGTTACTTTAGCGCTTTGAAATGAATGCTCGCAAATTTTTGCAACTGTTTCGCAACAGCAGGAAAGAGAGCTCTGAATCTTTTCAGCAGTTCTCGTCTCGTTTGAAGGGATACTTGACGAAGTGCCTTGAGCTTTCACAGCTCCCCTCTACCCTTGAAGGTCTTGAGGAATTTGATATAACAGAACAAATAAAGAACACTTTGTCTGCAGACAACCGGAAATTTTTAGCTGAGCAGGGTGCAGAAAAGCTTGAAGACATCTTAGAAATGTCTGAGCGATATCACAACGCGCTGGCTGAACTACCGGCCACAAAACGTAAACCGACAGAAGAGCATTTTCGAAAGAATAATCTAGACCAATCTTCTCATGCTTCTAACCAGAAAAACCACAGAGAAACTGGACCTCAAAACCCCCCTCCAGAAAAATCCAAGTACTACAAAAACAAGTACCCCAACCACAGTAAACAGTCTGATCAACCCGACCGCCCTTCATGGCAGCGCAGCCAGAAAGGACAAGGTGGCAAAGGGAAAACCCCTGAGCACGGGACAAATGATCAGAGTGAGCACACCGAGCCTAAACGCATCGGATGCTTATTAACAGTCTCGCAAGACGGAATTATTGACAGTGATTCCCACCCTGTAGAGGGAGACGTACCCCCTACGCGAGGTACTGTTATATTGAACGGTTCTCAAACTTCTTGTTTATATGACACGGGGCTTTCTTATGATTGCATTGTTGCCAGACACCTGGTTAAACCCGGTCAAGAGACAGGAGAGACCGTCCAATTTTGTGGAATTTCTAGGAGTGAGGCACCTACAGCGCTTCCCATCGCACTGGTGGAGATCCACTCTGAGTTTGTCAGAGGCGTGATCAAAGCGGCTGTTATGGATGACCCCATCTACCCAGTCATACTTGGCGGTAGATACGTGTTTATTGGGAAACCGGAAGATCCGATTGTGGCAGCAGTATCTACAAGAGGTCAAACCAAGAAGGAACTGGAGCCTGCGCCTAATTTGTTACCTATGGAACGTAAAGAAGCGCAACAAAAGGACCCTACTTTAGCACCCTGCTTTAGGAAACTGCCCATGGCTAAGGAACCCAGACAGCACGGGGACATTTTTTCTAAGGATGGCGTACTTTATCGCAGAACGGGCAAGCCTGACCAAGGTTACAGCCAGCTCCTAGTACCGAAACAGTACAGAAGCCAAATTCTAGAAATGGGGCACTCTCTTCCCTTCAGCGGACATATGGGACAGAACGCCACAAACCAACGGATAACCACTCATTATTGGTGGCCAGGAGTAAATACTGATATTATCAGGTATGTAAAATCCTGTGCCCAGTGCCAACGTGTACCACCCAAGCAACGGACACCCCCAGTCTCGTTGGGTGAAATGCCAATAGTGGGAACACCATTCGAACGGGTTGTGATCCACATTTTAGGACCCCTAGAAAGGACTAAAAGAAGGAACAGGTTCACCCTGACCTTAGTCGACACATGCACTTTATGGGCAGAAGCTATCCCGCTAACATGCGTAGATGCCAAGCAATTCGCAGAAGCCCTCGTGCAGATTTTCACTCGGTTGGGATTCCCTCAGCAAGTGTTGACGGATAACGGATCTCCATACCGAAACCTGTTGATGGATGAGATCGTTAAGATCTTGAGGGACCAGCACATCTACACTAAGCCTTACACTCTGGCCAGAAGTGGGCTAGTAGAACGTGTTAACGGAAACCTCAACATGATGTTAAGTAAACTGGCACAAGTGAAATCTGAAGATTGGGATTGTTGCATTCCGGCAGCTTTATTTGGCTACAGAGAATCTCCTCATACTTCCACAGGATTTCCGCCAGCTACGCTTTTATTCGGCAGACCCATTAAGGGCCCGCTTGAAGCCTTACTTTGGTCGCTGACAGACCAGAAGGCTAATGAGACAGTTGTCTCAGCAAGTAAATATGTGTCGGATTTAAAGGAAAGGTTGAAACTAGGATGGGACCTAGCAACGACCAACTTTAAGCGAGCACGCACAAAGCACGCTAACCGATACAGGAAAGTCGCGAAAGAAAGAGAATTGGAAGCAGGAGAGAAAGTTTTGGTGCTACTCCCTACCGGAAACAACCAACTGAGGATCGGATGGCAGGGCCGTTTACCGTCCTGAAAAAAGATTTCTAAGGCTAACTACCAGATGTCTATTAAAGGAAAGGAAAAGGTTTTCCATTTAAATCTGTTAAAGAAATTCTTGGAAAGACCAGTGCCAACCTCCGAAAATCTCCTGACGATCGCCAAAACTGACAAAGATGACGATAGTGGCAGGGAAATTCCACTGCAAGCACACGTAATCTTTAAAAAATGTCAAAAGCGGCGACGCTCTTTCAAGCGCGCATGGGAGACATTCCAGAGAAAGGAAACTTTGGGAGCAGACTTGAGTAGGAATTGGAGAGAGATGGAGAGGGGAGATGAGAGGAAAGAGGACAGACACCCTGAAGCTACGGATATAGGAAATTTATTTCCATATTATAGACATGGAGTGCTTCCATATCTTAAAGGTGGGACGTTCTGTCACAGAGAGTTTATGATCCATACATTTTCTATATTCTCTTCTTTTTTTTCTACCCGTGTCCTCTATTTTATTATCACTCTTTACCCTTTTCCTGTATTTTTCGCATTCGTTCGTTTGCGAAAAATATTTTCTTTCCCATTCTCACTTTACCGTTTTTCTTTCTCAAACTGATACGCATTCTATTACGTAGATGTCAGTCAGACGAGAAACTGTGAATATTCATCTGGTCAGACACAGAAAGCAGACATGTGTCTATACTTCTCTCATGACACAGCGCTCTTGGGCTAGATTCTCGACATAAACGTGTGAGAATTCACTCTGTCAGACATGATGAGGAGACGTATTGTCTGGTATTTCCATCTGACAAGTAGTTTTACGGCTAAGTTGCTCGGTGAAGTGTGGAAACTGCCACCTAATGAGACTTACATTAAAATATAGTCTGTATTATTTTCTAGTGACGTGTTTCAGTGGAAAGCAGAATAAATTATATTTCTAGCTTAAAATCACGCAGCTATAAATGAATTTGATTTTACTGCTAAATAATCAGACGGGAATATATTTTAAAATTAACTTATAACTGAAATGCTACATCAGTGAGTATTGACGGGATACGTATGTATTCCTAATTCATGGTGATTGATTTTATGTATATAACTTATTTCACGGGAAGTTTTAAATGATAAGTCAAGCTGTACGCTTGCAGTTTAAAATGTAAGTTATAACAAGTACATAGTATGTATAGTATTTTATATGTGGTTTTTCTACCCTATGCAGTGAAAACTGGGGTTAACCCAAACTTTGCCAGCGTTAAGTACAGAGTAAATATCTGTGTAGAACAAAAACATTCTTTCCTTAAAGACTTGGTCTATAACCTTTACAAGAACTTTAACGATTTTAAAGAAGTAACGGGCCCATCGAGCTTGATTTGATTCTTCCAGAGAATAAAACCTCAAGTACCTTTCAGCCCATGCAGCAAGTAACATATTAACGTCAGTAACACTCCGACACTGTTGACTAGTGGTGTGGTGACCAAATAAAGTCCTAACCTGAAAGAAGACACCGATCTGACATTCCTCATTTCTTGAAACCTAAGCTATTGACACTGTGCTCGTTGTTAATGTTCGTGCCTGGACAATTTTAATGTGACCTAAACAGACATCCGAAAAATAAGAACACCCAAGGAATCGTTCCCTGAAACAGAGAATTCAACCCGTCTTTTTGGAACTGGGGATTTCTTGGTCAAAGACTGCCATTGACGAGTCTGTATGGGAATGTCCTAAAAATTATGTTTTGAGATGCTGTTAACAAAGCTGTAAGTATGCAAGAGAGCACGTGGCCACGGCTGAGTAAATAGAGTGAATGCAGGTCTGAGTGTTTCTTTATTGTTGTAATTTGGCACCAAATTTTGCTGTCTTAACTTTCTTTATGCAAGTATTGCTAACCATATTTTCCCTTAGAATAGATCAGAGATATCAAGTCTGTCCATACCTTAAAAGGAGGAAATATTAGACCAAATCATATGTATCCGTGACTCTTTGGGGCTAGCATCTTTCTCCTAACGGGACTGTGGGCTAAACATCGAGGGAAGATCATACCAGTGGGTCTATATCTTTTTTTTTGTAGCAATTCATTGACTTGATGCTTATATATATATATATATATATATTTATATATATATATATATATATATATATATATATATATATATATATATATATATATATATATATACATATATATATATATATATGTATATATGTATATATGTATATATATATATATATATATATATATATATATATATATATATATATATATATATATATATATATATATATATATATATATATATATATATATATATATATATATATATATATTATATATATATATATTTTGATGTAAATTTTAGATGTTGTGGTGGTGGAATTTTATATTGATAATTAAACTGCCCTTAAACTTAATCAGCGTGTTGGTTCTAGAATATCTATATAATCATCTGTTATAGTTTTCCCACGTCTGTACGTCTAACTGTCGTCTTGAATGTGCGTGCATGTGAGTGGATAGAACTATATATGTAATATATATATATATATATATATATATATATATATATATATATATATATATATATATATATATATATATATATATATGTGTGTGTGTGTGTGTGTGTGTGTGTTTAGACTGTCTGACTCCTTTAAATCTGTCGTAGAAAATATGTGAAAGAGAGAAGATTTCTCGATTTCAGAGACAGCCTCTATCACAGTCTACCATCTCACTCGTGGAAATCTATTGCTATTACTATCTCTCACTGTGACTATCACTTATTCAAATCTAATCAGAAGGGACCAACCCAAGTCTTAATTCTCCTATCAAAAATCTACGACAATCACCATTATCATTAGTTGCCATCTCCACAAAGAAGGTCGGTTGCAATGGATCTCCACCGTCTTCTTCCTCTTGTCTTCATATTAAACTCTGATAGACTCTTTCCTGTCTCTTGATGTTATCTTTCCACTTGTAGCACCGTCTTCCTCTTGTCTTCATATTAAACTCTGATAGACTCTTTCCTGCCTCTTGATATTATCTTTCCACTTGTAACACCGTCTTCCTCTTGTCTTCATATTAAACTCTGATAGACTCTTTCCTGTCTATCTCTTCATGTTATTTTTCCACTTGTAGCGCCGTCTTCCTCTTGTCTTCATATTGCACTCTGATAGACTCTTTCCTGTCTATCTCTTCATGTTACTTTTCCACTTGTAACACCGTCTTCCTCTTGTCTTCATATTAAACTCTGATAGACTCTTTCCTGTCTATCTCTTCATTTTATTTTTCCACTTGTAGCGCCGTCTTCCTCTTGTCTTCATATTGCACTCTGGTAGACTCTTTCCTGTCTATCTCTTGATGTTATTTTCCCACTTATAGCGCTGTCTTCCTCTTGCATATTTGCTTTAACTTTTCCTTCCATGATCTTTAGCAAGTTGTAATGTCTTGTTAAAGTTAGTACCACGGTCTTTTAAAGATTTTCGTTGCTGTGGCTGTGGACGGGATAGTTTCCAGTAGACCCGTGTAACTGTTGCATTGTCCCTTTCTAAAACTGATATTCGTACTGTGCTTATTCACTACGATCTCATTGTGAAATGATTAGAAGTGAATAAATGTTTCTCTATTGTATTACATTTACAACATTACACGTAGTCAGTGACATGCGTAGTTCCCGCGGTCTGTGACGAAAACAAAGAATAGGGTTGAAGGTTCTGCATAGGACTATTATCACCTCAAGCATGTCGTAAGAGGCAACTGTGGTGATGTTTTTTTATTTGTGTTTGAATTATATTAGCCAACTGGGTCAAGGGTACCAAACTGGCAACGCCACACAGCAAATGCATAAAATGATTGAAGTTCACTGCTTCAGACAATTATTTCCAATTATTGACATCTTTTACAATACGTATGTCCACATAACATGATCCCACAATATGAATGAGTTCACAAGATAAGACACCTCCAGCATATACTGTATTACATAGGCCTCCTCTCATGGGCCATCAAAGTTCATGCAGTAACGGTCACCTATCGTGCCGTCTGTACAGTCTAAGTCCGAGAATTAATTCTGAAGTACACAATCGTCAGTTTTTATTCTATAAACATTAGGATACTTTCCTGTAGGTACATGTACGTCTTTGGCAAACATATAATCAAATATTTTCTATATATGCAGACACATAAGCGGACATGAAACACATCGGCCAGAGCTCACACAAAAGCAGCCATTCCGGCTGAAGACACTGCCAAAAGATAACTGTCGTTACTCTGCACGCGCGTCTACGTAATTATTGTTATTTGACGTCATTTCAATCTAACGACGCTTTTGTTGAGCACCACGATGGTTCAAAATCATGAACACATTGCGGTGCGCATAAAGAGGCGCAACACAACTAACATGAGTTTGTGAATGGGGATGGTTAACCTCATTATATAAAACATATTGCTCTACAAACTATACCGCTGCAAGAGTTAAATAATTATTTGGTGCGTCTTAGACCAGCTGCAGTGGTTCTCCCATGATATGTAGCAGGGTTTCTTAACCTGTGGTCCATGAATGTATTTTATGGGGGGTCCGTGTATATAACCTAACAATTTATTTTCACCAACGATTTCATGTGTGAATTATCATATATTTTTGCATTCAAAGAAATATATATTCCTTTTTGTTGTTATATGTCAGTATGACTACATGTATGTTTAACGATTTTTCTTAGCAATCACATGTATTATTTGTATGTAAAATTTTAAATCATGCATTTATTTACAATTTTTTTTTTCTTAAAATGTGTCCTTATCGTTCACCGGACAACCAAAGGGTTAATGGCATAAAAAGGGGGTTAAGAAGCCCTGCTCTATAGGAACGGAAAGAGAGAAATGATAATGCTGGTGTAGTGAGTAGTATTCATTCTGCTTACAAGAACAGGTGTTTCTTATTTACGAAGACGTTAAAAAAAAAAAAAAAACCCAGGCGTCAAATCTCACTCAACAACCACTTATGCCATATTTTTTTTTTCAGCTTAAACGTTTAGGACACAAATCAACAGTTATGGCACATAACAAAGCAAGTTCCAACTTGTATTACAATCAGAAAACAGAAATGATAATGAATAATCCCGACCCTCTGCTTGGAATGAAGTGACTTAAGCAAGCAAATACATAATTAATTTGTAAACAAATATCGTTTTTGACTTATTCGAGTTTTGACATTTCAAATACCGTACCATATCTCATTAAAACAATTTTGCCTTATTTGTATGAAGAGCTCGTTCAACCTAGATACAAGGATCGTTGGTTATATTAGGGCGCATGTCCAAATATAAGAGACCTTATGGTCGGCTCAGAAGCATCTGCAATCTGCTAACACATAAGTATGGTATTTACTCCTTTAACGATAAAAGTCACATAATATATTCATTGTAAAAAGAAAGAAGTATACTGAAGCCACTGCTGTAGCGAAGTGAAGTGTTAAAGACTTCACTATACTAGGTTCAGCTTTAATAGATGTGCTGACCACTTTCCGTCCTCAATGCCTTTGCCATTCTTAACTCAAGAGCAGAGCCAGGTAACCATTTGATAGATGGGCAGGCTGAAGCGTGGCGCTACCAGGTTTCGATCTCAGAACTCGGTAACTTTCCCGCGAGAGGCTAGTCCTCAAACCGCCCAGCCAATCAGACGCTCCCATTTTAATGAAATTTAAAAAAAAAGCAATTTCAACCACGCCTCATGCAGTTCCCGAGGTTTTCTGAGGAGGTAACAAAAAAGGGCATCTGCTTCCACAGATATGCCGTACATGGTTATACATGCGGCTGGCAATTTCATCTCACAAAATAAATCGCTACAGGAACAACGATTGCAAGCGCACATGAATGTTTTAGAGCAGGATTCCTGTAAGGGGGGGTGGGGGGGGGGGGGGGGGGAACGACCAGTTGTTCTCGTGGTTTCAAGCTCATTAAAAAGTGAAAAAAAGAATGAATGAATGAATAAATTATGAATTCCAATGACAACTGACAACTACACAGAAGAAAAGGTCCACACATTTTGTATTTTGTAGTTAGAGGAGGACAATGAAAACACTAGTTGTACAAAGTTGTAGGTTTATAATTTTATAGGGAAGAAAAGAACAAGCGTACAAAACAGGTAAAATATCCAAGAAAATTCAATGAGAACACAAGATATGACTGATTGTCAAGGGACGTTGCAAATTCGCAATCAATGAGTTGATACATTCATTCATAACCCTCCACTCCCAAAGGAGCATAGGCCTTCAACAAACACATGCCAAGTCCTCCTGTCACGTGCCATCATCTCAAGTTCTTTTCATGTTCTCCTTATCATTTTCACCTCTGTTTCCAGCTCTCTTCTCCATGTGCTTCTTAATCTACCTCTGCTTCTCTTGCCCTGGCGGTTCCAGAACAAGGACTGCCTTGTAATGCTATCAACAGGTTTCCTCAGTGTGTGCCCTATCCATCGCCATCGTCTTCTTCTCATCTCTTGTTCCACTGGCACTTGTCTAGTTCTTGTCATCAGTTCCACGTTGGTAACCTTGTCATACCATTTTAATCCCTCTATTCTACGCAAGCACCCATTTATGAAAGTCTGTAGCTTTTTGGTAGTTGTCTTTGTTGTTCTCCATGTCTCAGAACCATACAATAGGACTGACTTCACATTTGAGTTGAAGATTCTTATTTTCGTGTTGGATCCGATTTCTTTTGATCTCCATATATTTCCCAATGCAACGAAAGCTTTCTTGCTTTTTGTATTCTTATTTTGATATCACTGTCTTTCCCTCCAACTTTGTCTATATTGCTGCCAAGATATGTGTACGATTCTACATCATGTATTGGTGCTTCTTCAAGTTCAACCCTGTTATCATTACCTGCATTTATTCTCATTATCTTTGTCTTTTCCCTGTGTATTTTCAGACCCAATTGCTGTGACCTCTCATCGAGTATTTTTAATTTGTCCTGCATCTGATTACGGTTATGGGACAGAAGAGCTAAGTCATCAGCAAAATCCAGATCATCCAACTGCTTAGTCAGAGTCCACTGGATTCCATTTCTGTTGTTTGTTGTCGATGTTCTCGTAACCCAGTCTACTGCTAGAAAGAAAAGAATTGGAGACAAGAGGCATCCCTGTCGCACTCCTGTTCTTATCCCAAACGGTTCTGTAAGCTGTCCTTCATGAAGAACTCTGCATGTCATGTCTTCATATGTTTTCTTTATTAAATTAATGATCTTCAGGGGAACTCCATAATGCCTCATCAATTTCCAAAGTGATTCTCTGTCAAATGCCTTTTTGTAGTCCACAAATCCGATGTATAGTGGTGAATTCCATTCCAGACTTTGTTGAACTATTATTCTCAAAGTGGCTATCTGGTCTGTACAGGATATGTTTTGTCGAAAACCTGCTTGTTCATCTCTCAGTTTCTTGTCTATGGACTCTTTTAATCTTTCAAGGATAATCTTGTTTAACTCTTTAAGTCCCAATCGACTTTATATATCCTCAGGGGTTAGACGCGCTTGGCCCAATCAACTTTATAAAGCGTTTAGTATATGTGCCTCTGTTTGAGACTATTTCTAATTATAACTACACACAAACCACACAAAACGTCATTTCCGACTGCAAGTACATTCTTTTAAATACCGCATGTGTTTAAGAGTGAACGGGTTTTTGTTTTGAGATATTTATTTTAAAATGCACCGGGGTGGCCATTTTTGCTTGGGCCAAACCAACTTTTTTGCTTGGGACTGAAAGAGTTAATACTTTTCCTGGCACTGAAAGTAACATTATTCCTCTATAATGTGTGCACTCTTGTAAATTTCCCTTCTTAGGCAACTTAACCAGATATCGTTCCTTCCATTCTGTTGGTATCTCTTCCTTTTGCCAGACTTTACCAAGTAATTTATATAACATCTCTGTAGCCGTGTCGATATCTGCTTTGATGGCCTCTGCTGGAATGCCATCAGGTCCAGACGCTTTTCCATCTCTTAGAAGCTTTATGGCTTTCTTTATTTCTTCCTTCGTTGGTCTTTCACCGTTAATTTGTAGCTCTTCTTCTGCTGGCTGGATGTCCGAGGGGTTTTGTGGAGCTGGTCTATTGAGAAGGTCCTCAAAATATTATGTCCACCTCTTCATTTGCTCTTGTATATTGCTGAGCAGTTTTCCATTCTTGTCTTTTATGAAGCAACTTGTTTGCTTGTATTTCCCCGTTAGCTTCTTTGTGCTGTTATATACAGTTCTTTCATATTCTCTTTGGCTGCAGCATCTTCTGCCTCTCTTGCCAACTCCTCAATATACTTCCTCTTGTCTCTTTTGATACTTCTTCTTACTTCTTTGTTTGCTTCTGTGTACACTTCTTGAGCCTTGGCTTTGGAACTTCTGGTTTTGCTTGTGTTTAAATCTGCTTTCTTGTTTTTCCTGTCTTTTATCTTATTGATGGTTTCTGTTGTTATCCATGCTTTTTGTTGTCGTTCCCTTGTCCCCAGTATTTCTTCACATGTCTCATTCCATACCGTTTTGATTTGCTGCCAATAGTCTTCTGTATTCTCTGCATCTTCCAGCTGTTGGAGCACCTGGAATTTGTTAGATATTGTGACTGCAAATTTGTCTCGTGTTTCTTGATTTCTTAGATGTCCTACATTAAATTGTTGTCTATAATTTTGCATTGCTGCATATCTCTTGAGTTTCATTTTTACTTTGCCTATCAGAAGGTGGTGATCTGATGCCACATCTGCTCCTCTATATACCTTTACATCCTGCAATGATGATCTAAACTTCTTGTTTATGCATATATGATCAATCTGATTTTCTGTTCTATGGTCTGGTGATATCCATGTTGCCTTGTGTATTCTCTTATGTGGAAACATGCTTCCTCCTATAGCCAGTTGATTTGAAGAGTTGATACATTATTTATGAATTAATATTAGTGAGACACATACATCTAAAGTAAGAGAGGGAGGGAGGGAGACAGTTAGTGAGTGAGAAAGAGAGAATAAGAGACAGAAACAGAGGAAGTAGAATAATTATGGAAAGAAAGTAACTGCGCAGTAGGTTTTAACTTGATAATTTGTCAGATAGATTCAGATACCAGGCACGTTGATAACATCAGATAGAAGACGCATCTCGAGGAAAAAGCAGAATAGCCCAGGCAAAAGTAGCACTCTGAAATGAAATGTATTTTATAAAACAACTCTTTGTCACTTGAAGTATAAAAGAGATTTCTTCAGTTCTATATAGAACCAATCCTGACATAGGGAAGTGAATCTTTGACTATTAGTAAACAAGTAGGAAAATCAATAGAGGCCACAGAGATGTGGATTTACAGAACGATTTCCTGAAAGAAGGCAATGAGCAAAAAGAAACTCATTACTAACATTATTAGGAAACAATTCATTTTCTTCGGGCACGTTACGAGAAAAAAGGAAACTAGAATATATCGTGACAGCAAGAAAGAATTTAGAAGAAATAGATAGAGAACGACAAAGATAGAAGTGACGTAACATCTTGCTATTGTAACATGGAAAAAAGTCAACAACAGGCTTCCTGCATAGGGATCAGCTACAGAAGTGGTTCTATGCTCTGTAAGGAGCGCAGAAGAACATGAAAACGATGATGGTGTTCTTAACATTCTTCTGTGGCCTCCAGAGATTTTCTTTTGTTTACTGGTGAAACACCAGTCAGCTGTTAACTAGCTTATCTCACGATATTCTATTTTCTCTTCCTTTCTGTCTACTTTTAATCAACTCCGCTTGATTTCCCATGTATTTCCGTCTACTGTTAATCAACTTAACTCACGTGTCTCATATTTTAATTCTGTATGATCTCAGTTAAATCAAACTGCATGACCTGTCTCATATACATACATGTTCTCTGTGATTCTTGGCAGGTTGTTAATCCCAAACTGGATTTTTAAAAATTTAACAAGGAAGCCATTAAAATGCTGAACTGCGATTTAAATACGTTATAAAACTGATATTATAATAGCTGCCACGAGATGGGATACGTTTCATCGCTTTAAAACGGTGATAACGAAGCACATTTCTTCTTTTTTTTTTCAAAGGTCATGTCAGCCGGATTAGGCAGAACTTCCTGTCCCCAAAGTTATTTATCAAATTTTGTTTTTAACTTTATTCCATGCCACAATGTCAAACTGCTTAGTATCTTCTTTCCGTGTTACCCTCTGTCTCATTCATATCAATCTTTACTGTTGTCACCATATATTCCAGCTTCCTCGTATCATAGTATGTGCTATGAAAGTGGATTGCTTCATTTGAATACGAGTAGGAAGCTTTCTTTGAGTGGTGGCTTCTTTCGGGACATACTTTTTACTTTTTTTAATTGTCTATTCTTAGCAATCTTCAGTAAAACCACTTTTCTGTTAGAGACCAACACCGCAATTGATGAATCAAAAAGTCTACGGTTTCTGGACTTCGGCATCAGACGGAAGACTGCCTGAGATGGACGCATTCCGCGTGTTTAAAAACATCACGCATCAGGAACAATTAGCATTTACACCAATCGACGTTTGAGGAAGACTGAGCACCTGTGGGTTTGCCCGGAATGCAATGATATCGATACTGATCAACAATAACAACTTTTGCTGTGACCTTAATGCAGACCACATTAGAACGCTGAACTGAAGGCAAACGTGCAAGAGAAAGACAACGCCTTAAGTGGGAAGATAACATCAAGAGATGGATAGGAAAGACTATTAAAGTGCACCATCAAGACAAGAGACAGATAATAGCCCCGTCAGTCATAACTGACTATGGGAATGTTCCTCTGAGGTGACAGCCCTCAGCTTCTTATTTTCCTGGTGACGTTTTCTCCTCTCTTCTGCTTGTTGTGTGAGCCTCTTTTCGCCCAATCTGAGGTGGCGCAAGTGCCGACCTGCGATGTGAAGATGGCAGCTGATGATGATGTGGCCTCCAGCAATTTTCTTGCTTGTTCACTAATTGTTCATTACTCACGGTCGTGTGTCTGGATTAACTCTATATATCAACAATGAACTCTCTTACTTCCACTAACATAGATTTGTTTCATAAAACAGAAGCACAACTAAAATCTAAAAACATGCCTTGTGTGCAAGATGTTAAATTGGCAGATGATTAAAAACCGAGTATGGAATAGATCAAGGTTTCTTAATTTGTTTATTGCTATGGACTCCTTTGATTGTCCAATGAAGACTATAGACCCCTTTGATTGTCCGATTAAGATTATAGACCCCTTGGATTGTCTGAAGAAGACTATGGACTCCTTTGATTGTCCGATGAAGACTATGGACCCCTTTGATTGTCCGATGAATGCTATGGACCCATTGGATTGTCCAATGGAGACTATGGCTTTTCGGGCTTCCGTAACAAGCAATTTAATCCAACTAAAATCCATATATTTCTAAAGAGAAGTGACATTTCCAGTAGTGAGAACTCGCAACATCAAATGAGATTTCTCTCTGACATATCTTAAGAAGGTAGCTGGAAAGAATGCAGAATAATTACAGCATTTAAGCAAATGTTAGTGGTATGAGAGCTCTTTGTTCTGTAGGTATTACTCACAAGATCTATGTATGAGTGGAATGACAGCTCTTTGTTCGACAAATATTAATCACAAGATCTATGGGTGATAGCTTTATGTTCTATAAATACTGCTAACAAGACATGTCTATAAATGGCATGAGAGTTCTTTGTTCTATAGATATTACTCACAAGATCTATGTAGTCCAGCAAGTTTTCCTGTGTGGATATCTGACATGTCGCTGTCGAGGCTTGACCTTTCAGATCCTCTTCTGGAAGTGGGTACTGTGGCTTGGGGTTTGTAGGTTGTTCGAGATCTTGGTTCCCTCTGTATATAAGGAAAGTGAAGCAACGTTCAAATATTATAAATTAACATGTGATGCACTAAAGAAGATTACGTTTTTACTGCTAAGACAATTAGACATAATCCACCTAGATTCCAGAGCCATATCGTAGCTTTGTTATTTGTATCGATTCAAAATCCTCATATCATGATGTCATTAATGAAGTAATTTGTCATTACGTTTATATGTTAATTGGTGTGCCTTATATGTCGCGCTTTTTTTGGCCTGCATAGTGATATGAGTATTTTAAGCTTTGTATGGGTTCTTTTATGTAGATGGCCATTGAGGTGTTATTGGAGAATAAAGATAACGATTAGTATCCCTTACAAAGCAATTCGACAAACGATGCTAAAGAGGAGGTCACAACGTTTTTTGAGGATTGGTGTTAAAAACATATGATCCACAGGGAACTAGGTTGCTTGCTTGTGTTGCTGTGCATATATGAACAAGAGTAAGCCTGAAATTAAGTCTGATGTAGTTTCCACACGGAAACTTTGTTTGTGAAGTGAGCAATTATTAAATTATTTGTTGTTGTTTAGTTTCGTCCGTTGTAAAATGCAAAGCTACTGAATAGTCGTTATAGGCCAGAGGTCAAATGACAAAAAGTTTGTGTAAGCCAGATGATGGTCATGTGCACTAGTTTAGACACTAGTCACACGTGGCAGAGTGATAGGATATAGGACTGTGCCTGTCTGTGACGGAAATCAACAGATGAGAGAAAGAGTAGGGAGATACCTAATATTTACGCAGTGAATAGGTCTATGTGTGTCCTTGATAGTTTGCCGAAGTCAAATAACCGCGTTAAAATTTTCCATGGCCTAAACGCTGTGGTTCGATGTTATATCATGAGTTGTTGAAGTGACAGAAGGTCAGTGTGTTGAGGTTTGAATAGAGTTTTCTGTGTCTCCAAATATGCGTGATTTTTGCCGCATCAAGTCAATAGTATTACTATTGTCGAAGGGTTGCAGGTACTGTCATTGCATTATCAGTAGGAAGGTTGTTGGGGTACTGAGATTATTATTCATACCTGAGTTGTGCTGCACATACCTTGCGTGTGTACATAATCTCGTTAAATTAGTTATGGTTATAATTCAGCGAAGACTGTAAACATGCCAGTCTTAGAGTTGAATTATTTGTTGCTGCAATTTTACGTCGTGTCCTGCTGTCGTAGTCAGTTGTTCCCCAGATGTTACCTGTCTCATCAGGCAGGACTGTCATTGTCTTATTCGTCTTCTCCCTTTTCGCTTCTTATGGAGCACGGGTCAACTACTGCAGCCGGTGCCATTGCAGGAAGCCTGTGTCAAAGTATCCATGGGTTCTTGCAGCGATGTGTTCTGTAGCAATTTATTTTACACGATGGGATGGCCAATGTTAGGCACAGCATCATATTAGTCTCCTGCCTGATGTGGTGGTATACCTATTCTTTCTCTGTCTCACCAGGGAACCCCAGGAGCTGTGTGTCATTGTACGTGAGACAAGAAAAACATGACAGAAAGTTTATGCAAGTGGACTTGCTTTAGCTATTAAAACTGTGCTGCAAAAAAAAACACCATACAAAGAAGAATGGGTCAAAAAGAACATGAAACAGGGGAAGACCTATGAGCGCGATAAAAGTTAAAAGGAGACGTATATCACTTTGACAGTGAAGACATCTAAATAAATGGATAGTGCAGTCAAGTGCAAGTAGGTTTGGAGAGATTAATGTGAAATGTTTTCCTCCACGTGGGATTGTCGTGGTTGAGTAAAGTGTAGAGTATTTGTCGAGTTGGACATTAGTAGTGAAATCGACAAGGGATAGTGGACTGACAGAGTTATAGATTACACACACAGAAAGGTGTAAATAGGAGATGGACTTGAGACAACCTGGAAGAAGATTTATCAAAGTGATCTCTCTCTCCAAGCCTCAACTCACTGTTACTGTCTAAGCACCTCCTGCTCTCACTCTTTTCTCTTATCAAACATAGAGATTCTAGTAAAGAGCTAAACCAAGTTAATTATGGATGAAAAGGGTCGGGAACAGCGCATTAATAAATGTGTAAACTTTATTAAATGAAGAGAAGCATGGAATTAAGGCATATCATCATACACAGCATAAATTACATCAATAATCAAATATTCATCAATAACTCTCAATAATGCAAATACACATCCACAAACACTGTCACGTAGGTCTTTTATATCATTAAATTGCCTACATCTTCTTCCTATTCTCTCACCCGCCTCCTTTATTTTATTATCTTTCCTTACTTGTTTTTCCTGTATTTTTCGCATCACTCGTTTGCGAAAAATATATTTCCTTACAACTCTTTAACTTTACCTGTTTTGTTTCTCAAAACTGAGTATCGCACTGGATGGTATTACGTGGAGGTCAGGCAGACGAGAAGCGTTATAATGCATTCCGTCAGACCGGGAGAGCCGACAGCTGTCTGCTGTTCCCCCGGGGACAGTGTTTTCTTCGGCCGAGTTCTGGGCCGTAGTGTGAAAATTCACTCCGCCTGACCGGGCTGACAGACAGAGGGTCTGGTTTTTCGCATATGACACTCACGCTCCACGGGCCATGGTCAGCTTGTAGTGTGAAAACTGCCCTGCCTTTCAGACAAGTTGTCTACCTTTGCAATTGACACGCACGTTTCTCGGTCAGTTTGTTAAACGAAGGGTGAGAGTACTCTTGGCACGGCAGACGGTTGTCTGAGATTGGCAACTGACACGCGTACATCTTGGTCAGTAGGTGGCAGTTACGACATGTTAGGAATTAAACGTAGCTGTTATGAGAAGGGGGAGAGATCGGCGCGGGGGAGATAGTTCATCCTTTGTCTGGTTTAAAATATTAACCCACGTTTGAAACTATTTCATTTCACTCAGTAACTTTGCAGTTAGACTAGAACAACCTTCGTTCGATTTCTAAATAATCTCTGTAAATAGAGATGGCCTTAGTTTGGTCGAAGTGGTTTAACGTTCTTAGTAATTCTGTGGTTGAGGTATATTAATATTATATATAATAGATATCTAGTTTTTGTGAAGTGATTTAGTGTTTAAATCGCCGATTCCATTTTAAACTAGTTCTGTGTGCAGAGTGAATATTTTGATAGTTTGTTATTTCTTAAATCGTCGAGTTGCAGTGGAAATACATAATAAATTATATCTTAGCTTACTAAACAATAATGTAGCTATAATGAAGTTAATTTAACTGCTAAATACTCAGTCGAAAATATTTTATATCAAACTTATAAATGCTAGATGCGACATCAGTGAATAGTGACGGAATACGCAGATATTCCTGAATTCATGATGATTGATTTTATAACTTACTTTACGGGAAATTTAAATAATAAGTCAAGCTGTAGGCTTGCTGTTTTAAATGTAAGTTATATTGAGTACATATATGTAAATTATTTGATATGTGTTCTTTCTTTTATATAGTGAAACGGTGGTACCCAACTTGCCAGCGTTTAGTAACCTGAGAGACATATTTGTGAGAAGCATAGACATTTCCTATCTTTAACCACGTGGGTTTCTTTGTTTCAAGTAACACGGGTCTGTCAGTGCATAAGCCATCAGAGAGAGACAGTAATAGCAACCCCACTAACGGTTTCTAAAGACTAGAAATATATATATTGGGCTTTTGAGCCAGGTCATATTGCTCCACAAATTTAAATGTACATGCTGCCTGGCGGCGAGAATATTACAAGATTAACATTCCGCAAGAGATTGTGACTAGTATTGTGGTGACAAAATATAGTACCTTCCTGGAAGTAGACACCGATCTGACATTCCTTAATTCTAGAATCCAAAGCAAATGACATTGTGCTCTGCTAACTTTCGTGCCTGGACAAAATTTTATGTGACTTAATCAGACATTCGAAAAATTAGAACCCCCAAGGAATCGTTCCCTGAGAGTTTAGTACGTCTTTTGGAACTGGGGATTTCTTGGTCAAGGACTGCATTTTCGGGTCTGTGTGAAGGTCCTAGAACTAGTAAGTTCCCAGAGGCAGCGAGCAAAGTTGTGAGTATACATGTGTAAGAAAGGCCATGGCTGGATGAATGAGAGTACACAGGTCTGAGTGTTATTTTACCGGTGTATTATCGTCACACATTTGCTGTCTTAAATTTTTTTTTACCTGCAGAATTTGTTACAATAATGCTAGAGTTTCTGTTTTTCTTAGGTTAAATCAGATTTATCCAACTCTGTTCATATATTGACGAGAAAGAAAGAAATCTCTTAGACTAAACCCTACGTATCTATAACTCTTTGGGCCATCATCTGTTCTCTTAACGGGGCTGTGGGCTAAACCTAGAGTAAGATCTAACGGGCTATCATCATTGTAGCATTTTCTTGAATTTTGTGACTATTTGTATATGTTTTTTTCCTCGATGAAATTTTTGGTGTTGTGAGAGATTTTTTTTTTAATGATAATAATAAAAATCTCTCTTGGACAAAATCAGTGCGTTGGTCAGCTCGATCCCAATTATATATATAATCATTGTTATAGATTTTCCACGTCTGTGTGTTTAACTGTCGTCACGTGTATGTGCGTGCCCGTGAGTAGATAGAATTATATGTAATATATATGTGGTTTAGACTGTCGGACTCTGTAAAAGCC
The DNA here is from genome assembly GCA_024509875.1 of Oreohelix idahoensis. Taxonomy (NCBI): domain Eukaryota; kingdom Metazoa; phylum Mollusca; class Gastropoda; order Stylommatophora; family Oreohelicidae; genus Oreohelix; species Oreohelix idahoensis. Next base: position 638,060 of record JAMPIV010022292.1, read on the forward strand.
GTCGTAGAGGATAGGTGAGAGGGAGAAGAATTCTTTCCGCTTTCAGCGACAGCCTCTATACCACAGTCTATCATCTCACCACTCGTGGAATCTATTTCATTTTTTTTCAAATTCACACTGGGACTCTCACTCATTTCAAGCTATTCAGAAGGGACCAAACCCTAGTCTTAATACTCCTATCCAAAATCTACGACAAACACACACACCACCAACACTCATAAAACCTGTAGAACACGGAGAAAATAACTAAGCTGTCCGACAATGGGTCCGCTTTCGTCAGACCAAAGGCGCTAGCTCCAGAAAGTGTCTTACAAGTACATATCCTTCAAGGTGAATGAAGTGAAATACAAAACTTTCCTTGTCGGGCTAAACGTTGGTGACCCCTAATTGCGCGAGGGAACACTGGAAGACGCTGTTTATCTCCTGCTGACCAATTAAACGAACTGAGCGACAGCCTGTCCGCTTTTCGTGGGACCAAATGTGCTAGCTCCAGAAAGTGTCTTACAGATAAATATCCTTCAAGATGAATGAAGTGAAATACCAAACTTTCCTTGTAGGTGCTATACGTTGGTGACCGCTACTTGCGTGAGGGGAGCTGGAACTCTGTCCATAGATGGCTGCTCATACGTGCGAGGTTTTAAGTATCCAGAAATACACCAGACGAAGTCACTTGAGGACAAAGAGTCCCAGGCGTTCTTATCCGGCGCTAGGCTCTGCTTGGCTGTAAATCCTGTTTAAACTGGTTTGGCTGTGGTTTGCTGAGTGCCCCGTTTAGGCACACAAAGTCGGGTGATATCAGATTCTGCTATAGACATGATGGGCGGTTTTTGATATGCTGGAAGCCACAACGCTCTGACTGGTAATCCAATAGGCGAGTAGAGAACTACTACTGCATTTGATGATTCCAGATTTAGCTTTGGCTCGTTGCACTGCGTGAGCGTAACTTGGCGATGACGAAAGGGTTTAGGTTCAGGAACGGGGTTTGACTACTCGTGACGCTAGCGGTATTCAGAAACCCTCTAGATCGAAGAGGACATGTCGTTCTTCGCCTGACTGGAGTCTGCTCTAGCGATTCGGTCTCCCTGAAACTGAGACCCAAAAAGACACCCTTTACCCCAAGCAACAACAAAATCAATCTAATGTTTTATAACCTAGCTCCTTCCATTCTATCAATTATAGCATGTGCCCGCATAGGCTTAATATCTTTTGTACACCCATGTAACTGTCATTAAATGTTCTGACAACAAAATCTCCTCCTCTTCTCCCAATCTCAACATACAGGAAACCTAACCTTGTAGTTACAGTTAAATGAATATGCTTATTCATCTTACAACATTAAATGAATTTACATAAACAGATTACAGCATTTGACATTACACAAATAAATCGTATGTCCTCTTTGGGGAAATATATTAATATTCCACAAAATGAGTACAAAGAAAATGCAATGTTCTTGCTATAATAATACCGTTGTGGCTAAATCATAAGATATAATTATATCTATGCCTGGTGACTGCTTTCTGTGAAAGTTATAGACTAGTGCCTAGCCACACAAGTAAGCATAAAATGATCCTCCCTTGCCACTAGAAATATCTATAAAAAAGGAATAAGTTACTATCTCCTATAATCCAGAATTATTACCTGCATCTCACTATTCAGTTTTAAGTGAACAATCCACACCTGCCATTATCTTACAGAAATGACAGTTAATTAGCCTATTCTTAACCCATGATAAGCATCTGTGGACTGATTCTACGCCTAGTATCTGTTATTGTAAGTTTAACATTTAACCCATGATAAACCGTAACAGTTTAAGCACCCTTACTAAGGCCGTAGACAGCGCTACATTATCACTGAATAAAATTACTAGGAGACGTCCTCAGAAATGAATTGAAGTGACTTTCCTAACAGATATATAAAAAGCTAACATGAATATATCATATTATAATTATAAGATATGTCAACTCACCCCGAAAATGACTAGAACATAGGCAAATACATTCTAGTACTGTGTTAAAGTTTGCCTTATCTCAAGATGGTCATCTACGGGCCAGGAATATTCACGAATGTCTTTGTCTAGTAAGACTCTTCTAGATTTATATGTTTACATACAACGCCACCCAGGACACCTGCATGACCTGATTCTACAGATGTATCGGCGTAATGCGTAATCAAGAGAGTAAGACAAAGGTTATTCTAGAGACATCAGAAGTCAACAACCGCAAGAAAGTTCCTTCAGGTAGAGAAATGCATAATATTATGAGAGCTCTAACTCGTCTAAGGGGCAAAACCCAGAGACTGACCGCGATTGTTATCTCCCCTTGTTTCGAAGATGAAACGGTTACCCAGGCCTCAAAGGGTACCAGCCGCTCGTGATCAAAGACTAGAGCGACCAGAGGAATTCCCCTGGACGGACCAGGTGCGTGTATGTAATATTACCGCTACGCTGACCGTTTCTGACCGGTGGGGGATTTCTACTGAAAGCCAGAACGTAAACACCTCGGGTAGGGTTTGAGAAGGAGAAAATGAAAGAAAATAAGAATACAAAATGTCTAGGAAACAGAACATTAAAAGAGTTAATAACATATGGAACGAAATGGTAAAATAAATTATCAGTCACTGTGACAGGGATGAACACAAGAAGAACAGGAAATAAAAGAAGTAATATGCACAAACAAAGAACTCCAGTATACATGCCAGGTAACTTTAACGATTTCTATTTTGTAGTCTCTTCTTAGTGAATTACTTGGTTTCTGGGAATATCCCAGCAAAGAAAGAAAGAACAGGGACAGTGATCTCAGGCGTGCTAAAAGAGGCAATAATGTGAGATTATGCACGTGATGACAACTTCAACGAGTACAAAACATTGCTATAGAAACCACTAGCACAGGAGAACATGAATATGTAATAAGGGGAGAACAAATACTGTGCTCGATCCATGTTCTTTGAAAAGTGAAATGGAAAACTATAAATAAGAATTCTTGGTTGCAACATTACTATAAATTAACAGGTCTGGAGGCAAACTAAACTCTCACACCCACTCTCCTTTTTGTGTTCCGTACGGAACATAGAGACAACACTACAGCTGACTTCAAATTCTAAATTCTATAACAAAAAACACTTCGCGTGGCTCTTGCAGTGGTAGATTTTGTAACAGTTAGTTTAACATGAGGAGCTTACCACCCTTAAGTATAGCCTCACATGATGAGCTTACCACCCTTAAGTATAGCCTCACATTAGTCACCTTTTACTACGTTCTTGAGGAAGAAGTGAGCTTGTTATGTCTTTGCCTGCTGAAAACGCCTATGTTCTTGGGAAGCTGAAGAGTAATGAATGAATGAACGAATGAATGAATGAATCATCATCATCTCAACCCGTAACCCGTCATGGGTCGTAGAGGTGCCATTGTTGAAGCATCAGCAGACAGGGTCCTCCGCTGCTCTCTACCCTCAGCAATGCGTACAAGTGTGGAAAAACCGTGCCCTGCCCATTCTTTGATGTTTTCAGTCCAGGATTTTCTTTGCCTTCCTCTTCTCCGTTTACCTTCGACTGTTCCCTGCAGGATCGTTTTCGAAAGGGAGTCATGACGAGTTACATGCCCAAACCAGGCAAGCCTTCGACGTTTCACTACTGACAAAAGTGCTTCTTGGTGGCCTGCATACGTGTTTATTTTCTCTCTAAAACAGACATTTGTTTTGTTCTCTTTATAGCAAATGCGCAGAATTCTTCTATAACATTTATACTCGAAAGCCTGAATCCTTCGCTCCGTATCTGCAGTGAGGGTCCAGCCCTCACACCCATACAAGAGAATAGATAATACAAGTGATTTGTATAATTTGATCTTCACAGGAAAACTGATGTTACTTTTCCAGATCACATTCAGCCTTGTCATGAATGAATGAAAGAATGCAAAGGGTTGATCAGATAAATCCTGTCAATATGTTCACTTACGTTTGGCTCCGATGTTCAAGTTTTCTGTCATTATCTGAACTAGTAGTTGTCTATGGAACACCTAAAGAACCTAAAGCATGCATGTGTTGCTCCCAGTGTAACAACATAAGACCAAACACAAATAAGAACAAATGGAGAATTGAACTAATTATACAGAACCAAAAATTCACAAAGTTTAATAAAAAAAAAAGGTCGCTTTCGTGGAAAAGCAGGATTGAAATGGTATGATAAGAATGGTCAATGTGGAACGAACGAACGAACGAACTTTATTTTCAAATGGTTGAGAATTGTGCCAGTCATAGACTAGGTGATGCGCCAGACAACAGAGGGCAATCCAAGAGGAATAAGATGGACTACATTTTCTACATTGGAAGATCTGGAATATGCAGATGACATTGCACTGCTAGCACATTCACATCAACACATCCAGGAAAAAACGAATAGACTTAATAAGTATAGCCAGCAGGTGGGCTTGAACATCAACCTAAAGAAGACAGAGGTCATGACGCTCAATGTGAGCAACCCTGAGCACATATCAGTAAGGAATCAGCAACTGGAACAGACAGATGCCTTTACATACCTAGGATGCATAGTAACACCAGACGGCGGAGCAAGCAGAGACATCAACAACAGAATGAACAAAGCAAGAACAGCCTTTTTTAGTCTAAACAACATCTGGAAGTCCTCTCAGTACAGCACAAGCACAAAATTAGGATTATATCAGAGCTGTGTGCTTTCTGTGCTTCTCTATGGCGCGGAGAGCTGGAGAGTTACAGAGAAGGAAATTTCGAAATTGTCCTCTTTTCACACAACATGCCTAAGAAAAATTCTCCGAATCTTTTGGCCGAATACCATCACCAACCAAGATCTGCTTACTGGAGCAAGCAAGAGGACATGCACACCATCATAGCTGGCAGACGCTGGAGCTGGGTTGGCCATGTCCTCAGAATAGACCCCGATGCCATCACAAGAACAGCTATGCTATGGACCCCTGAAGGAAAACGAAAGAGAGGCCGACCAAAAACAACTTGGCGGAGGACTGTGGAGGCTGAGATGCAAAGAATGAACCAGAGTTGGGGCACTGTACGAAGGATGGCCGCCGACCGAGCAAAGTGGAATCAATTTATTGTTGCCCTACAAGACGCCACCAGGCGTAATGGCCACTGACTGCTTTGACAGTCGGCGGCTAAGGATCAAAGAAGAAGAAGAAGAGAATTGTGCACGCAGGCCCGTCTGACATTCTGCCCTTCCTTTCTCTCATCTTTTATACTGATTTCATTTATTCTCACATACATTTTACCCTTGAATGTCAAGGAATTCAACGTTGAAAAGGTCAAATAATAGCATACTCACATTCACAGTGTCTAATTATAAACATGAAATAAAATATGTTGCAAAGTACAAACTAAGTATCACCATGAAATAAAATATGTTGAAAAGTACAAATATCATCATTAAACCTACATTCGATATTATATCATTTGTTCGGAAATATTATCACATTAGGGCGGCAGATAATCAGAACTCATAAAGTATTCGAAAAGTTTACGATTATATAAGTAGGGACTAAGGTTTTTATTTTTTAGATAACGTGGAACATAGTTCCAAAGATGAGCAGCAGAGTAAGCTAAGCTTTTCTTGAATAAGTCAAGCCTAGGCTTGGGTACTTGTATTTTGTTAAGGCGTTGACTGCGTCTTTCATTGTATTTGAACATTGGCCACAGATATGGAACTGATGACAAGACCCAGACAGGTGCTAGTGGAATAGGAGATAGAAGAAAACACAGGCGATGGATAAGACGCACATCTAGGAAACGTGTTGATAACATTACAAGGCAGCTCCTGTTCTGAAATGCACATGGTAAGAGAGATAGAAGGATACGGAAAAACACATAGAGAAGAGAATTGGAGATAGAAATGAAATGGATGACACGGACAGATCTTGAGAGGGTGGTACAGGACATGACAACTTGGCATGAATTTGTTAAAGGTTTACGTGTCTTGGGGAGTTGCAGGACAATAATGATGATACAGATCCTCACTGATAGACACCATCATAAGATTGAACATACTGAAACTTATGGGGCAACTCGAACGAATGAAAACTAACGTGTAGCAAAAATATGTGCAAGAAAACCAAAGAAGATGACGTAAGGACAGCGAAGACACGAACCTGAAACAGCTTGGAACTGTTACCTGGAGAAAGATATCAAGGATAATGAAAAATGCACACGTGTTGCCTGGCGCAGAGCCCTTAGATTTCGAAATGTTGATGAAAAAGAAGGTAGTATAGAAATTGGTCTACAGTCGCTGTGTTTGAATACTGCATATAAAGAAAAAAGGAAATGTTCAGCTGTAATGTCGAGCTTAACCAAAAGGCTGTTTAACCCTGTGCTACCAAACATTTGAGACACTTCCCTGCCAGTGAATGAACCAAACGTTTGAAGGATCACACTTTTTTTTTTTTCTACGCAGTCACAAGGTGTCCTTCATATTTCACATTTAATGGAATAGAAAATATTGTTTGTTTCTGAATAATCCAAAGTGGCAACTTACATGTCATAGTCAGCTGGGGGAGATGATGCCGTAGATACAAATCCAGCTGGGGTGGCTACTGAGAACGTAGCAAAGAAGACCAAACATATCAGGCAGAAGTTCAATATCCCAGCACTATTCATGGTTTCTGTTTGATTTCCACTGTCTGTTTTTTTGTAGTAACTTTTGTAGTGTCAAATCGTCATGACTATTCGGCTGGTGCAGATTGATGCTTCACTTATATCTGAAGTGAAAAAAAGACCTTTGCATTGAAGAGCAACAACTGTTATTTACGTCGAATAAAACATAAAATAAAAATCTTTCTTAATAGTTGTCTGTGGAAGAAAGAATTCTCAAAAATCAAAGGGATATTTTATTTATTCTAAATAACAGAGATTCCCAAACGGTGTGTCGTAAAACTGCTATCTCTTCCTTTTTACGAATGACTGCAGCAGTAATGCATGAAAGTGCTAAATCTTCCTTTTTTACGAGTGACTGCAGCAGTAATGCACCTCCGTGTGTTGTGAAAGGCTAAATCTTCCTTTTTACGAGTGACTTCAGCAGTAGTGCACCTCTGTGTGTTGTGAAAGTGCTAAATCTTCCTTTTTACGAGTGACTTCAGCAGTAGTCCACCTCTGTGTGTTGTGACAGTGCTAAATCTTCCTTTTTACGAGTGACTTCAGCAGTAGTGCACCTCTGTGTGTTGTGGAAGTGCTAAATCTTCCTTTTTACGAGTGACTGCAGCAGCAGTGCACCTCTGTGTGTTGTGGGGTTTGATAAAAGTGGATGACCATTAAAAAAATAAAAAAGTTGTCAGCGTCTGCTCGACACTTATGAAAGAGTACGTTAAAACATTCGCTGATACATCAGGACGTATCCATCTTACCGATTCAAGTTTCCTAAAATGTTATTCATACGTTGCACTGTACGTAAAAGCTGGTAACTGAAAATCATTTTAATTTTCGCATTTAACAACATGCAAGCCTATTCACCTCCTGTAAGTCAGGTTTATTTCATAGAATGAATTTTGTTTTTAAAGTAGAATATTTGACTGTGTTTGGCGTAGCTAGAATATAAGGAATTAACTATATGATCTAGTGTAGCGGACGGCAACCAGTCGATCACGATCTACCGGTCAATCCCAGTGGGTGGTTTGGTAAATCTTTATTTGACAGCGGGAAAAAAGAAGGACTTTTTAAACTAGTGACATTTCGGACTGAACCTCTCCCACCAGTATTTAAAACGGCGGTGTCCCTGGGATCAAAGGTACTTCCACATTCCCAATGAAAACTCTCGAGCTGGCTACTAAAATATATTCGTCAACTGCATGAGATAGGAATGCCATCTTTTCTTTGTAAGGTTCATCATCCTGTTTCTCCCCCCCCCCCCCCCCCCCAGTCCTTTAAAAAATTACACACAAACACACAGTATATATATATATATATATATATATATATATATATATATATATATATATATATATATATATATATATATATATATATATATACATACATACATACATATATATGGTACATCTTTATAGAGCTCAATGTTAGTAAAGTAGAACCCAAAAGGCTCCTGGATTGCCGACCCCAGATCTAGTGTATAACACTGTTAAGAACTATATTATTTTAAAAATGTTATTGACTTTTGAACCGATTCCGGATATTCAATTTTTTAAAACGTTCTTAAAACATTGGCGTCAGTTTATTTTTCCCCAAGATATTGTTTCCCATTCATTTCATAACCCTCCACTCCCAAAGGAGCATAGGCCTTCAACAAACACATGCCAAGTCCTCCTGTCACGTGCCATCATCTCAAGTTCTTTCCATGTTCTCCTCATCATTTTCACCTCTGTTTCCAACTCTCTTCTCCATGTACTTCTTGGTCTTCCTCTGCCTCTCTTGCCCTGGGGGTTCCAGAACAAGGACTGCCTTGTAATGCTATCAACAGGTTTCCTCAGTGTGTGTCCTATCCATCGCCATCGTCTTCTTCTCATCTCTTGTTCCACTGGCACTTGTCCAGTTCTTGTCATCAGTTCCACATTGGTAACCTTGTCATACCATTTTAATCCCTCTATTCTACGCAAGCACCCATTTATGAAAGTCTGTAGCTTTTTGGTTGTTGTCTTTGTTGTTCTCCATGTGTCCGAGCCATACAATAGGACTGACTTCACATTTGAGTTGAAGATTCTTATTTTCGTGTTGGATCCTATTTCTCTTGATCTCCATATATTTCCCAATGCAATGAAAGCTCCTCTTGCTTTTTGTCTTCTTATTTTGATATCGCTGTCTGTCCCTCCAACTTTGTCTATATTACTGCCAAGATATGTGTATGATTCTACATCTTGTATTGGCGTTTCTTCAAGTTCAACCCTGTTTTCATTACCTGCATTTATTCTCATTATTTTTGTCTTTTCCCTGTGTATTTTCAGACCCAATTGCTGTGACCTCTCATCGAGTGTTTTCAATTTGTCCTGCATCTGATTACGGTTATGGGACAGGAGAGCCAAATCATCAGCAAAATCCAGATCATCCAACTGCTTAGTCAGAGTCCACTGGATTCCATTTCTGTTGTGTGTTGTCGATGATCTCATAACCCAATCTATTGCCAGCAAGAAAAGAAATGGAGACAAGAGGCATCCCTGTCGCACTCCTGTTCTTATCCCAAATGGTTCTGTAAGCTGTCCTTCATGAAGAACTCTGCACGTCATGTCTTCATAGGTTTTCTTTATTAAATTAATGATTTTCAGGGGAACTCCATAATGCCTCATCAATTTCCAAAGTGATTCTCTGTCCACACTGTCAAATGCTTTTTCGTAGTCCACAAATCCGATGTATAGTTGTGAATTCCATTCCAGACTTTGTTCAACTATTATTCTCAAAGTGGCTATCTGGTCTGTACATGATCTGTTTTGTCGAAAACCTGCTTGTTCATCTCTCAATTTCTTGTCTATGGACTCCTTTAATCTCTCAAGGATAATCCTGTTCAATACCTTTCCTGGCACTGATAGTAACATTATTCCTCTATAATTTGTGCACTCTTGTAGATTTCCCTTCTTAGGCAACTTAACCAGATATCCTTCCTTCCATTCTGCTGGTATCTCTTCTTTTTCCCAGACTTTACCAAGTAATTTATATAACATCTCTGTAGCCGTGTCGATATCTGCTTTGATGGCCTCTGCTGGAATGCTATCAGGTCCAGACGCTTTTCCATCTCTTAGAAGCTTTATGGCTTTCTTTATTTCTTCCTTCGTTGGTCTTTCACCGTTAATTTGTAGCTCTTCTTCTGCTGGCTGGATGTCCGGCGGGTTTTGTGGAGCTGGTCTATTGAGAAGGTCCCCAAAATATTCTGTCCACCTCTTCATTTGCTCTTGTATATTGCTGAGCAGTTTCCCATTCTTATCTTTTATGAGGCAACTTGTTTGCTTGTATTTCCCTGTTAGCTTCTTTGTGCTGCTATACAGTTCTCTCATATTTCCTTTGGCTGCCGCATCTTCTGCCTCTCTTGCCAACTCCTCAATATACTTCCTCTTGTCTCTTTTGATACTTCTTTTTACTTCTTTGTTTGCTTCTGTGTACACTTCTTGAGCCTTGGCTTTGGAAATTCTGGTTTTGCTTGTGTTTAACTCTGCTTTCTTGTTTTTTCTATCTTTTATCTTATTGATGGTTTCTGTTGTTATCCATGCTTTTTGTTGTCTTTCCCTTTTCCCCAGTATTTCTTCACATGTCTCCTTCCATACCGTTTTGACCTGCTGCCAATAGTCTTCTGTATTCTCTACATCTTCCAACTGTTGGAGCACTTGGAATTTGTTGGATACTGTGACCGCAATTTGTCTCTTGTTTCTTGATTTCTTAGCTGTCCTACATTAAACTGTTGTCTATAATTTTGCATTGTTGCATATCTCTTGAGTTTCATTTTTACTTTGGCTATCAGAAGATGGTGATCTGATGCCACATCTGCTCCTCTATATACCTTTACATCCTGCAATGATGATCTAAACATCTTCTTTATGCATATATGATCGATCTGATTTTCTGTTCTATGGTCTGGTGATATCCATGTTGCCTTGTGTATTCTCTTATGTGGAAACATGCTTCCTCCTATAGCCAGTTGATTTGAAGCACAGAAGTTTGCGAATAGTTCTCCATTTTCATTCATTACTCCTAGCCCATGTTTTCCCATGACTTCTTCAAATCCAGTATTGACTGTACCTATCTTTGCATTCATGTCACCCATCAAAATTGTGATGTCTCTTCTTTTTACTTTATCCATAATTTCCTGTAGTTTAGTATAAAATGCTTCTTTCACAGACTCTTCTTTGTCATTAGTTGGTGCATAACATTGGATGACATTGACATGAATTTTCTTTTTAGCTGTTTTGAAAATAGCTGTTATTATTCTGGGTCCCACAGCTTCCCATTCAATGAGTGCTTTCTGTGCTTCTTTAGATGTCCTGAGGACAGCACCAATTCACCTGTGATGAGTTTCTTCCTGTCTACCCCCTTCCACTTTGTTTCACACATTCCCAGAACCTCGATTTTGTATTCCCTCATTTCTGCTGCTACTTGTGCCACTTTCCCTTGTTCTTTCAATGTCCGAACATTCCAGGTGCCAAATCTGGAAGTTCTCCTAGAAGAAAGAAGGTTAGTCAGCAACACAGACTCCTTTCGGCTTTCTCTGTGTTGCATCATACGCCTCCCCGCGAGAGGACCTTCCCCTGTCTTGGATGGCTGTGTTTTATTTTCTTTATTTGACTTGTCCATATTTGTTGAAGTTTTTTGTGGTTTAAATTTTTTTTACAGGATGGGGTAACCGGCCCCATGTCCAACCCTCCTTAGTCGCCTTCTACGACATGCTTGGCAGGGGACAGTGTTACTATTCTTTGCTCCCCTTTCGGGCCCCGGTAACACACGGGTGATTGTTTCCCATGTGTCGTGAAATATTCTAATCCACATATATAAATTATCAGGTAAATATAAAGCCTAACAAATAAATTCTAATAAAGAAAAGAGCAATGGTAAAATAACAGTGCTGTCACAAAGAATGTACTCGAAATCCCCCTTGTTTTCTGCTTCGTCTGCAAATTGTAACGCTTTCACGTTGATAGTAAAAGCCTACTATATTATTACCCGCTTTCTTCAATGAAACGTGTGCTGTATTTCTTGGAAAAACATTTGAGATACGCAAGCTGAACAATGACCTAAATTTTAATATTTCATTCATTCCATTTTATACACGGCGTAACTAAAGACAGATGGAGCAAAGGATAGAGAGAAGGGAGAGGCATAAAGCCGAACGCATGCAAAATTAAACACGCGTCTTGCTATTAATGCCACCCCCAACACGCGTCGCGCGATACACAATTACTACTATCACGCGTGTAAGGCCACATGCACTAACTTTATTTCAGATCGACAGTGATAAAATACACTACCCTTCCCAGAGTTAGGTTTTAAAATCCTGAAAAACGCTTATTGGGGAAACCTGACATTCTACTGTTTTATGTCCGAAATCCTGACATTAGTCTGACAGTACAGCAGGACAGGTGGCGGTTCTAACATAAAAAAAATAAAAAAAACAACTACACGACTATCCTAGAAAATACATATTTTGAACGCAGCCACTTAGCTCTTTTAAATTTGTATATTTGGGTTCCTTAGGGCTTGCTGACAAAGAATATGCAAAACGTTACGCAAATAGTCTAGGAATTAACAAGTTATAACCAAAATAAAATAGTGGGGATGCCTGACAGCATGAAATCATTTCTGCTCATAAAATTTTTTTATAACGTGTTTAAAAAAACCGTGCGTACGGAAATAGCCTACCATGTAAACTCTAAATTGATTGGAGCGCAACAAATATAAGACTAAACACGATTGGTCGGACTATAAATACTATCTTTGGTTGTTAGGGGAGACGTAGGAAGGTAAAATTTTTTCAAACACTTGTCGAAACGTGGCTCCATTGGCCAGACTCGCTGATATAATCACTTAGGAGCGTTAGTTCGAGACCACTAGTTCAAATAAGCTTGATAAAGCAACAGTGCGTTGAAGCCAGCTCATATTTTTGCTAAATAAAGCCTGGAACATAAGCAGATGGGAATTTGTGCCAGAATTCATTGCTAGTCAACGTATCTGTGTTTATTCTATGAATTGTGGTAAGCTTGAAACATTCAGTATCTTTTAATGAAAATTGAATGTGAATTGTTAATTTATGCCTGTATATATGTGTAGTTCAGTAGCAAACATGATGTAAAGCCTATAATGCTCCAGCCTGAACAGAAGGTGTCGGAGGAAAGTAAAACTGCATGGAATGGCCAAACAGTACACTGACACCTAGATGATTGACTAGAAAGAAATAATGCTGGAAATGCAGAGGCGTAGTAACCATTAAGGAGGTTAATACTGGTATAAAGTATTTCAGATGAAGCTGACAGTTGGCCTAACGCTCTGAACTCAATGTTTGTGATGTATTGTGCTCAGTGTAAAAAGAGAGTATAAATTAGTTATGAAGTAGAAGGTACATCCTTCTTGTTTTCAGGGACCGTGGTCTTGATGGTATTGAGCAGCACCTGGTCAGAGCTTTGCTGAATCCAGAGTCGGACAGCATACTACTTGGTCCATTTAGCTATCAGTGAGGTGTCTCCAGAGCCCAGGGGAGAAATCGAGCAGAGGAGTCCCTTCCTGCCGCCATCACGCAAGATAAGCTGATCTGGCCAGCTGAGCTCAAAATTATGTACCCCCATCTTAAAATAACATTGTAACATAAACTTGAGAGGGGAAGTAAATTGTTTTAATATCAGGAACTGAGAACATCTCCAATACTAGTTCCAATAAAGACAAACTATTGAAGTCATGATGACAAATACCAACAGAGCTTGAACAAAACAAAACCAGTATTACCTCATATTACTACTACACAACTGACACACATAGGATACTTTTAATAATATATGTCACTACAATATTCATATTGAGAAATTCTGTACATATAACTTGTAATTAAAATTGATTGTGATTCCTGGTTCCCTTTGTATTTGAATCAGGACACATATTCATTCATGACAGCAATGAATACATATTGTTATTTGAAAAGTTATCAGTGACTCCTTTAAGATATCCTTTAGAGTGTTATATGTATGTGAGTGTCACAGTGTTGTCAAGTGTGGTGGAATAAATTAAATTGTTTATCTGTCTGTTGTTGTTATGACTTACACTTCATCATACACATACCCTAGACATACAACGTAGTCATCACACTATTCCAGAATAATTCTGACTGAGGTATACATATGTGGCAGCAAGTAAGATTATATATAATACACTACTCTTATTAGATATATATACCTTTACAGCTGATCTCAGTCAGTACACTAAGTCCGCTATACATATTTATAACATCCCACTTCATCACATATAATGGGGTCTCGCTCTTGGGATTTTGAATCTTTCCCTATTAAAAATATTGGGGGTAATTCACTTCAGGGAATATAAGAATTAAAAGGTATCCTTGGGTGGAATTAAATAAGGTTGAGCTCACGGTGCCTGTGTTGTCCATTAGATATATATTTAGAGACTGAATTGTTGGTTAGACATTGTATAAATTTACCTGATAGACAATGGCGGACCTGGCCAAATTTCGATCTGCTGCTGTTCAGACTGCAAAAGAGTTAGGATTAGATGGGCAAGTTATGGTTGCCTATGTCACTACGGAATGTGACAAATTTATTGAACGCGAAGAAAGAAGGTTTGAAGCCGAAAGAAAGTTAGAGGCTGAAAGGGAAATTAAGAGGTTGCAGATTGAGGCTGAGGCTAAGAAATTGGAAGCAGAAAGAGAAGACAAAAGATTGGCTGCAGAAAGGGAAGCAGAAGAAATTAGCTGCAGAAAGGGAAGCAGAAGATAAAAGATTACAAAGGGAACATGAGTTACGACTAAGGGAGTTTGAGTTTCAAGGCCATGCTCCTGAAAATGGTGCCAGTCCCTTTGCCTCTGATGCCACTGCTAGCCAAGGAGCCTCAACCTCAGCTATGAATTTTCATTTAGATCATTTTGTTGAGAAAGACGATGATATAGAGAGCTACCTAAATAGGTATGAACTATTAGCTACCACGTATGGGTTAGAGAGAGAAAGGTGGAGCTTAAAGTTATCTCAAGGACTTCTTTGGGCAGCTTATGAAGTTTTTGCAAAAATGAGCAGAGGTGATCAGGAAAATTATGACATGCTAAAGCAGGCTCTTTTGTTAAGGTATGAAAAGAATGCAGAATTTTATAGGAAAAAATTTAGGAATGCTAAACTACTGTCAGGTGAAACCTATCACCAGTTTTCTGCACGAATAGAGACATACTTGGAGAAATGGACTTCTCTGGGGAAAACCCAAGATCTTAAGGAAATGGTCCTTATAGAGCAATTAAGAGAGTCCATGGCTCCAGACCTGAGAAAGTTTCTCATGGAACAAGGTGCAGAGAGGCTGGGTGAGTTGCTAAATGTTGCTGAAAGGTATCAAGCAGCTCAAGTCTGGAATGGAATTCACCACTATACATCGGATTTGTGGACTACGAAAAGGCATTTGACAGTGTAGACAGCGAATCACTTTGGAAATTGATGAGGCATTATGGAGTTCCCCTGAAGATCATAAATTTAATAAAGAAAACATATGAAGACATGACATGCAGAGTTCTTCACGAAGGACAGCTTACAGAACCGTTTGGGATAAGAACAGGAGTGCGACAGGGATGCCTCTTGTCTCCATTTCTTTTCTTGCTGGCAATAGATTGGGTTATGAAATCATCGACAACACACAATAGAAATGGAATCCAGTGGACTCTGACTAAGCAGTTGGATGATCTGGATTTTGCTGATGACTTGGCTCTTCTGTCCCACAACCGTAATCAGATGCAGGACAAATTGAAAACACTCGATGAGAGGTCACAGCAATTGGGTCTGAAAATACACAGGGAAAAGACAAAAATAATGAGAATAAATGCAGGTAATGATAACAGGGTTGAACTTGAAGAAACACCAATTCAAGATGTAGAATCATACACATATCTTGGCAGTAATATAGACAAAGTTGGAGGGACAGACAGCGATATCAAAATAAGAATACAAAAGGCTAGAGGAGCTTTCATTGCATTGGGAAATATATGGAGATCAAGAGAAATCGGATCCAACACGAAAATAAGAATCTTCAATTCAAATGTGAAGTCAGTCCTATTGTATGGCTCGGAGACATGGAGAACAACAAAGACAACAACCAAAAAGCTACAGACTTTCATAAATGGGTGCTTGCGTAGAATAGAGGGATTAAAATGGTATGACAAGGTTACCAACGTGGAACTGATGACAAGAACTAGACAAGTGCCAGTGGAACAAGAGATGAGAAGAAGACGATGGCGATGGATAGGACACACACTGAGGAAACCTGTTGATAGCATTACAAGGCAGTCCTTGTTCTGGAACCCCCAGGGCAAGAGAGGCAGAGGAAGACCAAGAAGTACATGGAGAAGAGAGTTGGAAACAGAGGTGAAAATGATGAGGAGAACATGGAAAGAACTTGAGATGATGGCACGGGACAGGAGGACTTGGCATGTGTTTGTTGAAGGCCTATGCTCCTTTGGGAGTGGAGGGTTATGAATGAATCAAGCAGCTCAAGCAGAGGTAACAGGTAATAAAAAGAAACAAGTGGATAACTTTAGGGCACCACAGGACTTTAATAAATTTGATCCTAGGGATCAAAACAAAGGTAAGCACCAGTTTGATAGGCCACGGTATGAAAATAAAAATAAATTCCCACAATTCGATGAAAGGAAATATGATGAAAGAAAATCTTTCAACCAAGGAAAAAGGTGGTGTAAAAATTGTAAGATGAACAATCATGACACTGACCATTTTAGAAGGAAACCTCCTCATTTTGCTGCTATGACATCGGGGAAAAAGGAAAAGAAGGGCAAACCTGAAGAATTACAGGAACCATACCACCCCCCAGTGTGTGAAGATGTCATCTGTAATGGTGTCACTATAAGATGTTTATATGATACCGGTTTAGATTACGATTCCGTTGTGAGTTCTCACCTGGTGCAGGCCGATCAATACACCACAGAAACAGTGGAGATTCAAACTGCAACCAAGGATGTAGCTACCATGACACTTCCCGTCGCCCGAATAAAAGTGAAAACGCGATATGTGGAAGGAATCATAAAAGCAGCAGTGATAAATGAGCCAATCTACCCTCTGATATTGGGGTGTAGATATGTCTTCTTGGGGAATCCCAAGAGACCTGTGATATTGGCAACAGTGCAGACCAGATCACAGCCAAACAAGGAGGAGGATAATCCAATAAATACTCATCCAGATGAGATGAGGAAGGCACAGGCTGAGGACAAAACACTCAAGCCATGTTTCAAGAAGTTGCCCAAATCTCATACACCTCCAGGCAAGGGAGAGTTTTATATGAAGAACAAACTGATATATAGGAAGGCTGGATGTGAATCCAATGGTCACGGACAGCTGGTCCTTCCCACTTCATATAGGACTAAAGTGTTGGAACTAGGGCATGCGATTCCCTTCAGTGGTCATATGGGAATCAGCGCAACAGGACAGCGAATAGCTTGTCACTATTTCTGGCCAGGAATAACTGAAGATATCAAACGATATGTAAAATCCTGTCCAGAGTGCCAACGAGTAGCACCTAAACATTGGACTGCACCAGCAACTCTGGGGGAAATGCCCATAGTGGGAACACCCTTTGAGAGAGTTGCCGTGGATCTTGTGGGACCTCTCACCCGAACCAAGAGAAGGAACAGCTACATTCTGACTCTGGTGGACACTTGTTCTATGTGGGGAGAGGCAGTAGCCCTGTCATCGATTGATTCTAAACATGTGGCAGAGGCATTGCTCACAATTTTCACAAGGTTAGGCTTTCCCAATCAAATCTTGACTGATAATGGCTCTCAGTTCAAGGGGAAACTAACTGAAGAAGTTTTCAGGATCTTCCAGGCCAAACACTTCCATTGTAGTGTGTATCATCCCCAAGGGAACGGCCAAGTGGAAAGATTTAACGGCACATTGATGTCGATCCTGAGAAAGTTGGCACACGAAAAACCAGATACATGGGACCAGTACCTGCACGCCGCCCTCTTTGCTTATAGGGAGGTACCCCATAGTTCAACCGGTATGGCCCCGGCAACATTATTGTTTGGAAGGCCAATAAAAGGTCCACTCGAAGCTTTGTTAAGAACGTGGACTGATGAAAAGGCAGAGGAAAACATTACATCTTCATACCAATATGTGAATGAGCTGACCACTCGTTTAAAAAACTGGCTGGAAACTTGCCAATGAAAATTTGAAACAAGCCAGGAAGAAACATGCTGCCTATTATAACAGGAAGGCGAAAGACAGAAATTTGGCTGTGGGAGAGAAAGTACTGCTTCTTTTGCCCGGGAGTCAGAATAAGTTACAAATTGGATGGCAGGGTCCATATACAGTTTTAGAGAAGGTGTCTAGAACAAATTATAAGATAGATAAGAAGGGGAAAGAAAAAATCTATCATGTGAATCTCCTGAAGAAATATTTGGAAAGAGAACATCAGGAAGAGACACACTTGTTGACCTTGTCCATCGCCATGGAGATGAAAAAGGAACCACTTTCATCATTTGAATATCCATTACACCCCTGTGAGACAGCAGCCCAGGTGAAAATCAGTACACATTTAACGAAAACTCAGAAAGAGAGAGTGCAACAGGTTCTAAATAATCATGCAGAGGTGTTAACAGACCGACCAGGGCATACAAACCTATTGGAATATGATATGAAACTGATAGACCCCACACCTGTCTGTATGAAACCATATTCGATTCCGTTTGCTAAGGAGAAAGCTTTGAAGGAAGAGATAGACTATCTGTTGAAGGAAGGAATTATTTCGCACAGTGAATCTTCGTATAGTTCCGGTGTTGTACTCTTAAGGAAGCCCTCTGGAGAACATAGACTCTGTATAGATTACAGGAGACTGAATGCTATTACAGAAGGACAGGTGGATCCATTGCCGGATACACATCAGCTGTTTGCCAGACTAAATAAAGCTAAATATTTCTCAAAAGTGGATCTGAGTAAAGGATACTATCAGATTCCAGTAAAGCCTGAGGTTAGACCATACCTAGCTTTTAGTACCTCAGAAGGACACTATGAGTTTAATAGATTGCCATTTGGATTGCAGAATGCGCCTAGTGTCTTCTCTAGGATGATGAGAAAATTGTTGGATGTAAACATTTCGGAGGAACGTAATGAATCCCTGAGTTGCCTCTTTGATTGAGGATATTCCGAATGTTTCATACAGGATAATAAGAAGATTATGGGATCCACTATGAAAACTCTGCTATCACCAGGTATATGTTATCTCCTCATAACGTACATTTTGAGGGAAATATAATGTTCTCTGGACATGTCATTGCGCAGACTCAGAGAAGAGAAATGGTGAATACGGGTTGCGAAGCAGCATTAAGACAAGCACTCACACTTGCGGCTGTTCAGTAACATAACCGAAATATATTATTGGTTGTAGAAGTCTGAGACAGATTTCAAGAGTAGTGCCTACTCTGAATGGACCCAACTACATAAAACCATGATAGCACCACAGCAGAGTAAAGTCAAGTTGACTTACATTTATCTATGTGTATATAGAATAAAGGACTGACATATAATGTCTGTTTTAAGAGGGGAGGTGTCGTGAAATATTCTAATCCACATATATAAATTATCAGGTAAATATAAAGCCTAACAAATAAATTCTAATAAAGAAAAGAGCAATGGTAAAATAACAGTGCTGTCACAAAGAATGTACTCGAAATCCCCCTTGTTTTCTGCTTCGTCTGCAAATTGTAACGCTTTCACGTTGATAGTAAAAGCCTACTATATTATTACCCGCTTTCTTCAATGAAACGTGTGCTGTATTTCTTGGAAAAACATTTGAGATACGCAAGCTGAACAATGACCTAAATTTTAATATTTCATTCATTCCATTTTATACACGGCGTAACTAAAGACAGATGGACCAAAGGATAGAGAGAAGGGAGAGGCATAAAGCCGAACGCATGCAAAATTAAACACGCGTCTCGCTATTAATGCCACCCCCAACACGCGTCGCGCGATACACAATTACTACTATCACGCGTGTAAGGCCACATGCACTAACTTTATTTCAGATCGACAGTGATAAAATACACTACCCTTCCCAGAGTTAGGTTTTAAAATCCTGAAAAACGCTTATTGGGGAAACCTGACATTCTACTGTTTTATGTCCGAAATCCTGACATTAGTCTGACAGTACAGCAGGACAGGTGGCGGTTCTAACATAAAGAAAATAAAAAAAACAACTACACGACTATCCTAGAAAATACATATTTTGAACGCAGCCACTTAGCTCTTTTAAATTTGTATATTTGGGTTCCTTAGGGCTTGCTGACAAAGAATATGCAAAACGTTACGCAAATAGTCTAGGAATTAACAAGTTATAACCAAAATAAAATAGTGGGGATGCCTGACAGCATGAAATCATTTCTGCTCATAAAATTTTTTTATAACGTGTTTAAAAAAAACCGTGCGTACGGAAATAGCCTACCATGTAAACTCCAAATTGATTGGAGCGCAACAAATATAAGACTAAACACGATTGGTCGGACTATAAATACTATCTTTGGTTGTTAGGGGAGACGTAGGAAGGTAAAATTTTTTCAAACACTTGTCGAAACGTGGCTCCATTGGCCAGACTCGCTGATATAATCACTTAGGAGCGTTAGTTCGAGACCACTAGTTCAAATAAGCTTGATAAAGCAACAGTGCGTTGAAGCCAGCTCATATTTTTGCTAAATAAAGCCTGGAACATAAGCAGATGGGAATTTGTGCCAGAATTCATTGCTAGTCAACGTATGTGTGTTTATTCTATGAATTGTGGTAAGCTTGAAACATTCAGTATCTTTTAATGAAAATTGAATGTGAATTGTTAATTTACGCCTGTATATATGTGTAGTTCAGTAGCAAACATGATGTAAAGCCTATAATGCTCCAGCCTGAACAGAAGGTGTCGGAGGAAAGTAAAACTGCATGGAATGGCCAAACAGTACACTGACACCTAGATGATTGACTAGAAAGAAATAATGCTGGAAATGCAGAGGCGTAGTAACCATTAAGGAGGTTAATACTGGTATAAAGTATTTCAGATGAAGCTGACAGTTGGCCTAACGCTCTGAACTCAATGTTTGTGATGTATTGTGCTCAGTGTAAAAAGAGAGTATAAATTAGTTATGAAGTAGAAGGTACATCCTTCTTGTTTTCAGGGACCGTGGTCTTGATGGTATTGAGCAGCACCTGGTCAGAGCTTTGCTGAATCCAGAGTCGGACAGCATACTCCTTGGTCCATTTAGCTATCAGTGAGGTGTCTCCAGAGCCCAGGGGAGAAATCGAGCAGAGGAGTCCCTTCCTGCCGCCATCACGCAAGATAAGCTGATCTGGCCAGCTGAGCTCAAAATTATGTACCCCCATCTTAAAATAACATTGTAACATAAACTTAAGAGGGGAAGTAAATTGTTTTAATATCAGGAACTGAGAACATCTCCAATACTAGTTCCAATAAAGACAAACTATTGAAGTCATGATGACAAATACCAACAGAGCTTGAACAAAACAAAACCAGTATTACCTCATATTACTACTACACAACTGACACACATAGGATACTTTTAATAATATATGTCACTACAATATTCATATTGAGAAATTCTGTACATATAACTTGTAATTAAAATTGATTGTGATTCCTGGTTCCCTTTGTATTTGAATCAGGACACATATTCATTCATGACAGCAATGAATACATATTGTTATTTGAAAAGTTATCAGTGACTCCTTTAAGATATCCTTTAGAGTGTTATATGTATGTGAGTGTCACAGTGTTGTCAATTGTGGTGGAATAAATTAAATTGTTTATCTGTCTGTTGTTGTTATGACTTACACTTCATCATACACATACCCTAGACATACAACGTAGTCATCACACTATTCCAGAATAATTCTGACTGAGGTATACATATGTGGCAGCAAGTAAGGTTATATATAATACACTACTCTTATTAGATATATATACCTTCACAGCTGATCTCAGTCAGTACACTAAGTCCCCTATACATATTTATAACATCCCACTTCACCACACCATGCAATAACAAAATAAAAACACAGAATACTATAGACACATTTTGGACATGAGTTTCGAACAAACATCACTATAAGTTTAAAAAAAAAATAAAGTAATAAAAGCTGATTAAATAAAGTTGTAGATTTTCAAGGCGTCATCAAGAAGTAAACGACATGACACAATGAACAGCTCTGAAGCACACGTTAGTAAAGTCTTGTGATTGTGAACTGTGCACACACGTCTGTCTTTATAAGCTATCCAGCTGCTAAAACATCACACCTCATCCACACGCATTCACGACAAAAATGTTCGTTACACTAAAGTGGGAAGGACTGCTGCATACTTCCACAACGATTATGTCATCTGGAATGTAGTTCATCATTTGGTTTTTGATCCATGCAATGAAAACTGGTGTTTGTCTTGTGCAAGGGGTACCTGGTTCAGCCCTCATGTGGATTATAATTTGTTGAGCGTCCGATTGACAGAGTGGTTAGAGCGCTGGTTTCTCGCGGCAAAGGTGCTGACTTCGATTCACGGTACCGGAATGCTCCAGTCTACCCAACAGTAAATGGGTACCTGACTTTGTTCTTGAGCTAGGGAAGGAGAAGGCAGTGAGGAAGGGATCTGGTCACCCCCACCTCTCGAGGCTGGATCTAGTATAGAGAAGTCTCTAACACTTCCCTCTCATATGGCGGTATCTGCTTTCATGATACTTTTTTTGGTTTTCTTTATAGTATATTATTTTGGTTGTTTTTCTTGTGTTTGCTTCTTCTATGCTGCAATTTTTATGCCATTTGTTGTGACGTTGACTAATGTCTGTTGTATTTATGGTGCATCCCTTCTGAGTTCCTAGATTAACCTCTATGTACCCCGTTATGTTTTGAGGGCTTTGTAGGATTTGTTTTGCTGTATCTTTTTCCATTGTTTACATTACACTTGACATTAACTTAAATGCATGTACCGGAAACTTTTTTGATGGTGAACGAATGAGTTGAGGAGCTCCCGAGTCATAGTTAAGACAAACTTTTAGGCAGCCGTGTTGGAACCAACAGCAGATGAGAAGATTGGCAGTCGAAGAAAACTCGGAGAAGAATGGTAAATAATCCATTGTCAAAACAATCGAAATCCCATAACCAAAACCGGATGCAAAACAAAATAAGAATAATGCACTGAGAGACAAGTCGCATCAGTTGTCTGAAAGATCACAAGGAAAAGATACAGATTATGAAAATAATTGCGGCAAATGTTAACCAGAATTCTCTCGGAGAAACACCACTATAAAATATGGACGCATATATATCTTGACAGCAACAAAGACAATGTTTAAGGAACGGACAATGACATCAAAATAAGAATACAGAAGAAGAAGGCACACGCTGCTGTTATTGTGTTTGGAAATACGTACAGATATCAAATGAAAGCAATTTCAACTCTGGAAAAAAAGGAATTATTGACTCTTACTTCAAAACAGTTCTACGGTATGGCTCTGAAGCAAAGAGAACAACAAATACAACAATTAGGAAGTTACAAATGTACATAAACTGGTGCTTGCGCAGATTTAAAATGTAAAGGTACTCACATAGCAGATACTGCTGTAGGGGAGGGCAGTGTTGGAGACTTCACTACGCGAGGTCTCAACTTTATGCGGTAAGTTCACCCGATCCCTTCCTTGCTGCCCTTACCTTCCTAACTCCGAGAACAGAGTCAAATACCCAGACGCTATCTGGTTTCAAACCTGGTAACTTTGCCCCGAGAAGCAATCGTTCTAAGCACCCTGCCATCAGACGCTGTTTCCACAGAACAGAACATCACAGGAGGCTGAAGTGTACTAATAAAACAACAGGACTTGGTGAGAAGAAGTTACTAAGATATTTTAAAATAGAAGTAGGTCGCGAGCTACAGTTTAAACACCTGATGTAAAGCTAACATGAAAGTTTGTCACTTCTTAAAGCTATATTTAAAAGAACAGCTCTCTGATTTAGTTGTTAAAATAATACATTTATTTCATAATGTATTGGCATTTATCGCCCCTTTAAACTCAAAGCACAATCTGTATTCGCAATTTATTATTCCCCCTTACTACAAAAACTTGCGCTAAGAGTTTTTCCCACCTTTTTTTACTTTATTTTCCACTTTATTTTCATTATTATAAAATTGGCTGGCCAATGCCAATTAAAATTTTCAAATTAAAATGTACCAAGAAAGGAAGCTGCATGCGAAGTTTCAGCTAGTCTACACAGAGTACAACGTAATGATTTTGATCGTTAAAAAAGTTTGAAACATCCAAACAACGAACATGTCATGTTAATAAAAAGTGTTAAATAAAAAGAACACTATCATACAGTCATTTCGCATGACTGATCCGTCCTATCACGTAAACGTGTATCGGAGACATTGGCTCATTGTGTAACCTGATAAGGTTATCACATAAAAGCATCTCAGCAGGAGACGGAGAAAGATCTACTTATTTATATATTCCTTTCAAACCACACTCAAGGAACCGACCAGTATTAACATTCACGCCTTAGGTGTCCAAAAAATGTAGAAGAAGAAGAAAAAAGGATGAACTGATAGCTACAGGTAGCTGATGACTGTGACGAAAGTACTGAGATTCTGTCTTTCAAATGGCCCATGTCTTTTTCTCCTTGCAATGTGTTCACTATATTTTTAGGAGGGATTACAGGAAATCCTTCTCCATGTTTCTTCTCCTTCTATTATTTACGTTTTTTCAAGATGAGATCACGAGGGAGTTTGATCTCATCTGCTTTATGGTTCTTCTCTATGTGTTTAGAATGGGGGTGTAGGGAATTAGACAGTATTTTTCTAGAAGAAAGATTATAGATGCTAGATCAGGATTGGCACCAGATTGTCTTTTTTTAAAGATATTGCGTGGCCATATACGCATTTTTCGGGAGTTAAATTATTTGCGGCCATTTTTGCTTCATTTCCGCAGTATAGGGCTAGGCTTAATCTCGTTTCTTTGTCTAAAACCCATGCACGTTACATCAGAACGATCTAGGTTCTGATTGGCTGAGAGATAACTGCAGTTGAAATGCAGAGCTCTCATTGGCTTTACAACCACGCCGCGCATATGACGTCACGAAGTCGGCGCGTGGGGGTCTTGATTATAAAAGGCCTATATTTCATAGTTTCTTTCTCTTTTAATGAAAAAAAAAATTGCCAAAGCCGGGTTGCCAGTCAAGTCGATTGCCTTCAGTTGGACATTCGAGATTTGGTAAGCATGAATTTTTGCGTGAGGACTTTATTTAATTTTTCTAGTCCTAGCCGATCATTTAAGTTTCTTGGGAAGTTTAGTTTAATTTAATTCTTAACTCCAGAGCCATCAATTCGATCTGAGTGATAGACATGAGAAACTAGGTCCATTTAATTCCTTGTTGAAAGAATAGCGGCATGGTTTAAAAGTTGAGATATCACCGCTTTGTATTATTGCAAAGTCGGTCGGGAGAGAAACTCGCATCTGCGAATTTTATTTATTTACAGAATAGTCGGGAGCGCGTAATGTGTATTTTTATTTGTGATTTTAGTGAGAGTATTGATGCTCGCTATTTATATAGTTACGCATATATCTGTGGACGGGAGTGAAAGAGGCATAATTTGGAAGCGCGTGGGCGCGTTGGTTACGGAATTGTTATTGATACGACGTTCAGAGGGACGAGGGGGAGATAAGCACGTGGTCATAAAATTACAAAACACGTGGTTGAACTACGGGGTTTTCAATTTGATAATCAGGGGTTATGTATAACTTTTGACGGCATGTAGATGCTAGCGTAAACAGGGTTATAGGTTATTGATTGTGCTTTGTTATTCTGTGTATTCAGAAGATGGAGAGGACATTTATTTATGTTAAGGGAATTATTTTGTATTTCATTTTGAATGTGATTACTATTATTGACGGGAATTTTAGGAATTCCTTGAGAAGGCTAGTTTTAGTTGTGTTAAACATTACGGCATTAGTGTCAGCGTAAGAAGTAGGCCACAGTACGTCTGCCCAGACGGGCCATTGAAAATATGGTTGTTGCTCGGAGTTAGTCAGGCAGAACAGGCGATCTGGGTTAGCCAATGTTTACCTTGTGGGCTCAGGTAGAGAAGGGAGCTCAGTGGGGGAGCGGACTTTGTTTGCATGATTTTGTATGGTGGTGCATAACGGGAGAGAGTAGGGGAGCTGTATTGATTATAGACGGGGGAGACTTAAGTGTTAAAGACTTAAGGGTTTGTCAGGAAGTTAATTGTTATTTGTAATAGAGTATTAACGTTTTGTTTAGCTGTTGTTTTTGCTTTTGTCTAAACAGCAGGTGCCGGCTTTTTGTGGGAATGAGAGCGGAATTTTGAGACCACAAAATTTCTCCCACGGCAAAGTTGGGGCATTCGCAGAACCGCAAGGGTTTTACGTTAGTTGCCAGAGTTAGTGGACGGAGAGGAAGAAAATACGTTTTCCCAACCAGGGGAAGACATTTTCCAGCGAATAGGATTTTTGTGGATAAATCCTGAGCTCTGACGCTCGTTACACACGCAGATTTGGCAGGCTGCCAGCGGTGTGGTAATTTTGTGTTCGTTTCTTCACGGCCATAATAAAGCCGACAGCCCAGTTATAGGTACTCGGGCAGGTAATTTCCGAGTGGTAGAAGTCCGCTACAGTTCCAGTCCAGAATCCAGTGGGGTTTTGTTAACCCTCAGTCATCAAGTCCAGAGTTAGTGGAGAGAGATAGGGTAAACATTCTCTCTACTGAAGTCAGCACAGATAGGCAGAACTGTTAGTTTTGGTGAATCATAGCAGAGGACAGCTGCTGAAGTTTAGAGGTGCAGTTAGTTGTGTTCAGGAGATTCCAGGATAGGCTGTGTAGAACCGAAGTCTGTGCAGAGATTGTGTAGTCACTTCGCCGTCGTTCCAGCTATCAGTGGACTTAGAGTTAGAGTTAGAATTTAGAACAGCTAGTTTGGAGTGTAGGCGACATCAAGTGCAGTGTAGTTCATTTCAGTTAACCTTACCTTCTTTCTCCATACAGGTTGCAATTGTGGGAGAAGGGTTGGGGTGGATGCATTTTTTTAACTGTGCTTGATTTTGTTTTCAGGAGTGCATCCTCGCACTTGATGTATGGGACATGCATATGTTTGTTGTTTAGAGGTGTATAATAAACTTGTATAAATTGTAGCTGGCATCAGTCATTTCCTTTAGTACAGTAGCTATATGTTGTCTGTACCTTGGTGTTTGTGAATCTTAATTGAACCTTATCCCCATAGGGTAGTTAGAGGTGGTTCGAGGCCATAGCAATTTAAACGTCCGAAGTGGCGAGGAAAGAATCAACCTCGGTTCTCAACCTCGGAGCCAATGGTCTCAACTTTCACAGTTTGCACTATATTTCTATCTGAATCTATCATTTCAGTCTTTCTTCTTACTATTGCCTTGTCACTATACGTAGACAGTCTCTAGTCCTAAATCCATTTCGTGACAAAGTGGGTGCTATCGTCCGGTGAATCATCTTTGTTACGTTCAATTCTGTGATCTTGACAAAGTGGTGGCGTCGTCCTTGGGATCATCTTTGTTGGGATCAATTCTAGATTCATAGATTGTCTCTGTAGAAAGTTCTGGAAATAGATTTCAAAAAAAATCCCCTAGACTTGAGCTATATTAAGACTGATCCAGCTATAAGTTTTTTTCCACAGGTTCCAGTTAGTATAGAGGATAGTGGTTGTAAGGTTGTTTATGACTTAGAAGTAATTGATGGCTAACGGAATTTTTTTCTTGACAGGAAAGTAAATTCGGGTTTTGGGTAGCTGGAAAGGAGAAAGTTTTCCCCAGTTCGCGGAGAGGCTGAGGAATTACCTCACTCGCTGGAGAGAGTTGTCGGGTTTGGCTAAATCGTTTGAAGGACTCGAAGAGCTCATCATGTGCGAACAGATAAAGGCCAACATGTCTCCGGACTTAAGGAAGTACCTGGCGGAGCAGGGCGCCCAGCAACTGGACCAGATTATTCTATTTGCTGAAAGGTTCCAGTCGGCACAGGCCGAAGTACTGGGCCAGAAAAGAAAACACCCTGACCTGCCAGCCCCGGACAAAGGAGCATCTTCCTCGCATTCGCCTTCCTCTTCAGCTCACCAACCGCAAGGGTCGTCTCGCAAGGAGCCCCCTCCCAGTCATAATCTGCGCTCCCAGCTGCCTAACAGAACACAGGGGCCGACTTCTCATGAACCCGTCAGGAACCGGGGAGATAATGAGAGATATTGTAGGTTCTGTCGGACTACTTCTCATTGGACAACACGGTGCCCAAACAAACAACCCGCTCATCAGATGGCTTGTTTAAGGCCTGTGAGGGTGAAACAAGGGAAGAAGTGGAAACCCTTCCCGTCAGAGAAGTTGTTCTCCAACAGTGGACCAGCCAACGTGAACGGGACTGAGACAACATGTTTATTTGACAGCGGGCTTACATACCCCAGCATAGTCGCCCGACATCTGGTGAAGCCCTGGCAGATGACGAAAGAAAAAGTGAATATTGGTGGAGTTTTAAGGAAAGGGACTTCACAGTGCTTTCCGGTAGCCAATATTGAGGTGAAATGTAGGTTCGTGTCTGGCACCATCAAGGCAGCTGTAACGGCTCAGCCGGCTTACGACTTCATTCTCGGTAACCCATATTTAGTTTTGGGGAACCCGCCCACACCGATCCTTGCTGATGCAAGGGGACCTACTGCAGGCCAGATAAGTGAAAAAGGACAACCCCTAATTCACGGAGCCCCGAGCGAGCTCAAACATAGCTGTCGTGCCAAGGAGGGGTGCAATGCCTCTGACGACAGTGATATGTTATTTGCAGAGGCAAATTCGCCCGCCAGCCCTGTTCAGCCAACCGGCCAAACAGTGGTGACGACGCCTCTGATTCCGGAAGTACACTCTTCGTTGTCGGGAATTAGGCCCCCGATGGTATTAGCTCCTTCAAGTGAGGGACATACTGACAAGAGCGGTATTACATATGTCAACGACCAGCGCCATCTTCATAGGGCACAAGATAGCGGTCTGAGCGAGCATATAGTTCCAACCAGCCCTGGAGCCCCATCCGACCAGCACTTTACTCAAACAGAGGAGGACAGTGATCTGAGTATCCGTTTGCCTATAGACGGAGATGGGCCCCACAACTCTCGTATCTCGTTTACAGGAAACAACTCTTGTAACGAGCAGCCTGAAAAATTGGCTATCTTTTCCAATTCGTTTCACGGAACATTGGAACCAGTTACTGAGAGCTTTAACTCAGATTCTCCGCGATCTAACGGGATCTTAAACCGTAAAGTGTCACTGCAGGACACATTCCAACTGACGCCAGCAACTCTCGACGGGGAGGGCAAGGTTGAAGGTAGAACCAGGGTGTTAGACGGAGAGCTCCCGTGGTCTACAGTTTCATCTCACCAACTTTTCAGGCCAGAAAAGAGTGAGAAAAGCGACCTTACGCATTTGCAAGGAGCTATTTTGGAGAGCTCTGTCCCGCTTCAGATTGGTAGGGGAAGAGCGAGTCCAGAACCACTGCCAGGGGCAGATCTTACCTACCTTTCTTCAAAGGTAGAAGCTATTGAGGTCGATCGTGATCCAATAGACACCCAGCAAGAAATCGGAGGCTCTACACCAGAGGAACCCGAGACGTTGCATCGTTCTCGCACGGTACCAGCAGTCACAACCCTGCTGACGCGCAGCGAGGAAGTCGTCATCGCCAGGTCGCCACAGCGCCCGTCGGTCACATCAGCTGACCAGGACAGCCTTTTGACGGTCATAGCAAGGGAAAGTTTAGACCCGCCATTAGACGGCACAGGTCTGAAGAGAGATCAACTCTCCCAACGGAGCATAGGAGCTCATTCTAGGAGAGGAGGAAGGAGGAAACGCAAAAGAGGAAGGTCGAAGAACACTGAATAGGAGGGGTAAGGACAGACAGCCTTGTAGACAGAGTTAAGGGCCAGTGTGAAACACAGAGATTTCAGTAATGAGATCGATGCTCAATCTTCGAAGGTGGGAGTGATGTGACGAAAGTACTGAGATTCTGTCTTTCAAATGGCCCATGTCTTTTTCTCCTTGCAATGTGTTCACTATATTTTTAGGAGGGATTACAGGAAATCCTTCTCCATGTTTCTTCTCCTTCTATTATTTACGTTTTTTTCAAGATGAGATCACGAGGGAGTTTGATCTCATCTGCTTTATGGTTCTTCTTTATGTGTTTAGAATGGGGGTGTAGGGAATTAGACAGTATTTTTCTAGAAGAAAGATTATAGATGCTAGATCAGGATTGGCACCAGATTGTTTTTAAAGATATTGCGTGGCCATATACGCATTTTTCGGGAGTTAAATTATTTGCGGCCATTTTTGCTTCATTTCCGCAGTATAGGGCTAGGCTTAATCTCGTTTCTTTGTCTAAAACCCATGCACGTTACATCAGAACGATCTAGGTTCTGATTGGCTGAGAGATAACTGCAGTTGAAATGCAGAGCTCTCATTGGCTTTACAACCACGCCGCGCATATGACGTCACGAAGTCGGCGCGTGGGGGTCTTGATTATAAAAGGCCTATATTTCATAGTTTCTTTCTCTTTTAATGAAAAAAAAATTGCCAAAGCCGGTTGCCAGTCAAGTCGATTGCCTTCAGTTGGACATTCGAGATTTGGTAAGCATGAATTTTTGCGTGAGGACTTTATTTAATTTTTCTAGTCCTAGCCGATCATTTAAGTTTCTTGGGAAAGTTTAGTTTAATTTAATTCTTAACTCCAGAGCCATCAATTCGATCTGAGTGATAGACATGAGAAACTAGGTCCATTTAATTCCTTGTTGAAAGAATAGCGGCATGGTTTAAAAGTTGAGATATCACCGCTTTGTATTATTGCAAAGTCGGTCGGGAGAGAAACTCGCATCTGCGAATTTTATTTATTTACAGAATAGTCGGGAGCGCGTAATGTGTATTTTTATTTGTGATTTTAGTGAGAGTATTGATGCTCGCTATTTATATAGTTACGCATATATCTGTGGACGGGAGTGAAAGAGGCATAATTTGGAAGCGCGTGGGCGCGTTGGTTACGGAATTGTTATTGATACGACGTTCAGAGGGACGAGGGGGAGATAAGCACGTGGTCATAAAATTACAAACACGTGGTTGAACTACGGGGTTTTCAATTTGATAATCAGGGGTTATGTATAACTTTTGACGGCATGTAGATGCTAGCGTAAACAGGGTTATAGGTTATTGATTGTGCTTTGTTATTCTGTGTATTCAGAAGATGGAGATGACATTTATTTATGTTAAGGGAATTATTTTGTATTTCATTTTGAATGTGATTACTATTATTGACGGGAATTTTAGGAATTCCTTGAGAAGGCTAGTTTTAGTTGTGTTAAACATTACGGCATTAGTGTCAGCGTAAGAAGTAGGCCACAGTACGTCTGCCCAGACGGGCCATTGAAAATATGGTTGTTGCTCGGAGTTAGTCAGGCAGAACAGGCGATCTGGGTTAGCCAATGTTTACCTTGTGGGCTCAGGTAGAGAAGGGAGCTCAGTGGGGGGAGCGGACTTTGTTTGCATGATTTTGTATGGTGGTGCATAACGGGAGAGAGTAGGGGAGCTGTATTGATTATAGACGGGGGAGACTTAAGTGTTAAAGACTTAAGGGTTTGTCAGGAAGTTAATTGTTATTTGTAATAGAGTATTAACGTTTTGTTTAGCTGTTGTTTTTGCTTTTGTCTAAACAGCAGGTGCCGGCTTTTTGTGGGAATGAGAGCGGAATTTTGAGACCACAAAATTTCTCCCACGGCAAAGTTGGGGCATTCGCAGAACCGCAAGGGTTTTACGTTAGTTGCCAGTAGTGGACGGAGAGGAAGAAAATACGTTTTCCCAACCAGGGGAAGACATTTTCCAGCGAATAGGATTTTTGTGGATAAATCCTGAGCTCTGACGCTCGTTACACACGCAGATTTGGCAGGCTGCCAGCGGTGTGGTAATTTTGTGTTCGTTTCTTCACGGCCATAATAAAGCCGACAGCCCAGTTATAGGTACTCGGGCAGGTAATTTCCGAGTGGTAGAAGTCCGCTACAGTTCCAGTCCAGAATCCAGTGGGGTTTTGTTAACCCTCAGTCATCAAGTCCAGAGTTAGTGGAGAGAGATAGGGTAAACATTCTCTCTACTGAAGTCAGCACAGATAGGCAGAACTGTTAGTTTTGGTGAATCATAGCAGAGGACAGCTGCTGAAGTTTAGAGGTGCAGTTAGTTGTGTTCAGGAGATTCCAGGATAGGCTGTGTAGAACCGAAGTCTGTGCAGAGATTGTGTAGTCACTTCGCCGTCGTTCCAGCTATCAGTGGACTTAGAGTTAGAGTTAGAATTTAGAACAGCTAGTTTGGAGTGTAGGCGACATCAAGTGCAGTGTAGTTCATTTCAGTTAACCTTACCTTCTTTCTCCATACAGGTTGCAATTGTGGGAGAAGGGTTGGGGTTGATGCATTTTTTTAACTGTGCTTGATTTTGTTTTCAGGAGTGCATCCTCGCACTTGATGTATGGGACATGCATATGTTTGTTGTTTATAGGTGTATAATAAACTTGTATAAATTGTAGCTGGCATCAGTCATTTCCTTTAGTACAGTAGCTATATGTTGTCTGTACCTTGGTGTTTGTGAATCTTAATTGAACCTTATCCCCATAGGGTAGTTAGAGGTGGTTCGAGGCCATAGCAATTTAAACGTCCGAAGTGGCGAGGAAAGAATCAACCTCGGTTCTCAACCTCGGAGCCAATGGTCTCAACTTTCACAGTTTGCACTATATTTCTATCTGAATCTATCATTTCAGTCTTTCTTCTTACTATTGCCTTGTCACTATACGTAGACAGTCTCTAGTCCTAAATCCATTTCACGAGATAGGAACGCTATCTTGTCTTTAAGATGAAGTTAATATTCAATAAAATGTCATTTAGTTTTAATTTTCAAGCGCTCTGTTGGTGAATTGTAGGAAGTAGATGGTCTAGCAAAAATAAATGTCACACATCTTTTTCTTCTTGAATCGTTAGCCCCTGACTGACACAGCAGTCAGTGGCCACCACGCCTACTGGCGTCCTGTATGGCAGCAACAAACTGTCCCCATTTTACTCGGTCGGTGACCATCCTTCGTGCCGTGCCCCAACTCTGGTTCATTCTTTGCAACTCCGCCTCCACGTTCTCCACCAGGTTCTCTTTGGTCAATCTCTCTTTCGCTGTCCTTCTGGGGCATAGCATTTCTGGTGATGGTGTCAGGGTCCCTTCTGAAGTCGTGGCCGATCCAGTTCCAGCGTCTGCCTGCAATGATGGTGTGCATGCTTTTTTTGACTGCACCGTGTAAGCAGTTCCTGGCTGGAGATGGTTTTTGGCCAAAATATTCGAAGAATTTTCCTTAATCAGGTTGTGTGGAATGAGGATAATTTGGACATTTCCGTTTCTGTTACTCTCCGGCACTCCGCGCCGTACAAAAGTACAGAAGATACGCAACTCTCGTATAATCTTAATTTTGTGCTTGTGCTGCACTGAAAAGCTTTCCAAATGATGTTTAGATTTGCATAGGCTGTTCTGGCTTTATTCATTCTGTTACTGATGTCTTTGCTTGTTCCGCCGTCTGGCGTTACTATGCTTTCTAGATATGTAAATGTATTTGTTTGTTCCAGCTTTTGGTTTTTTTTATTTTAATGGGCTCAGGATTAGTTACATTGAGTGTAATGACTTCTGTCTTCTTTAGGTTGATGTTTAATCCCACTTGTTGACTATATTTATTCAGTCTGTTTTTTCTTGGATGTGCTAATGAATGTGAGAGTAGTCCAATATCGTCTGCGTATTCTAGATTTTCCAGTGTGGTGAACGTTGTCCAATTTATTCCTCTAGGGATATCCTCTGTTGTTTGGCTCATCACCCAGTCTATGAAAGTTACAAATAGAATGGTTGACAAAGGGTAACCCTGTCGTACACCTCTTTTCACTTCGAACGTAAGGTTGCTCATCCCAACACTGCATGTAAAGTTAGCATAGAGACTTTAAATTTATGATGGAAACAATACACCTAGGGATATAATAATCCCTTAGTATTTTCCATACGCTATCCTTGTGTATGCTGTCAAAAGCCATTTCCAAATAGACAAAGTTTATATATAGTTGTCTTTGCCATTCTAAGCACTGCTCCTATTATGTTCCTGAAGGTGAAAATATGACCTCGCATCTTCTATTCTTTCTGAATCCTGTTTGTTCCTTCCTCAGTTTATGATCTACTGCGTTTGAGATTCTGTGGATAATTATCCTACCAAATATTTGGCTGGGAACAGAGAGGAGCGTAATTCCTCTTCAGTTGTTGCAGTCTGCAAGGTCATCCTTTTTTTTTTTTTTGTTAGGTACTTTGATAATTGTTCCTTTCTTCCATTCAAGTGGTGTTGTCTCCGTTTGCTAGATTTGTGCAAAGAGTGGTTATAAGAACTCAGATGATAATCCAGGATCAATTTTAAATAGCTCTGCGCTTAAGTTGTCTTGACCAGGAGCTTTTCAATTCTTCAACCATGTGATTGCTTTGATGATTTCTTCCTTTCTTGGAACATCTGTATTGATATCCAGGCCATTTTCAGCCTCAATGTTCAGCTGCATCTCAGGTGGTGTCATATTGAGCGTTTATCTGAAGTTCTCAGACCGTCTTGCTGCTTGCCCCTGCTTTGTGGTGGTGAGATTTAATGTTTGTCTCTTACTAGTGTAATGTTGTTTGCACCCCTTATTCCACTGATGGTTTTTGTTATTTTGTGCACTGCGCTTTGTTCATTCCTCAGTGCTGCTTCTCCTGCTTGTCTTGGAAGCCTTCTAGGAAATTCCCTTTGTCAGCTCTGGTTTGACGTTTTACTTCCTTGTTCAACTGGCAGTAATGTTCACTGTTTATTTCCTTTATCCTAGGGGACTTTGCTTCTGATTTACTTATTTTGATTACTTTTCTCATCCCTATGGTTTTAAGTGTTGCTGGTGTTATCCAATCTTATATCTTCTTTTCCTGGAAACCCAAGCATGCTTCACTATTTTCCCTAAATATCGTTGAAAGGACACTGAATTTTTGGTCGATGTCATGGGCCTCTGTGCCATCCGGACTTTTGGCAGTTTGATAACGTTTCTTTACATCTGCCACAAAAGCTTTCTTGGTAAAGGGTCATTCGGCTTGCCGATGTCGTATCCTTTTGGTTTGCTTACCTTAGGTCCAATAGTTCTAAGCTTCACTTTTATTACTGCTACTACTAGGTGGTGATCACTCTGCACCTCTTCTTACTTTCACATCATGTAATGAATGCCTGCTTCTACCATTGATCATGAAGTGATCTATATGGTTTCTGTCGCAGCCATTTGGTGATTCCCATGTTAGTTTGTGAATTTTGTTATGTGGGAAGAGAGTTCCTCCAATGACTAAATTGTTAATGCTGCAGGCACCTATAACTTTACCACCATTCTCGTTTGCAGCACCATTACCGCATCTCTCCATTACCCTTTCATAGTATGTATTATCTGATCCAACTTTGGCTTTGAGGTCTCCCATTACTATGATAATGTCATATCTGGTATAGTTTCCATTTCTTTGTGTAGTTGTTGATAGAACTCATCCTTGGCCTTTTTGTCACTGTCATTTGTTGGCGCGTAGTCTTGTATTATGATGATGTTGGTGAATCTTCCTTTCAGTCTCTCTCTTATCAATCTATTGTTGATCGGTTTCCATTCAAGTAACGACTTTTCTGTTCCCGTTTTTAAGAGTAATCGTTACACTTTCACTGTGTTCGCCATCCTCTCTTCCAGAGTAAAGTACTGTTGTCCCTGTTGCTGTTTTAATTCTACCTGTCCCTGTCCATCTCTCGCTTATCCCTAGGATATGTAACTTGTCGTTTCTCATTTCCATTGTCATATGTTTCAGTTTTCCTGTCTCATTCATTGTTCCGGCATTCCAAAATCCTATAGTTGTTTCGCGTTTTGCGATCAGGACGTCCGTTTTCGTGTCAGTGGCTTCCTTTCGGCTTTCATCACTGGCAGTCATACGAGCTTCAGACTCCGGATGTCCATCCTGCAGCAAAATTTGTTCATTTGTTGTCGTTTTAGTAACTTGATTTCTTCTTTACATAGACAGGGGTGTCGCCCCTGTGCTAAAACCCCGAACCTGGAGGACCAGGTTGTCTGCTTTAGTCAGACCTGTCCAGCTCGGTAGAACCTGCCAGGGGTAAAACTTCCGCTGGCATAGCTCTGGGGTTGTCAGGGAACGCAAGCCGCCATACCGCTACAAGGTATAGACACAATTGATGACAGTCTGGCATGTTATGAGAAGAAGAAACTTTGAATATGTGGCGATAACATGAAAGATTAAAAGCAAAAGAGATAAAGTACATCTTGTAAAACTAATTGTCATAGAAACCAGTGCAGCCAGAGCATTTGAATGCTTGGTGCTGGCTTCCTGCAAGAGGACCAATTGCTATTGTGACCCCATGCTCCATAAGGAGCACGAAGAAAAATGATGATGATGATGATGATGACGATGATGATGATGATGATGACCCTTTCGGTGTTTTCCATTTTCATTTACCTCCGCTTTGTTTATGTGTCTCCCTCATTTTTGTCTCATTAGCTGTCTCAATGTACCGTGTGTGATTAACATGAATCGTTCTAACTAAATTTAAAAAAAAACCCCGATAGAAAGATCAAATTACCTTTGGATATTTCCCCTACGTTCCTCGAAAAAAAAAATCATCCTTCATAGCGTAAAAGTGCCTACATTATTACCTTACGACACAAAGTCAGAAACTGAACTTGCTTAGAGCTGATGAAAAGTACAAAGCTTGAATTGTGTACACGTCTGAAGAAAAATCGTGCAAGAACTAATTAAGGGCAAGGAACCTTGATTGTGTACACGACATAAAATATATTCTAAGAACTACAAGGGGATTGACATAAGTCTTTGGCCTGACCATGAAGGACATGTCACAGAGAGCTGAAATTTTGTATAGTGTTTATTCCTTTTCAATATAGCCACGGTCTGAATTGACACACTTCTGCCATCTCTGCTTGACCTTGAAAAGACCTTGGGAGTCGAACACCGTATTTTTAAAACTAAACCAGTCATCACATGCCAGTTAACCTCTTCATCGCTGTCAAAATGATTTCCTTTTAGCTGTTTTTTAAGATTTGGGAATAGAAAAAAGTCTGATGAAGCCAAATCTGGAGAATATGGTGGGTGTGGAAGAATTTCAATATTCAAATCGTTGGCTGCTAGCTGC